>JAOUZG010038069.1:12113454-12133728 GCA_026289955.1 Argiope argentata | reverse complement strand
GAGGTGCTACGGTTCAAGATGCATCAGACTCTTCGATGCAAAATCTAGCTGAAGTGGTAAAAACAATTTGCCAGGTTATCCGGAAAGGAGATGAGAGGCCCAATAAACATGGCCAGAGAACTGTGAAATGCTGGAAATGCGGCGACGAGGGCCATGTCCAAAGGAATTGTTCAGCCCGCTTAAATAAACGGGCTAAAGACTCTTCTCAAAACAACCAGGAAAACTAGAATTTGGCGGTCTCGCGGGGCGGAGGTTGCCAGATGAAGAAAAGCCCCATTTTGGAGTTTTACAGATATCTTCCAGAAGTGGCGGTGAAAATGGATTATTCGTCGAAGCCTTCATCAACGGAGCTCCCTGCCGAATGATCGTTGACACAGGAGCCAACGTAACCATCATGCGAAGAGATGTTGCAGAACAACTCGGAAGGAAAATTCTCTGGACACCGCCCTGCGTCACCCTCCAAACAGTCACTGGTGACAAAATCCCAATTATTGGAAAAATGAATATTGTGATAAGATTTGGAAATGCTACTTATGACCATGCTGTTTATGTAGCGGAAATTACAGATGATTTTATACTTGGACTGGACTTTCTGAAGAAATATGATTTTGTGATTGACTTTAAAAATAACTCCCTGCACTCCACATCGGAAGACGTGACTCTTTTCCATTTAGGTTCTGGAGGAGTAAATACATGCCATCAGATTGTTGCTTCAACAGACTTTGTCATCCCAGCTAGAAGAGAAATAATTTTAGAAGGATCTACTGACGAAAAGGAGAATTTCCGGTTTGGTGTCGTTGAATTTTCCAGCGTCGGGAGTCTTCCAAGTGGAACGATGGTGGCCTCCAGTCTTGTAGATCTCTCGAAAAAGAATGTACCCGTCAGGGTTATCAATGTTAGTAATAAATCAAAATTAATTAAGAAGGGTGAAGTTCTAGCTAAATGCTCTCCAGTTACCTGTATCGAGAAGAATTCCCACTTAACATCAAAGAAGTCTTCCGACTTTTTGAGCCTGGAATTACTTAAAGACACTGAATTGGAGGAAGAGCAAAGAGTTGCTGCAGGAAGAGTTATTGATGAATTTAAAGACTTGTTCTCCCAAACATCTGATGATGATGGCAGAACAAAGTTAACGCAACACCGAATCAATACTGGAAATCATCCTCCTATACGACAGAACGCCAGAAGATTGCCATTTGCCAAAGTGGAAGAGGTGAAAGAATTGTTAAATGACATGCAAGAAAAGGACGTCATCGAACCTTCGTCTAGTCCTTGGGCCTCTCCCATCGTTTTGGTCCGTAAGAAAGATGGTTCTACAAGATTCTGTGTAGATTACCGGCGACTGAATGACATCACGAAGAAGGATTCGTACCCTCTTCCCCGAATCGATGATACACTAGATACACTCTCCGGGAACGAGTGGTTCTCCACTCTCGATCTGAAGAGTGGATACTGGCAAGTGGAGATCCATCCTGACGATCGTGAGAAAACAGCGTTCACAACTGGAGGACATGGACTGTGGCAATTTAAGGTCATGCCTTTTGGCCTTTGTAATGCGCCAGCAACTTTTGAACGCCTAATGGAGACCGTTTTAAAAGGACTTACTCCAGAAGCTTGCCTCGTTTATCTTGATGACATCATCATAGTCGGACGGAATTTTGAAGAGCATCTTTGTAATTTAAGAAAGGTTCTAGATAAATTAAAAGATGCTAACTTGAAGTTGAATCCATCTAAATGTCGTTTGTTCCGTCATGAGGTAAGCTACCTTGGACATATAATTTCTGCAGTGGGCGTCCAAACAGACCCGCAAAAAGTGTCAGCAGTTAGAGACTGGCGCCGCCCTGAAAATGTGCATGAACTTAGAAGCTTCCTGGGCCTCTGCACATATTACAGGAGATTTGTTAAGGGGTTTTCTTTTATCGCTAGACCACTACACAGGTTAACTGAAAACAAACAAAAATTCTTGTGGTCGGATGAATGTGAAAAGGCATTTAACGACTTGAAAGAAGCCTTGACATCGGCTCCCATCCTGTCCTATCCTGATCCTGAAAAACAATTCATTCTGGATACAGATGCAAGTAATGAGAGCGTTGGAGCAGTATTGTCTCAGGAAATCGACGGCCACGAACGTGTCATCGCATATTGGAGCAAGTGTCTTTCGAAACCAGAACGAAATTATTGTGTCACCAGGAAAGAATTGCTCGCTATAGTGAAGGCCGTGGAGAATTTTCATAGTTACCTTTATGGAAGAAAATTTCTGCTCCGAACGGACCATGCATCTCTGACTTGGCTTTTAAATTTCAAGAATCCGGAGGGTCAGATAGCCAGATGGATACAGAAACTTCAAGAATACGAGTTTGAAATTAAACATCGAAAAGGGTCGTTGCATGGAAATGCAGATGCCTTATCAAGAAAGCCCTGCTCCGAGGGTTGTCGCTATTGCTCCTCTGCTGAAAAGAAATATGGGCTTGTTACACCAACTGTGCACCAAATCGCAGGAGCCGTCCCACCTCAATCTGATCCCTGGAGTGATGAAGAGGTTCGCAAAGAACAAATAAATGATCCTGACATTAAACCGATTATGGAATTTATGGAATCAAACAATTCAAGACCTGACTGGCAGGACATTTCAAGTCTCAGTACTGGAACTAAACGTTATTGGGCTCTCTGGAATTCACTCGAAATTAGAAATGGCATCTTGTATAGAAAATGGGAGTCCGAAGATGGGAAGTCAATTAAGTGGGAACTTGTACTTCCCCGATCAAGGATAAACCAAGTTCTGAAGGAGTTACACAGCAGTCCTGCAGGTGGCCATTTCGGAGTCATGAAGACAATTCATAAAGTCCGGGAACGTTTCTATTGGAACAACTTGAAAGATGATGTTCAAGAATGGTGCAGAACATGTGACGACTGTAACGCCCGTAAAGGACCTAAAACACGCAATCGTGGTAAGTTACAGCGGTATAATGTAGGTGCACCATTTGAGAGAATCGCCTTTGACATCTTGGGACCTCTTCCTCGGACGGACAATGGAAATAGAAACATTCTAGTCGTCATGGATTATTTCACGAAGTGGCCAGAGGCTTATCCAATTCCTGATCAAGAGGCGACTACTGTAGCAGAAGTCTTACTTCAGAACTGGATTTCCAGATTTGGAACACCTCTTCAGCTTCACTCTGATCAAGGGAGGAATTTTACTTCTGCTGTATGTCAAGGACTCTGCAAACTCCTCCGAATCGACAAAACTCAGACAACACCTCTTCATCCCCAATCAGACGGCATGGTAGAGAGGTTCAATCGTACTATTCTAAATAACCTCTCTCTTTTCGTTTCGAAAAACCAACAAGATTGGGATCAGAAACTACCATTGTTCCTGCTTGCTTATAGAAGCGCGGTTCACGAAACGACTGGCTTCACACCATCCAAGATGCTATTTGGACGGGAACTCCGACTGCCCTGTGATCTTCTGTTCGGGTGTCCACCGGATACGCCTTCTTCGCCTGTGGATTATGTTCAAGACCTCCAGGCCCGTTTAGAAGACGTACACAGGTTTGCCCGAGATCGGATCAACATAGCGACGGAGAAGATGAAGACCAGGTACGACACTAAAGCCACCGGACATGAATTCAAGGAAGGTGACAAGGTATGGTTCTGGAACCCGATTCGACGAAAGGGACTCTCTCCGAAGCTGCAGTCTTCCTGGGAAGGCCCTTATACAGTCCTAAAAAGACTGAATGACGTCGTGGTTCGAATAAGGAAGTCACCGAATTCAAAACCAAGAGTAGTACATTACGACCGGCTAGCCCCTTATTATGGTAACTCATCAAATACTTAGTTGAAACCATGGTTTCCTCATTTATGTAAATGTGATCTGTATATTTGTAAATAGTTTTTTTTATGTTAATTATCTTTCAATGTTTATGTCTGAAATTTTGTGTTTATGTTATTGTCTTCTGCTCTGGGTCTGTACTGCCCGGGACGTGCAGTCCTTGAGGAGGGGGCAATGTTACGAGCGAGCAAAACGCACGCCAAGGGTGAAAACGCTAGCCGCGCGTCACGGGATACTCCGCGCCAGCCGGGTTGACTTGGCGAGAAGAATGTTCTGGTAACCCCGAGAGAAGTCTGGCTGCGCCGAGGTTTTTCTCCCTTACCGCGGAAGCCTCTCGGAACTTCCGCCGTAGCACGGCCACGCTTTCGCCCGACTATATAAGAGGTGGGTTGCCTCTTCCTGGCAGTCGATCGCTCAAAGTGGATCTCGCTCTTTGAGAAGAGAAGCGTTTCGCTTACTTGTAGCTTTTCGCTTGAGCTGTGTTTGCGTTTGCTGTTAACGCTGTGTTATTGAGCTCGCTGTGATTGACTGTTGCTGTGCTATACTATAGCTGTTTTGCAAACCGTGTTTATTGTGCGTAAGACTTGTATTTACGCTGTAAGTGACTGATTATTGCTGGACTGTGTTTTCTGAAGTTTTACCTCTTCAAGTCATCCTGTATATACCTGTAAATAGCTGTAAATAAATTTGTTTGTGCTGTCCTCATACAAAGTCCATTCAATCCGATCCCGCTACGCTAAAAACGTAACAATATTTTAAAAAAATCATATTGAAAGGAAATATTAGGAATTATTTCTAACTAGACTAAGAATATAGTCGCGAAGACTCAATTAAAGACACAGATAGTTAGAAACAATTGCGTTTATTAGCACCAAGCAACTCGCTGGAGAACAGCTTGAAGAACTGAGAAGAACTCAGCTTTTATACATCTAAAGAACATTCGAGAATCATCTCGCTCGAATGGTAAAGAATGTTCTAGAATCATTTCAATTTTAGAGAAATAATAAGATCAATTTTAAATTAAAATTCCAGTCTTTAAATAAAATGCGCTGGCAGGGAATCGAACCAGGGATCAAAGGATTTGCAGTCTAATGCTCTGCCAATCGAGTCATGGGTAATTATAACAGTCTTTCTTTTTGCGGCATTGCTTCTCCTAAAAAATAGAACAGCGTCCCACGGTCATTAGTTTCTTTTTTTTTTCTTTCTGGAGCACGCCAAAGGTCCTTTGTAATCGCCCCCTGGATTTGTGTTTTTTTCAGTTGAAACGATATCCTGGCTTGTTTTGTCTTCCACCTCCATCTGCTTAGTCGGATCATGATATGGTTTCATACGTGAGACATGGAAAATATGTTTCAATGTTCTTCTTCGAGAGGCAGGGTCAAAATCTTTAACCTCATAGGTCACATCTGATAGATGGCGTAAAACCTGAAATGGTCCAAAATATCTTCTTAAAAGCTTCTCTGAAAGGTGAACTTTTCGTACTGGAGTATAGACCCATACAAGATCACCAGGAGTATAAGTATCCATTCGGTGTTTGGAGTCGTAGCGTCGACGGTCTGCATCTTGAGCTTTCAAAATACGCATTCATGCTAATTGTGTTGATTCTTCAGCTCTAACAATTATTTTGCCTAAGTAATCATCATCCACGGATCAAGACAGAATGGTAACATAGTGTCCATCGTTGTTTCGGCTTCACAGTCATGAAGCAAATAGAAAGGTGTAAAACCTGTTGTCTCTTGCTTAGCGGTATTATAGGCAAATGTTACGAATGGTAAAATTTCGTCCCAATTTTTCTGCTACAGTTCAACATATATGGACAACATATCGGCCAATGTTTTGTTGAAGCGTTATGTCAGTCCATTTGTTTGGGGGTGGTACGCCATTGTCATACGATGATCTACATTACACAGGTTGACGAGAGCTGAGACAAGTCTGGATTGAAATACTGTTCCACGATCTGTGATAATTATCCTTGGAGCTCCATGCCTCAGAATAATTTCTTCCAACAAAAACTTTGCTAATTCTTCGGCCTCAGAGGTAGGCAAAGCTTTCGTGTCGGCGTATCGGGTCAAGTAATCCGCGCAGACTATGATCCATTTATTTCCCTGAGTAGATTTTGGAAATCTCCCGAGAAGATCGATTCCAATGCGATGGAAAGGTGCAATAGCAGGAGGAATGGGGATTAAGCGTGCAAATGGTCGTTGAGGAATGTATTTTCTTCTTTGACACTCTCGACAATGCATGACATATCGGACAGCATTTCGATATATCCCGGCCAGTAAAATCTTTTACGGATTCTGTCATAAGTTTTCGTGAAGCCAAGCTATCCTGCGGTGGGTTCGTCGTGAAAATGTCTAAGTATGTCAGATCGCAGATGTTTGGGAATGACTGGCAACCACATCTTGCCATCCGTATTAAAATTCTTTCTGCAGAGGACCCCATTAATTACTTCAAATGTCTTGTTGTCGGCGGCGAGGAGATTATTCGAAGGGTTCATTCTGGCGATATAGGGATCTTTCTTTTGTTCACTCGCAAGATTCATATTCGCAATGATAGCTAAATTTTTCTTTGATGTCTCAATTTCATCGTCCACAGGATTTCTTGAGAGAGTGTCGGCATCTCTATGCTTCTTACCAGTTTTGTATTTTACGAAAAAATCATATTCTTGAAGACGGAGAGCCCATCTTGCCAATCTCCCAGAAGGATCCTTCAAGCCCATAAGCCTGCACAGTGAATGATGATCAGTTATGATGGTAAAATGCTTTCCGAATACGTACGGCCGAAATTTGTTGATGGCCCATACGATAGCAAGGCACTCCCGTTCTGTAGTGGAGTAGTTCTTTCCTGCTTTTGTTAGAGTTCTGGAGGCGTAAGCTAGAACTTTTTCTACGTTATTTTGATTTTGGATTAGAACAGCTCCAATGCCTTATCCACTGGCGTCTGTGTGAATTTCTGTTGGGGCATTTTCGTCGTATATTCCTAATACTGGCTCAGAGGTAAGAGCTTTCTTCAGATTCTGAAAAGCTTCTATCTCGTCCGTCCCCAATGAAACTTTGTATCACCTTTTAGCAGCAACTACAAGGATTCAGCTAGATAACAAAAACCCTTAATGAATCTTTGGAAGTATGAGCAAGAAAGCTTCTTACATCATGTACATTTTTCGGAGTAGGAAACCTGCTTACGGCTTTTACTTTGTCGAGATATGGTCGAACTCCCTTACTGGATACAAGATGGCCCAGTATTTTTACTTCTCGGGCGGCAAAAAGACACTTCTTTGGATTAAGCACCAGACCAGCATCCAGAAGGCATTTCATAACGAGATTCAGTCGGCTAAGATGGTCTTTAAACGTTTCTGAAAACACTATTATGTCATCTAGATAACAAAGACACGTTGACCATTTGATATGGCGTAGCAAATTGTCCATCATTCTCTCAAAAGTCGCCGGTGCACTACAGAGTCCAAATGGTATAACTTCAAACTCATATAATCCTTCGGGAGTAATAAATTCTGTCTTCTCACGATCCGCTTCATCTACTTCTATCTGCCAGTAACCAGAGCGGAGGACAATAGAAGAAAAGAACTTAGCGCCCTTCAGGCAGTCGGGCGTATCATCAATACGCGGCAGAGGATAGACATCTTTTTTGGTAACCTTATTGAGCTTGCGATAATCTACGCAAAAAAGCCAACTTCCATCTTTCTTTCTCACAAGCACAACGGGTGATGACCAGGGACTTTCGGACGGCTGGATGATACCTTCATCAAGCTTTTTCCTCACTTCTTCTCGAATAATACGTCTTTCAGTAGATGAGACTCGGTAAGCTCGTTGATTGATTGGTGACTGATCACCAGTATGAATTCTGTGTTTCACCTTCGTTCGTGCGTCTATCGATTTGTCAGTCTTCTTAAAAATTTCCGAAAATGTTCAAAGTAGTTCGGCTAGTTCGGATTTTTGCTCGTAGCTTAAATCAGGAGATATCATGGAAGTATAATCCTCCAAGGGATATGACGTCGGCGAATTTCTTCTTCAGCGTCAATTTCATTCAAGTTTTGTCGTCGATTACGATAATTCTTGAAAATGGCTTTCCGCTCTCTGCAGTAGCGTACTACATGTCCGGGACGTCCGTAGTGGAAACAAACTGGTCTATTGTTAGTTATTCGCAAAAAATCAGTTTTTCTGGGCTGCATTGGTAATCTTTGAGCGGGTACTCTTGATCTCCTGGTTACAGTGGCATATGTTGGTTGTCGTTGGATTTCGCCAGATTTTACTGAAACTGGTACTATGACTTTTTCAACTTCGTCTTGAACCATTTCTTCAAGTGATGGGGCTTGGGAGTCCAAATATGCAATAGGTTCCTGTATTTGGTTGATTACTCGCTGGACTTCTTCTAGTACGATTCTTCTAATGAAAGACACCAAATCGGACTCGTCTTCGATGGCTGCTACTGGTACGATGTTTGGAAGCCTCTCAAACTTTCTTCGTCCAATCCTCTTCTGTTTCATATCCTCGATATAGTTACACCATTTAATGAAATCAGCTGTAGTGCTTATTTCCTTCGTCAGTAGAGTCTGATAAATGTCTTCCGCAATATCTTTCATTAAGTGTGACACTTTTTCATCATCAGACATCGATGGATTAACTTCTCGGCGAAGACCTAAGACACTCTGTATATATGCCTGCGTACTTTCTCCCGAACGCTGAGCTCTGTACTTCAGTTGTTCCTTCGCCTTTCTGGTATATATATTTTTGATCACCAAAAAGTACATTTAGTCCGGTTTTAAAAATTTCTCAAGAGGTCAAGCTGTCCTCGTTGTTGATGTAGCACTGTTTTGCAGTAACGTCGAGGAAGAAATACACATTTGCGAGGCACATCATGTCATCCCATTTGTTAAATTTTGCTACTGAATCGTATTCTGCAAGCCATTTTAAAGGGTCTTCTTCGGGGGTTCCTCGGTTGTTGGTATGTATGAGTCACTACCACGGGCTTAGTCTCATCTGCCATTTTCGTTTTTCTTCTCTGTGGAGAATACAGTACAAATTCTGGATATATTCCTCTAAAACGAAGGCTCCTGCGAAGACCGTCGCTATTATCCACGTTTGCAAAGATTGTTACCCGGTGCCTCCACCATATCTGTCGCGAAGACTCAATTAAAGACACGGATAGTTAGAAACAATTGCGTTTATTAGCACCAAGCAACTCGCTGGAGAACAGCTTGAAGAACTGAGAAGAACTCAGCTTTTATACATCTAAAGAACATTCGAGAATCCTCTCGTTTGAATGGTAAAGAATGTTCTAGAATCATCTCGATTTTAGAGAAATAATAAGATTAATTTTAAATTAAAATTCCAGTCTTTGGATAAATTGCACTAGCCGGGAATCGAACCAGGGACCAAAGGATTTGAAGTCTAATGTTTTGCCAACCGAGCCAATGGGGAATCATAACAGTCTTTCTTTTTGCAGCAATATTATGAATCAGCAGATCTCAACTTATTAATCTTTGCTGCAATACATAATCTGATACAGAAAAAAAAAGTAAATCAAATGTGAAGTCTGCAAACCCATGACTGCAGAATATTTTCAAACTTCAAATGAAAACTAATAAATTAAACTGTATTGATAAAATACTGATCTGCTAACATTAAAAAAATGCATAATTAAATATAACACATAATAAAAAAAAGCCGAATCGATAAAAAAAATAATCAGGGAACATAGCTATATCCCTAAAGAGCATGAACAGACATTTCCAAGTAACTTTTAGTTAAAGAGATATAAGTTAAAATAGTCATTTTAAATGATTTTTTTTAGTATTATACAAAAAATAAAATATTTATAATTAGGGTGTACTCTAGATGAAAATAAAGTTTTTGCAGTTTTAAAGATGTGTTTGACTGCTATAATTGCTGAAACTCAGGGTTATTTAATTGCTCTTCAGTAATTTATTAGGCCGGGATAGTCTAGAAAGTAGGGCATTGAACCCGCATTTTTTGTGCTGGGAGTTTGAACCTGCCAGCCGAAGACTGTGTGTGGCGAACGCTAAATCTGTAGTAGTCACAAAATCCTTCATGTCGAGAGTAATACAGCTGGGGGTATTGGGTCAGAGGTGATTGATCCCTATTCCAGATCTAAATTATGATCTGTGAATGATTGAATGAAGTATGCTGCATAAAAAGGGGGTTGTGACATGTGTGAGCTAGAAGTCAGACTTCTGCTTTTGGGTTCTTAGGGGTCCATACTCTCAGGAGCTACTGAATTTCTCCTTCCATTGCAAAGTGGAACACAAGAACAACAACAATTGGAATTATTTAGTAAAAAGTTTTTAAAAAAAGTCTTTTTTTATATATTGCTTGTTTGTCATGTACTTATTTTTTTATATTTATGCTATCATATATATATTTATGTGAGAGAGAGAGAGAGATTTCTGAAATATATTTTAAGATAAAATTACTTATTCTGCATTTAAAGATAGAACCTTTAAAACTACCAATAGGGAAAAGATTAAGCTATAAAAACATCAATATATGCAAAAAAAAAATTACATTGCAGAAAGTAGAAAACAACTTTAAAATTTAGAACATTACTTATTTAAAATAAATGGAAAAAAAATACTCTCAATATCTTACATGCAATTTATATAAATATCCTGGATTTTGATGCATAGTATTAGGCCACCATAAATTTGGATTTTTAATAGAAACTACACCAGTGCATCCAGTAACAGAAGCCACTTTCTTTCCTCCTTTGTCAATGACTTCAATGCCGCATTTAGGATATGATGACTGAGATGAGTTAATACTTGAAGAAACAGAATAGGAAACAGAACCTAAATAAGATTTTTTAAAAAAATATTCATAAGATTTTCAAATTTCTAAAAAATTTCCTTCTGCTCTCTCCCCCTCCAGATAATTCAATGCCTTTAGTGAAAAAAAAAATTAAAGTGCTGCATTAATGAGATTTACATACATGGCATGGCATTACTTTTGAATTTGAAAATTCCAAACAAATCTTTCCACATTTAAATTAATTTTGAAAAAAAAAATTGCACTAAACATTTTTGAAGATGTTTAAATGTTTTGCATTATGTATTCCTCTAAAGTTTAACAGATTCTGCTTATATTTTTAAATTAATTATAAGTATTGTATAGCAATCACCAAAAACTGGACATGAGATTTAGAAGAATTTGGATTTTACAGAGCAGAAACAAACTTTACAATTGTATAGATCTATTCATATGCCTTCAATAATTTAAGGAGCAAAGAATGAAATTTAGTAAATTGTGCAGATACCAAAAATATCAATAAGCATTAAATTTTGAGCAAAAATAACCACCAGTAAGAAGGGCAGATAGTGGCAAGTAGTTGTTCCCATTAGAAATTAAAATTAAATGAATATCACAACACATTTTAAAAAGTATATAAATAGATTATAACATAAAACAGCATTTTTTAAAAATATGCATAATATACATAAATATACATAAATCATATTACATAAATTCAAATGCTATTTTAAATCATTTTGAAAATTATTTTGCCTAAACTCAACTGTTTATAATTTATTTTCTTTGATAGCAAAGAGAAAAAGGGGGGGGGAGGGGGGCACTAGACAATTTTTTTTCTTTGAATATAATGAAAAGAAATGTTCTTAATTTTTGTATAATAATAATAATATAAATTAAATAGAAACATTTTAAACAGAAGGCAACATTTTATTCAAGATTATATTTTCTAAAATAGATTGTTCCTATTCATTTACAATCAGTTTCATCTTAAAACTCCACCTTTTAGTAATGTTATATATATATATATATATATATAATGTCAGCGCAGACATCTCTTTATGACATGAAATTGGCTTTCTTCCTTTTTGTTTATCACAATCTTTAAAAAAAATATTCCCTTTTAGAATCATTATTAATTAAATTGCCAATAATAAAAAGTAATATCATTTTAGATACTAATGGCATATATCTGCAAATATTATTCAAATCATTATATTTCTATTAATATGATTCTGCAATGAATATTATACAGAAACTATAAAGTGTTTCATACTTATTTTATAAATATAAATTTTAAGGGAAGGAAAATTAAAATTATGTGTAAATAAAAAAATTAAAAAAACTCAGAATTAAAGCAAAAAAAATAAATAATTTTAATGATTCTCAGTTTTAAATGACATCCTAAATGATTTCCTCATTCAAAATAATTTCAAAGAAACTAACCTGTATTGTTAGAGATATCTGTGACTACCAATATATCATCAATGTAAGCAACAGGCATGGCATATAAAAGTACAGATCGATGAATACCAGCATAGTTGAAAAAATCAAAACTTGTTCCTTGAACATAGAATCCAGGTGGATAAGGTCTTTAAACAGATAAAATTACTAGGGTTATTAATAAATTTCATTTTGAAGATCTCTGTAATAGACAAAACTGAAGTAAAATTAAATCAATAACAAATTCCTTTTAATGACCATGTATACACCATATATTATAATTACAAAGAATTTAAACACTGAAAATACATTTATAAGGCAACATTATAATAACAGTCACACATTTATAATCAATAAAAATAAAAATAAGTTTAAAAAATCACCTTAGATATGCTTCAAACCATAAAAAAATATGCATACCCGT
Source organism: Argiope argentata (assembly GCA_026289955.1). NCBI lineage: Eukaryota > Metazoa > Arthropoda > Arachnida > Araneae > Araneidae > Argiope > Argiope argentata. Next base: position 12,121,253 of record JAOUZG010038069.1, on the reverse strand, counting down.
CTTTCTCACTTTTAAATGTTTTGCTTCCTTGAGGAATAGTTTTATCACTAAGAGTATTATTTAATGCAACAGTTATCCAATTTGGACCAGAGAAACTAAGATATTGGGTAACTTCACTCTCGAAAGGCAAATGTCCTCCAGTGTGATTCATAACTTCTTGACCATTTACATACTGTGAGGGAGAGGAGGGGCAAGGTATTAGCAATGAAATGAAATACAATATTTTATTAAAAAACATGTCAATTCATATTTAGAAATTTACTTACAACTACAGTAAAATAATGGGCACTTTCAAACCTCAATACAATTCTTAAATTTTTGTTCCATCTTTGAGGCACATAAAATTCTCTATCATACCATGACCAACCAAGATAATCCCTGATAGTTTTATTTTGAGTAATATCATTAAAGCTTGATGGTACTGGCATAGGAATAATTTCTCCAGTCTAAATATGGGGGAAAAAGCACTTTCATTAAAATATCACAGCAAAATAAATAAAATAAAAAACAAAAATAGCTATAAAAAGAATCATTAAAAGATTGAATGCCAATAAGCCTATAATTTTTAGTAAAATGCAAGAAATTCATATGTAAAACAATTTATCTTCAACTTTCCATTATTAAATTAGTAGAATTAAAAATAGATTAGAATAATCATAATTATATTGATTGTGCTTCCAATAACTTTATTTGCAATATACATAATATTGTAAGCATCATTTTACAGATATAGGGCAGAAAAGAAGAAACTTTTCGAATAAAATTCAATTCATTTTTCCAAGGAAACAAGGTTAAAAAAATGATGATTAAAAAAAAAATGCTTACATTGCAACACAATAGTTAAGTGTTAGTAATTTTCTCTTCAATGATTTTATTATGAGATTAAATTTCTTTGACACATGCCGGCTTGGAGAAGAAAATCTTAGGTGTCTTTAAAAGATTGTTATAGACATTAAGAATTTTTATTTCTTCACTCATGGATGGGTGAATTCCAAATTTAACAATTTTTCAGAGTGTTTGCAAGAAATAATTAAATAAAAAAGTGAATTAAGATTAGGAATTAACAAAAATTAAGAATGAAGTAACATTCTTCTTAAATGGGCTAATTTAAGATAAAAATTAAGCAATTTATTAATGTTAAAATAAAATTAAGAAATATCACGGCATATACACACACACACATTCAGGGCCAATCTTTTAAAACGAGCGTAGGTAATAAGAATACAGTAAAAAACAAAAGTAACTAATTCTAGATAACCAAGACTATTTTCCAATAAATGGTAAAATGACTGTAAAAAAAAACTATATCTATTTTATACATTAGATAATTTTTATTAAAAAAATTTTAATTTCAGGAAACTATATATATTTTATTATGCTCGTAAATGAGTAAGACATATCTGACATTTCTATGTTTAGAGAAAAAAAAATTAAATTTAATACTATATGCAAATGATTCCAGACAAAAAAATGAATGAAAAATGACAAAATTAAATCATATTTAAATGACACACGAGCAACATTAAGGATATTATACTAAAGGATATTTTAACTCACAACAAATTTAACATCATGTTTACTTGTATGATAGGTTTTTTTAAAGAAATTAGAAAGAAAAAAACACATTGAAATAACTAAAAAATATTACTAAATTTATTTTACCAAAGTTTTATTTTTTCTGGAATAAAACTGTTAATAAGATATAAGAACAATCAGAGTATGAAGAGTACTTATTGTTTTAATTATTTATTAAGAAATAAGGATTTAAATACATTTACCCTTTTCTTTAAAAGTACAATAAAATAAATTATTATTAAAGATCTTAATGATTGTTTAAAGAATTTCTATAATTTATGCTATTATTTATATTAATGGATTTATTAAGCTGACAGATAAGCTGAAATATTCTGAAACAGACATAACTCTTATGAAAAAAAGAATGAGTTTGAAATTCAGTTCCCAGATTTATGAAAATAATTACATAGATATATATTCTTTAAATCCAAAACACTAACATTCTCATATATAAAAGAACATATGTATTTCATATTTTCATAATTAAATTTATTCTATTAAAATTATGTGTCTATTAATATACAGGAAGAAGTGGAGCATGATCTTCATATTTAATTTTTTAAAAAACTTTAAAATAAAAAATTAACAAGGAAAGAGAAAGGCATTTAAAATTTATTTCATAAAATGAGGCTTAAATTAGGCATTATCAAGTTGGTTTTGAAAATATTTTTTTAAAAATTAAGATCATAACAAACAACTATAAAAGAAATAAAGTAAGAGGATTTTCAAGTCTTTTGAATAGTTGCCATTGGTTCTTATCAAGTAGTAAAGAGAAAACGTCAATAATAATTATTAACATGAAATTGTAAAAAAGGGGAGGAATTGACTGATAACAAGTATCATTTAAAAACCTAGTAAGATACTAACAATATAAATCAAAATCATTGGCTTTCACAAAGAAGTTTCAATATATTTATAAATTTTAAACAATTTTCTATTAAATTAAGTGAGTTTGATATTTTAGACTCTTGATCATTCAATTCATTTTTATGAAGTCAATATTCTTACATCTAAATTTAACATAATATAGACCAAATTAATATTTTCTGCATAAATATAACAAATCAATATCTGCCAAAAAGAACTAATAAAAACAAATTGAGTTAAAGATAAATTTAAATATGAAATCATACATCATAAAGAGGAGCTTTGAACCACTGTTCTCTGAATCCAACATTTTGATCATCTTGAGGACAAATTCTAAAATTCCAAACGTCATTTAAAAGTTTAATTTCGCGAGTCAAGGATTCTCTAGGATACAAACTTTTAACTGCGCTAAAAGTTAGTATCAAGCAAAGAAATATAAAAAGTTTCCGAACCATGTCTCTTTAAAAATTTAAATTTAGATCCTCACAGTAGAAACTAAATTGATGGTTATGAATAGCAGCAGATCCTTAAGTATTGCCTTTGATAATCAACCATATCTTGTATCAGTCAAGTGATAGCACATTTCAAAATATTTACTTTCACCGCTAAACCCGTATGACAAGACACTAACTGCAAACTGCACAACTGTGCTATTATTTACCTAAACTATTGAAATTTCAATTTTATTGATATGAAAACTATAAAGAAACATAAAAGTTAATGAAATATTGCTTATATGCAAGGATTTATATTTTTAAAAAGTCTGATTTCATGAAAACGAAAGCTCGGTGAATTAAAAGACTTTAGGTTTTTATTTTCTGGCAACACTACTATATATATAATTACGTCATTTCTAGAGTTTTGTTTGAAAACAATTTCCCACGGCCTTGCAGCTTGAGAGCATGGTTTGAAGCTGCGATTGTTGTGCGGCTCTTTTTATAAGAATTTAAATTATGGAGGTAAATTCGCTTAAGCTGTGCTATTATTTATTTCCTAAAAATGTTAGTAATCTTCCGGCCGAAAAGTTACTTCGATTGAAGAATTTCTTAATACCAAAAAAAAAAAAAAAAAACTTCCATATGTAGATTTTAATTATCACTACATACAATATTTACGATTTACTTGCAATGAAAGTTTATAATTCTGTTGATTATTTTTTAGCATTGTGTTTGTATATGAAATGGAATGACCTCTCATTTAAAATGTTTAGATATTCCTTACGTTTCTCATTATAATTTGTTGTTGATTATTCTCGATTTCAATTTTATTGAATCATATTTAATCAATTAATAATAAAAATATCCTTTTAAGATTTGCAATTGTTTGTATAAGCGCAAATAAATTACCATCATCTTCAATTAATTTGATATATTGCAATATACTAGTTCCATTCATATTTTAAATGGATTTTCTTTCGCGAAATATGGAGGAATTTGCTGTAAAAAAAAAAGTAATCTAAGATCCACTTGCTAGTGTTTTGAACTGAAGACAGTGTATCTTTATATATATATAATTTTAAAAAATATATTATTTTTAATGACTTTATAATTTAAGAGAATATGATTTTTTTTTAAAAAAATACTCTTTTGTAAAATGTTAATTCTTATTAATACATTTATTTTAAATCATAAAGTACTATTTTGTTTCAAAAGGTGGGCAATTTATTTGTATCTGTTGATTCTACTGAATCATACTACCCAGACTCAGTAGAACCTTTTATACACTATCCTAAATTATAGCAAATACATTCGTATAGTTTGATTACAGCATAATGTGTTCCAATATTTTATTTATTATTATTAACTAGCATAATGTGTTCCAATATTTTATTCATTATACAAGACATTCACCAAGTTAAAGAATTTGTTTTTGGAGGATTCCATTTAAAATAGGATAAAGTGCTCCATTTCAAAAAGATAAATAAATTTATTATAATTTAATTGCTTGTGTATACTTTATGCTTTTTTTCTCAAGGAAATGATGTGAATGCATTTTTTTTATATATATTCTTCAAAATTTGGTAAAAATGAGAGGCAGTATTATTAAATGAGTTTAGCATCATAGCTAGTGCCTTATCAAGGCGATTTTTCTCAATGTATGAATGTGGTTATTTCTATTTTTTTTTCTGAATCTTCCTTATTTTACTGGAAGGTTGTTAGGCTGATGCACCTATTTCTCTTACTCTCTTGAGAAATCTCTGTTATAGAAACATCTTCCACCTGTTCATGGATTCCTCTCACAGGTCCAAAATCTTGTTTAGAAATAAAATCTCATTGATTAAGATTCCACCTGTACTTGGTAAAACTTCTTTGAGTTGTGTTTGACAATGTCATCCAGCTAAAGCTTCATCCATTTAGTTATAACATTTCTTTTCAAACCAATCCTCATTACAGACTAATACTAGTCAGTTCAACTTATCTTGTCATGGTATCTCCTTGACTTTCATTCTCTGAAACAATGCTTGCTAAGCAAATCATTTATTTATTTTGCACTTTACCAAATCATTCACTCTGCAAGATACTTATTGAGCAAGGTTTGGTTCATAGTATATTTATGTGTATAAATTTTTCCCTGGAGTTCCTTTAATCAGAAAAAAATGCTTTTCTTCTACTTTTTAGTGCTATTAATTTCAATAATATTGAATTTTTCTTTCAAAGTTAGAAAGTAATTACCTTTAAATTTTTTTTCTGTTTAAAAATTATTTTTACACCATTGTTTTCATCATTAATGCTTTAAGAGCAAAAAATATTTTCTATATCATATCACAAAAGCAGATTAAAAAAATTGACTAACTTGTCTTTGAAAAAAACTAAAAGTTAGTTAAGATTAAAGTTACCTTATTTTTTTCTTTAAAAAATATCTCTGTCCAATACTTTAAGTATCATTTTTCAACATGATTTTCTCTTTTTACCAAATCTTAAAAAATTATTAAAAAAATTTTAGAATTATTTGTAGAAATTATAGAAATATTATTAATCTATTTTAATAATTTAAAATGCGCGCACACACACACATTTAAATAATTCCCAAAGAAAATGTTAAAAGTTAAATTATACTGTAAAGTTAAATGCTGTAAAATTTGTTTTTAAATATTTTACCAATTTCTTCAACAATGTTAACCTTATTACAAAAATTTTAGAAAATTATATTATCTCTGAAATCAAAGTGAAAAATTTTAATTTCATGACATTTCTGTCATTTATTTCCCCCCTCTGTAATGTTATATTTGTTTTCATTGTTATTTATCTAAGAAAGCCTAAACAGAAATCTGTAAATTAGTCTAAATAAATATAACAATAAAAAAAAGCAGTATAGTTAAATAGAATAATTATTTAAATTAAGTCATTTGGACTATATATATATATATATATATATATATATATATATATATAATTAAGGTTAATATGAATAAATGATTGTTATCAATAATAATCAGTTTGGGTAATATTAATAACTGATTAGTATTAATAATTTATTTGTATGTGTGTGTGTGTTACATTTCTTATATGAAGGCTTACTTGTATTTTGTCAAGCCAAATAAACCGTTTTTAAAATCATATTGTGTCAATTCCAAAATTTTTATTTCATTTCTTTGAAGGTACTATACAGTAATGAAAGAATTGGTCTAAATTATATTCTTCAAACCAGGAGTCTTTTTTCTTCATAATTTAGAATGAAAATTAATGATATGATGTATATTGATTTCAGTTGGGCTAGAAAAATAAGAACTTCGATTTTATTGAAATAGGCAAATATTGTAATTATCAAAAACAAATCCCTTAAGATTTTTTAAATGATTTATGTATGAGTGAAATTGCATTATTACACTACCATTAGAATCTGTTATGCTGAATTAAAATTATTTCTATCTTTGATTTATTCACATGTTGCTCAATAGAATCTGAAAAGGCCTACAAGAGAAGAAACTGATGAAGATTTAATTCAACAGCAGGAATTATTCTTAAAGAATAAAAGTAAACCTATTGTAAATGTTGCCAGGAAGTACAAACAGGAAAGTTTTCAACAAAGAGAGGGCACTCAGGATCCAGTTACTACTGAAGAAGATAATTTAGGTGAATAATTTTCATTTAATGTATTTTTTTAAATCTTTTGAAGTTGAATTATTATATAAAGGCTTTCCTTTCATGGCGAAAATGATGACATTTACTGATTCTTCTTTTATCAAATAATTTAAGTTACTAAAATGAAAAAATAACTAACTATATTATTATTGTTAAGAAAAATCAAAAGTTCAGTTATCAATTTTTCATTTCATAAGAAAGTTCTCTTGTGTACTAAATATACCATCAGTGATTCCCTACAACCTATCATTTTTAATAAAAGGAGATGAGGACCAAATTAGGGATCCCCATTCTCAACTACAGTGCCAGTTTTTCTCATATGAAAGCTCATTAATCATTAATAAGTCATGAATGATCAATTGTACCTCACATCTATTTTTGAAAGAAATCTCAAAGCTCTATCCCATTTTACTTTTCCTATGGGAGAACAAATCTACAACATTATCAATTTTCTTTCAGTTTCACAGCACTACTAATTTTGCCTGATTATTGTTCAGTATTAAAACTTTTGATACTTAGATAAATCATCTATAATTAATCCCTCATTAATTCATCAATTAAAGGGATACCATTAAATAAAAATTATTAAAATTCCCATCTTCAACAGTTAGAACAATTTTTTCCAATTAATTTGCCTTTATTCCTCTTTTTCAGGTGTAGCTTGCTAGTCAGAATATTTTATATATAAAGTGTAAATACGATTTTAAATAAACTGTTTTTTTTTGTTATAATGAGAAGTATATGAGAGTTAATTGTCAAGATTAAATTAAAATTATTAATGTAGTAAGTAAACAGCTAGTTGCCGAATGCAGCCACTAAAAGGAATAACTTTCTTTCCTTTTATAACTTCAGTCTAATTTTTAATTCAGTCTTCTCCAATTTAAGTTTTATTAAAAGTAAATGACTAACTTTTTCATTCATTCTTTCTTTTTTTTTTTTAAATACATTTGTTTAAATGAACTTGAATGTTTTGGCTTGGTTCGATTTAAATGAACTTGGAAATCATAATAATAATAAGGAAATTTTAAATAATTTCTTTTATTTGCATTAATGAGTTTTTGAAAAGTTAGCTCTCTATTAGAATGTTTTTTTAAAATATTAGCTCTGTTATGTAATAAAAGAAAATTAATAAAAGTTAAATATTACAGTACAGTATCACTTTAATAAATGACAAAAAAATTGAAATAATAAATAAATAAAGGTGCTTGTATTTCAAAGAATTATTTACAATTTCTTTTTAAAAGCATATATATATATATATATATATATATATAT
>JAOUZG010038069.1:12098162-12113054 GCA_026289955.1 Argiope argentata | reverse complement strand
AGCACATTTTTAACCCTTTTTGAAATGGTAGAATTGCTTACACACATACACACTAAATTACTGCAAAAATAGTATTTAACTTCTTTTTAGAAATGCAGATGTTAGCACTATGGGATATGGCTTCCTTATGGGATAATTTAAAATACCCTTTTTTTTTATTTTAATATTGATTTTTTTTAAAGTTCTTTAAGATTAGAATAAGAACAAAATCAATTAATCATAAATTCATCCTTTGTCCTTAAAATGTTAATTAATAATTTTGTATACAGTTAAAATCTATTTCAGAACATACCAAAAAGGATGTTCAAAATATACGGTACAATGCCTACTTGTCATTTCATTTTTGTTTATGTAACTATACGGAAAATATGCTGAATGTATGAAACTTGCTGTGCCCCTTTATGTGTAAAGCAAATAAATACTTCTATGCATTTCAGGCATTTTTCTTCATAGTAGTAAGCCATTTCCATTTTCAGTATTCTCAAATTTTTTAATTACAGTTTGATAAATATTTTTATATTTTATTATTAAAATTTTTTTTGCATATTCATATATCTTAATTTTTAGATTATATTGATATTGGAATTTTTTTTCTTACTTTACCTTTATTAGATTTATTTTATACATATTCCATAATAAAAACTCTAAAATTGTATTTTGTTTATATTTTAATGATTTAAATATCTTTGAATATAAATGAAAAACATTGTGAAAAAAAGAAATTCATATATATATATATATTTCTATGATAAATATTACACTGTCTCTGAAGATTTTTTTACAAACCAATTACTCTTGACAGCTGATGACTTTTTATATATTTTTCTTCCCAATATTATAGTTTAATTAAAGAAAAACTTTAAATTAAAGCCTTTGTCTGACCTTTAATAAAATTTACACATATTTTTAATCAAAAATTTTAGTAAACTGATCTAGAAAAGATTACAAATTCTTTCCCAATATGTGTACATTTGAACTTCCATAATCTTCAAGAAGTATAATTCAACCTTTTTTTGCATCAAACTCTTTCAATATTCTCAATGGTTACTAAGTGCATAACAAGCTAGTGTGTTAACAAAATAAAACTGTGTAATTTTGGTTCAAAAACTTAGTAGTAATTTGATAATTAATGAAATTAAATTTCTATTCTTGCAAGTCATTTATGCTGAAATGATCTTTGAAGAGTTATATATTTTTTGTGACATATTTATAATTTATATTTTTTTAAAGTCATATTTATAACTGGTAGACATAAAATATTTTTTATCGAATTAATTTTTTTCCCAGCTTTACATGTTAACTGTATGAAAATAATTGATTCATTATGATATGTTTATAAAGCTCCTGTATTCATTGAGCTTTCATAATTTATTATATTTAACATGACCTTTTTTTTTATCTAGCTAAGAAATATGTATCTTTTTGAAATATAATTTTCATGCCAGGGATGCAATGTCATAAAAAATTAATTTACATTAACTGCTTATAAATATAATTCTATTTCATAAATGTTAAGTAATTTTAATAAATTGTAAGAGGATATTTAAACTTTATTAATTAACATTTTTTTCTGTTTGTTCTTTAGCCTAAGAATTTTTATATGATGAAATTAGAAGTTAAATCCCAAAGAAAACTGTAATAGTTCAGTTCTATTGTTTTAATATGCTGATATATATTTTTTAAATTTTCATAGCTTTTGTTAATTTTGAAACAAGAGTAAGAAAGTTTGACATATTTGTGAGCATTCAGCTAATTCTATGAATAATTTCTATAGCAGGAAACTACTAAATTCTATATCTACAATATATTTTTATAATGAAATACTGATAGTTTTTTACTATAATATATAACAGATTTGATATATTTTGCACCTTATTGAACAATTACATTTATAAATAAATGTCAAACATACTTCATTCTTTATATTGTTTTAAATAATTATTCAAGTTTTACTTTTGACATGGCAATATTGTTATAATCTAGGAGCGAGATGTATCTCTCTTAAAGCCATTTACATTTGAAACTCCTGTTTCTTCATCTGTTTCAGTAGATGACCTAATGAATAAAAAGATTAAACATTCTCAGGTATTTCTTTTAAATAATATGGATATCTGTTTATATTACTTTGAATTTAGAGTAAAATATTGTGTAAATGCAAATAAAATTTTTGTTAGGACTTACATTATAGGGATTCATTAGAAAAAAAAATGTGTTCTTATTAGAAGATTTTGCTAAGTATTTGATTTTCAGATTATCTTTTGAAAATACATTTTATTTAAGTTCTTCTTTATATCTTGGAAAAAATGTTTATTTTTAAATGTTTTGTAAAAAATTTAAGTAAAATATTTGGAAAGTAATGTGTTTTCTAAGGACGTTTTCTTCTTTCAGATTTAAAGCAAACAAACAATTAAATGAGATTGTATTTTTCAGTTTAAATTTTGTATATATATTTATTACTTTCTTCATAATGATAAAAAATACATATTAAAAATATTTTCATTATAATATCTTAGACAAAAAAAACTAAGAATTTTTTTTTCTTTCTGTAATTTGATATTAATAATTGCACAGAACATTTTGAAACTGTACCAAATGTTTACTTTCAGCTTTGATATTTGCCTGCATGATCTGAAATATTGCCTATTAATTTATTCAAATACACTTCATAGATATTAAACTTTTATTCTTAATGCATGATAAAATTCTCAATATTAAAAAAAATTCTGAAGAGCAAAAAGTATCTATTGCAGAGGTTGTTTTAAAAATAGTGAAATTATTATTTATTTAGCTTAATGTATATTCTGGCCAAATTTATAAAAGAAGGAAAAGTCATATTTAGAAAAGATGCCTGCTTATCTACATTTATTTGTATATAATAGAAAAAAGATAAAATATGTGTTCTGAAAATACTCAAAATGATAAAATAAATTAAATTTAAAACAAAAGAAATTTAAAAAAATACTGAAAAAGCATCAAGTATCGTAAGTTCTCAAAGTACTTTTTGATTAGATAGATTCTTTTGCATTAATTTATAAAAGCAAGAATTTAATTAAATTTTTTAAATAAAATTATGAATTATGTTTTAAATTTTTTAAAAAAGGAAATGTTAATTTCATTTTATAGAAGCCATATTGTTAAGAGTCAAAAAACATAAAACATTTAACTGATTTCTAATTGACTAAATATTAAAGTTTTCTTTTCTGTACATCATAAAACCTCCTAAATATATCTGTGCTATTTTTTTTAAATTTTTATTAATACTGTAATCTTTATCTATCATTTTTTTACTACTTTAACACTTAAAATGTTAACACGGTTATAAAATTTATGTATCATGTGGTTGAATTGAAATTTTTTTTTTCTACAATGGTTTCTCTAAAATATTGTTACACTTTTATTAATTTACCTTTTATATATTCAGTATGTATACTCATCATGGCCAATTGTTTATTTTTAAATTCTTAGAAATAGACATAAAGTTCTTTAAAAAAGAAAAAAAAATCTGAATGGTTGGAAATATTATTATTTTAAATGTGTTTTTGAAGAAGTTACAAAATTTTATGTCTTATACAGTCCCCTGGTTGTATCAATTTTATTTAATGAAATTTTCTTAACATTATTATATTTTAAACAATATTTATGGTCAATTTATGAAAAGTTGTAAATCACTGTTTTAGATAAATTTTGCATAATATTTTTGTGCATTGAGAGTGATTTTAAGGAATTGTTTTCAAATTGAAATTAAGTTCTGCTGTATAATTTGTCTAAATTATTTTTTAAAATTATAGTTGTAAATGGCATCCAATTACGTGATTTATAACAAGTCAGTCAATTTAATTATAAAATTGTGAATCTTTTTTTTATTAATGTGATTTGAAATATCATAAATTTTTTTTATTAAATACATTTGCTAGGGCCATATAAAAAGTTAGATTTTGTAACTTTTTGTATATTATTGACTAAACAACATAAAGTACAATTGTTCCTATAATTAAAAGTATTTTTACAGTTGATGTTATGTATCTATCTCTAGCAGTTTGGAAATCAGTTATTAATTGCAATGAGTTTGGATATTTTATATAAATATTATAAAATGGCTCCATATTATTGAATATTATTTTATCAAAGAAGGATATTAATATCTCTTGTACATTATGTTTTATTGTAATATATGTAACAAATATTTTTTATGTTTCAGATGTTTTATTTATACCATAATTATTAGAAGGAGTAATTTTCACTCTGACCGTTTGAGAATTTCTATTTCTAAAACTATTATATCATTTTTACAGTATTTGGCTCTTACAACATACCATAATTTTTGACATTTTTATTTTTATAGTTTAAAATTATTTATAATATATTGTTGCTTATTATATTTTATAGTTTAAAGGAAAAAAGTCACAAAGTGTATTTTCCCAGCTATTGGAGAAAAAGAAGGAAAATATTAAAAAGTGCAGTGCCTTAAATGGTAGGTGCAATTGTCGAAGTTTTTTTTCCTTTCTTTTTTCAAATTTCTTTAGAATGTAAGCATGCACACAGACACACACATATAATTGATGCTTCCAAATTATTGTTTATTATAATTTTCTGCTGACGTTTCTATTGGTTTCAAGATTATTTCTTTCCTTATACAATATTATATGTGAGATTTTTTTTGGCATATGATGATAAGGATACAGAGAATTAAAACTTTTTTGCATTATTTATGAGAATGTGTTTATTTTTTTTGCCACAGCTTCTGACATCTCCATTTCCGATAATGTAATATTGTTTAAATTTAGAAATTTTTGATCGGGTCTCAAAATTTAGCAGAAATCAAATACTTCTTGTATTGCAATAAAAAATTAATTCCATTGATTATTTTCTTCCTTTATTCAAGTCATCAATGTTAGGAATAAAATGTTATAAAAAATGGTGCTACTTTTAATTTTTGATCGTAAATATAAATGCATTTTTTTTGTTTTCCAATAATGCAAGAATGAAAACAGGAGTGTTTTTGAATGTTTGTTGGAGTTTTATTGGATAAACCATTTGAACTAGAGCTACCATTGCTTAGCAGCTGCTAATTCTGGTTGTTCATTTTTTTCTTACATGATTTTTTTAATGTTAATTTTAATCTCAATAATTTAAAATTTGGGCAAAATTTTGATTTTTTTTTTCCATTATAACTTCTGAAAAATGTTGCTGTTTTACATCATAATATATCATATTAAATTTTAAAAATCTATGTCATTTCATCTATATCAATCTTTTTGTGATTAATATTTCTACTTTTAATAAATAACTTTTAAGCTTACTATAACAATATATTTCATTGTTGTTTTCCTAATTTTTTTACTTTATCTTGTATGTTTAAACTACACTTGGTTTTTTTTCAGTGCTTGATAATCATTTTTTGTAAAGTCCTTTATTTGCATGTTATTTTTTTTTTCAATATTTGGCAATGCAAATTGTCCATATATAATTTATTGCAAAACTTTAAATATGTTTTTATTACTTTTGTTATAGTTTTGTTATGTTTTTGCTACTTTTATTTCTGTATGTTAATGTTCTAGAATCATCGAGTACTCTGTTGGATGGAAGTGGCCTTTTGAGTGATAGACCAGAACTTGAAATAGAAAACATTCACAAGGAAAATCTTGCTAAAATTTCAAGTATGTCCCAAGAAGAAATCTTATATCATCAAAATCAACTTAAGAAACATTTAGGTAAATGACTTTATTTTCCTTCATTTAATAAGAAGTTTTGTTGTTTTATTTTTTGCTTGGATAATAATCTGTTTCTTCATATTTGGATTTTAATACTATAATTTTTGTGTCCTTTAGATCCTAATGTTATTAAATTTATACAGAATAAAAGAAACAATCAGAAAGCTATTTCTCCTACAGGTCAGTTGAAATATTATTTATTTTTAATCTTTCATTTGTCTATTTATTTCTTTATCACAAGAGTAATTTATAATTTGACTTGTGTTGTAGAATATATATGCATACACACTGAGTGTTTCATAAAAGCAGAATAAGTTTACAGATAACCTCCTTGGATAAAGTGAGCAATAACCTAGAAATTTTTTGACTTCTGTAAAAGAAGAAAACAAAATACAAAAAAAAATTATAAAAATAAAGTTTTTATTTTACCCATCTCAATGAAAAAAAAAAGCATCATAAAAAATACCAATAAGTAAAATGTTTTTCTTATTTTATTTATATATTCATAAAACTTCAAGCTTCTCTCTGCAAGTTACATATACATACATTATTTTTAAATTTAAAGAGACCACAAATTTCAGAAACATAAATTAGATTTAGAAATGATATTTTAGAAATTTAAATTTTTTTAAATAGAAAATAAACTGTTCTATGTTAATATTTTCGTGACAGGCGTGTCATATTTGCATCTCCAGTGAATCTCTCCCCCAATCGGGTGTACCACCTGTGTATTTCTGATAATCAAACTCATGGGCTGGTGATGCATATATGTAATAGTTTTTAATCTGCACTGGATGACTCCTTGTGACCCTTACTTTTGAAATAAATATAGTTTTGGTATCCTGATCTTCAAGTAGTTCATATTCAACCTCAATTTGATATTTTTCTCATCAGCTATTGTGAGGGGGAAGAGTAAGAGTAATACAAACAGTGCTGGGTTGTGTAACTTTCTTCTTGATAGAATCACTTGCATTTTTTCTTTTTTTTTGCTATTACTGTGTATCTGTAGTATATTTGGGTTTTACCCTGAATTCTATTACATTTTACGTAGCTTTTTGATACAATATACAGGCTTCTCTTTTAATTACAGAAAACTTTTTTTTGTTTATTTTGTCAAAAAAAGAAGTGCTCATATTATACAAGAACTAATAATCTAAAAATGTGTGTGTGGGGGGGGGGAGATGACAATGTTAGGACTTAACTTCATTTTTTGTTATTTTCTTTCAAAGTTTAGCTTAGTGATTCCAAACACTCATCCTATGGGATGATTTATTTTGCATATACTCCATCACATTTGTGGATCTAGAACAGGGGTCTCTGCCCTGAAAGGGTTAATTTAATATCATCATGAATTCAAAGAAATTTACTAATTCTGCACAACATTATTCTCTTTGTTTGGTTAACATTTGTAACTTTGACTTTGTGTGAAACTGAATATATATTTCAGAAGAATTCTAAAATATGCCCATCCCCCCCAAAGAAAAATATTTGCTTGCTCATATATGCTTTTAAAAGAATGACATATTCAGTAACAAGGAGTGTTTCACTATGTTGACAATTTAATGGTGTATTTAATAATAGTGCTGGCCTAGTTGTAAAATAATGCACATGTCATTTCCCAAATAGTCAGTATTCATCTAGAATGTGTGTGAATAAAATGCTTTGGTGATTACAAACTACATGATTTTTATTTTGCTAAAGAGGATGAAGTATGATACATAAGTTACAGAAATCTACATTTTGACTTATTTTTCAAATTGCTGTCATGCTATTATTTGAACCTCCAATCCAGAACTCAACTAAACTGACAATTTAGAGATTATTTCAATACAGTAACTATCATCTTTACAATATCTGTGGAATCTATAGATCAACAATTACAACTTTAATAGAGATTAAAATGTTAATTTTCAAAATTGTCTTGTGTCTAATAGTAAAACTCAACTCTTCATATAGGAATTTCATCTGAATTACAATTATAAATTAATGTATGGTGTGGCATTTGGGCTCTTTGATTCCATTTTGTAAATAATGTGCTGAATGTCAGAAAATATTTATTTTTTGTTTTTTGAAATTAAATTCAAAAAGTTTTCCTTAGGTTCACAAGTGAGGAACTCGATTACATATGTGTCAATTTTGTTGATAGAATGCAAATTGCTGAATGTGTTCATATTAAGCAATTTAATTAATATATTATCTGGCATTTAAAAAGAATTAATAAAAGTTCATAAGTGCATTTTTGTTTTCTGATTTTAATAATCTTTCATAATATGTATCTCTGAAAATCACCATGAAAACTGGTCAGAGTATGGGTGAATGGTTTAAAATGGCAAATTTACTTTTTAATTGCTCAATAATTTTTGCAAATAGAAACTTGAAAATTTGTGCCCTTGCAGATGAGTGTAAGAAAATTATTTTTTACTTTCTAATATTATTTCACTTTAAAAAGACATTTTAAAATTATTTTTTTCATTTCCTTCTATAAAAGTCAAAATATTTTTATACTTTTGAATACTTTAATTGATGATCATTTGCAGTTCAAAGTATATATTTGTAATTGCAATAATTAAAGAAATAATCTCATGTTTGACTGTTTTGGAACATCAAGTATATATATATATATATATATATATATATGAGTAGTTTATAAAATATTTGTGAATATATTTACAGAGATAAAAAACAAGACAGCCGTTACTTCTCCATCAACAAACTTGATTACAAGCAATGATTTTGAAGATGGTGATCAGTCACATGGTAAAGTTCTAAGAAAAGAAGGCAAAAGTGAATGTGATGCTCTTATTCTTGAAAGAGCTATGGAATCTGAAGCAAATTATAGTCATAAGGAATTACATGCTCCTGTAGTTGAAGCAAAGCACAAAGATTTAGGTAAAATTAATTAACCTAATGACTGATTCAATATAACTGCTTTTTCCTCTTTATATATGTATCTTAGTAAATAATTTATAGAGAACCACTGTATTTCTTGATATGTTTTTCTACCTTTTCTGTAATTGTATCTTCTTGAAATATGCTTTTATTTTAATGTATTTGGTATTACAAGTTCTGAATAAGTATGCTTATTTTTCCCTATAATGTACATTTTGCTACTTAAATATAGAATATATTTAACTTCTGAACCAATGGCTTCACTTGTATGTATTTGTTTTGCTCATACTTTTGTAAAACAACCTGTACTTCTGCATGAGTAAAAGCAAAATGCAAGTTCTTGGTAATCATATAAAAAATTGATTAAATTTGTTTGATAAATTAATTTAAATACACAGATAAGGTATTGAAACTGAAGTCATCTTAAAATATCATTTCTCATTTTTAGGGAGGCATGGAAACTTTTTAAATGTATTGTGTTACTCAAAATGGCATAGAAAATTCACACATTTTGTGTTGCCACAATTGGCATTGAAAATTTAATGCTAGCATAATTTTTTTGATAAAATATTTATACTAAATGTAACTATTAGGTCGGGAAAGCCTGATTGGTAGGGCTTTAGATTTGCCAAAATTGGCTGCAAGTTCAAATGCACCAGCCAAAGACTGTTGTGGACACTAAATCTGTTGTGGTCACGAAGTCCTCTATGTTGAGAGTAATAACAATTGGGATACTGGTTCAGAGATTATAGTTCTCTTTTCCAGATCTAAATTATGATCTATGGATGATTGAATGACGTCTGCTCTGTAAAAAGAATTTGTGACATGTGTGATCTAGAAGTCAGACTTCTACCTTTGGGTTCTCAGTGGCCCATACCCACAGAAGCTACAGCACCCCTCTTTCATTGTGTAATGGAACATGAGATAAACAGCTAAACTAAATAATTTCTTTGTTGACTTTAGTAAGAATTGACTTTTTATTTATTTATTTATTTTGGATAATAAATAAATAATAATTGAGTTATTCCATCTGGATGCTAAGGTACATTTTATTTGAATAGTAGCTGTGGAATTGTATAAATTACAATGTATATGTGTCTATATAATGTAGACTAAGAAAATTTCTTTAATTGTGTCTATGAGTTGTAATAAGAGGTATAAAAATATAAAATGCATAATCAGCTCTAAGATATAAACTGTTGAAATTCTTTATCAATATTTATAACTTATAGCTTTCTAAAACTGTATGAATTTTTTTTATTTCTGTATTTGGAAAAAAAAATATTTTTAGGAAGTTCAATTTATTGTTAATTTATTATATTGATAAACTTTTTAGATATATTCTTAAGTATTTTTCCCTATAGAAATTCCAGAAGAAGCAAAGAAATTGGTGGAAGGCAGTATTAAAGGGCTATGGAAAAATATGACTAAAATTGAAAAAGAAAAATTGGAATGGATGTCAGATTTACCTAAACCGAATCCTGTTGATCTGAAGGTTAAATTTATTGGGCATCACTTTCTTTACATTCTTTTTGCATTTAAAATTTATTTGTCATCTATGAACTTGCTGAAAATGCTATTACAAGATACTTATCTAGTTTTTAAATCAATTATTAATCGAGCATACTCTTTTATCATTTAAGTCTAAATTGAAACAATAAAATCAAGAATTGTATTATTTTCAGGTATTGTAGCTTTGAATGATGTAAAGTTTAAAAGAATTTTATTCTATTTTTTTGGAACAAATATTACAACAATTTAAATAGCTTCAAGTATTGATTTAGACAAAGGAATTTGGAATTAAGGTTTTCCCTAGGGGGTTATGAGTACACCAAGCCTTTCAACACTGTATGATTTTACAATAGAAAAAGGCTTTTATATTCTATTTTAGTGCAGGTTTTGTTTTAATTCTGATGTATATACATTTGAATAATGTCGAAAGATATCCACTATTCCAAACATGCGTGTTTTGAGTCGTTATATGTTAAAATAGCTAGTGTTATTACAAATTACTAGTCTCAATTGAAATTCCCTTTAATCTTTTGAATAAAAATTTGCAATTCATCATGGGCAATTATCTTTATTTCCAAGATTAGAATATTATCAATATTTTAATATGCAATATAAATAATTTAAATATTTATCAGAATTTTTTTTTATTGTTTTGAAAATTATATTGTTCTTACCAATTATTGATCACATCTTGTGAAAAATACTTTCTCAAGATTAAAAATTGGGTGGAAAAAAATAAAGGAAATAAAGATTTTAAAAAAAGAATAAATTTGAGGTCTAGTATTTGTCATGATCGATTTACTTCTCTTTGAAGATTATAACTGTTCAATCCGAATTTCATATAAAGGTTGTAAGAAAATAAAATGAAAATCACATATTGTGACCTTATTCTAGCAATATGCTCCCAAAATTTTATAATACTTAATGAAGCAGTTATTTCTCTTTGACTTATTAAATGTTTATTTTTGTGACAGGAAAGTTAACTGTATGAAAATAATTTAAGTAATTAACATTTTGATATATTTTTTTAAAATAATTATTATAATAACTGAGCAATGTAATAAATAACAATATGCAATAAATTGTTATTTTGTGTAATGCAGAATATATTTTCAGTCACTCTGCCCCATACAAATTTATTTTTCATAGTTAAGCTTTATTAGAAGAAAAGTTATATAAATTTGTCTGATATTTTTCTCTCTTTTGCAAAAAGTAGTAGTATCTATTAAATTTTTCTGAAAAGGAGTATTAAAAAGAATTTTGTTTAAATTCTTGGAAAAACTATTCCAACTGCAAAAAGGAGGCAATAAATAAATAACATGAGCATGGCTCAGAGTAGAATTTGTAATCTATGAAACTCATAATCTCTGTCTCAACTAAACCACAATGACTTAATATGAAAGCTCTAAGTTGATAGTTAATTCTTACTTACAAATAGCATTTTATTTGATCATATACCTGTAATAAATTCCTCATGTACCTGTAATTAACTATTTTATTAAGTTAAGATATAAGCATGATTCAAAATTTCTTAAAAGTACTATAAATTTCTGTAATTAAATTCTTTCAAATGAACTAATTATGATATTATATATATTACAATATGAATTCATGTTTTCATGGTTAATGATGGATTATTTTACTTTAGTAACCCTCTTAACTTTTCACTTGCATTAAAATAATTATTTATGGTATTTTTTAAAATAATTTTTCATTCTCACTTACTATTAGTTAAACTTCATTGTATGCAACAAGTTATTGCTATCCAATAACATATTTTTAATCTTACTAAATTTAAGAAAAAATGCTATTTTTTCTATTTATATTGTCACCTATGAAATTGAAGGAATACTAACCATATTTACTATTAAGATTGAAAACAAATGCATAAAACAGTAGCCTAACAGTAATTCAAACTTGGAGAAACATTATTATGTTAAGGAATTACAACAATAGTGTGTATCTTTTCTGAAACTTCAGAAAGGATTAGTGTAGTTATTTAATTGATGTATAATTACAAATACTATTTACAGCCCTACAATTATTAAAAATGCTAGTTATAATGGCTTAAATAAAGTTAAACTTTTAAGAAAATGGAAATTTTATATTTTGTATCATGTTATAATTTAAGAATTGATAGACAAAAATTATTTTTTATATCAATGCTAAAATACTTCCTTTCATTCTATATAAAAAAATTATTGATAAGAAATATAAATTAAAGAGGAAGACTGCATTTACCAATCTACAGTTTATCTAAAATGTTCATTTTAATTTATCAATAAAAATTATCCTCAAAATATAATTAGAAAAAATTAAGTTACTCTTAAATGATTGTTTAACATGTCCATTATTAAATTTTGTCAGGGGGGAATGTAAATTATCCATTTTTTGAACCAATTTATTATTTTTGTTGATCAAAATTTGTTTTTAAATAATTGCTATTTCTACTCTCATGTTAAGTAAAAATTTTATATTTTATTCAAGGTGATTTAAAAAAAAAAAAAAATGAAAACTTTTTTTTAGAAAGTTTTTTTATGGTTTAATTATAATGAATATTTGTTTTTATTTAGACTGGTTTCACTGCTCGTTTTGATTTTGAGGGAAAATTACTTGCTCATGATTTAGAGATTCCTACTTATAAAGGTCTGCATCATCATGGAAGTGAACCTGAGGTAAGATATATATATGGACATCTTTCATATTATTAGATGTAGAAAGTTTGGCATAATTTTTAGTTTTTTAACTAATTCTAATATTTAAATTGGAAGGTCATTTTAATCGATTTAATATAATATTTAATTAGGTTATCTTATATTTATTCATAAAAATTAATTTGCACAAATGTTTTTTAAGTAGATTTCTCAAGTACATTCAATCATTAGTTTTATGAAACACCTGTAAAGTTTCTGTAGATAATCACCTGTCATTGTGTTAAAAACTATAAATTATCGGTCTTTCAAATGATTGTGTGCAATTTGTTCAGATTTAACCAGAAAAAGAATAAAGATTTTAATAAATGTATATCCTATATTTACATGGTCATTCAAATAAAGTCAAAACTAACTGTAACTTTTTTTATTCCTTAGAGATAAGAAATAATAGCTAAATTCTCATATCACTCATGTTTCAGGAATCATATTAAACATAACTGTGTTAAATTTAAACTTTCTTTTGTTATTCTTGATTTTCAAGGAACAACAAACTAAATGCAATAAGTTTGCATTATTTTTATTATTATTATTTTCTTATAGCCTTACAAAGTTGGAATTTTCATTTATGCATGCTTGTATTGTTAGGAAATCAAATGTCTATGTTCCCATTTAATTCAGAAGTTTTAGAAATGATTGTTTTATTTAAATTTTTGTTCCCAATAACTCTATGATATTTTTGGTAGAAAGATATTTTGAATAGACAAATTGCCACCTTGAGATAATCAACAACTTTTTTCCTGGAAGATTTTTAATAGCTGAGTTAGCTTAGAATTCAGGAACGGGCAAGTGATTCTAACTCCCCCAGCTTTAATTAACATAATGGCTCAAGTTTTAAAAGTTCTCAAATTCATTCAGAATGCAATTTTTCATTCTTTTTCATCCTGTAAGCTCTTAAATTGTATCAAATTAGGGAAGAAAAATGTAATTAAGAACCTCATATCTCTGAACAATCAAAATTTATTTTTATATACATGCTTGCATAAAGTTCAACCAATGAGTCACATATTAAGGTACATATTTCAAATTGCATTACATAAAATTTTCCTCTATATTAATTCAAAATTTTTTATCTCTGGAGAAATAGTCTTGTTTATAATGATATTTTCTGAGGAAAATAAAATGCAAATTTGTACATTTACATTCATTTTTAATTTATACTTGTATTTATATGTAATAAAAGTACATTCCGAGAAAGACAATTAGATAAGATAATGGATTTTTAAATAGTATTGATTTTGTATAATATGAATGCAGTTCAAATGGTTTGATTTGGTTTCAATAAAATAGTTAATTTATAGTATCTTCAAAAATCTTACTTCTTTCATTTTAATTTTCTGAAGAGCTTAGTTTTTATTCCAATTTGATTGGATTATATTTATTTTGTGATATGTTGTTTTATGAAAAATATCAATTTTAATATTTAATCTTACTAAATAAATATTCTGTTTCAGGTTGCTGGATATTCGCTTGAAGAATTGTTTCTTTTAGCTCGAAGTACTATGCAGTCACAAAGAATTACTGCTTTACATACAATTGCACATATTCTAGATAATGTAAGCAAATATAATTTTTTTTCTTACATATTATTATACCTTCTTCATTAGCATAATTTGTTTGTTATATACATTTGGAAGCTCTATGTAGATGGAGTATTATATATTGAAAGTATTTGTGGTACATAATATTTCCATATTATTGAACTAAATTTGACTTTTTCTGTTCTACAGTTTATAACTTTAATTATATTTTAGTATTGGTATGGAATGATGGATGGTTGTTTTGATAATCCTTTATTACCATCAATACTTGAAGCTGGGATTGTCCCATTACTAAGATGGGCTCTTGATGATACATCAATTACAAGCATTGCAGCTACTATTACAGCTATCCACAGTCTTTTAATTTGTAAATCAGATGAGGTAAGTTAATCGATCAACTAGTCTTCAAAATTTTGCTTCTTATTATATCAAACTTTCAATATAATAATTTTTTTGATGTATTACTATATAGCTAGGGTGTATATATATATATATATATATATATATATATATATATATATATATATA
>JAOUZG010038069.1:12072872-12090249 GCA_026289955.1 Argiope argentata | reverse complement strand
GTCTTTAATGAAAAATTAACTATTTAATTAATTTTCATAAAATTAAGTTCTTCAACAAATGCCTGTCAAAATTATCACATGTTTAATCAAGGTTCTATGCCATATTTTAAAAATGAAAATTTCTTTTAGATAAAATGCTATAATGCATACGATCTGGTTATGGTCTTCATTTTTACTTGTATTATAATGAGAAGATTTCAATACTTTGTTATTGATATAATAATAAATGTTTATAAAATAACAGATTATGCAAAATAATTCTTAACACCTGAGAAGTTATTTTTTTTTTGTGGATTATTAATAATTTTTAATAAGTTCAAATCTTAAGTGTAATTTTAGCATGTATTTACATTTTGAAATCTGGGAATTCAAATCCATTTTTATCTGTGAATTTCAATCTCCATCAATTGTTCATTTAAATTGCAAAAGGTTTTAAAGTACAGTAAAATTATTATTATTTTATGTGATTAGTGACACTGTTTCCGCAAACTTGCTTGAAATAGTTATTATATTTATTTGGAATGTTTAAAACATAATGGACCTATTGCGTCAGCCTTATAAGCCAGATAATATCCTTCGTGCTGAAGGGTCCCTTTTGCTCAATCGGTATATTACTCAGCTACAAGTCCAAACTTCGCAGGTTCGTACCGTGACCTTCTATCGCTACAGACCTGATTTCTTTCTTTATGAAATTTTCCAATTTATTTTTTTAATGTTAAACTATTATAAAGGCACCAAGTAATATTTTATCTAATATAATGGGGTTGATAAAAGTATAATTTGTGAAGTATGTCTTCTTTCTAATGCTGTTAGAATATAATAAATTTCTTTCACTTTGATTTTACTTGTTTGCATGTCAAATAATCTGAGCATATTATCCAACTGCCAGCTGGGAGTTCTGAATAAATATTTATATAACTGAAAGGAGTAAAACAAATTTCATGTTAAAGTATCATTTTTAGTGACATTATGTGAACTTTATTTATACTTTTAGTTTAAACTCATCCATTTTTAACGATTTT
The DNA here is from genome assembly GCA_026289955.1 of Argiope argentata. Classification (NCBI taxonomy): domain Eukaryota; kingdom Metazoa; phylum Arthropoda; class Arachnida; order Araneae; family Araneidae; genus Argiope; species Argiope argentata. The sequence continues at coordinate 12,089,227 of JAOUZG010038069.1, read as the reverse complement.
TTATGACAATTAAATTAATGTGAAGCCTTATTGTTTACTTTCAAAACATTGAATATGACAATGAAAATACAGTTCTAAATTAATAAAATAAATTAGCTGTTTAGTTGATTTCATAAAACTTTCATTGAAATCTTCCTTATGTATCTTGAAGTATTTTTGAGCAAAATTTGGAAAAAAGTCTGTTTTGTAGTTATAGTTTCTACAAACAGCAATTTAGATGCTCTAGTTTTATTTATATAAATAATATTAAATGAACAATTTTAAGAAATAATTGAAGCCAGCACTTCTTTTTCATTTGTTTTGGTGTTTATGAAAAAAAATTGTCACAAAAAAATTTTTCTTTTGTTTTATTTAAAAAAATTACTGCTGTAGCAAAATTATTTGGAATATTTTGCTATAACTTTAAAGGAAGAGTTTGTTTGTATTTTATTATCTTAACAAATATTTTACATAATTATTAATTTTTATGTGAAAAAATTTCTTAAATAGTATTTTAATTTTTAAATATAACAATCAATGTGAATATTTTTACCTAATACTATTATAGAAAAAAATGAAATGATATTTTTATTTCTCTTATATTTGTCACATAAAAGAAATAAAAATGTCATTTAATATATGCATAGTAGTTAGTAATTCCTTTATAGCTCCATTTAAAAAGTTTCTCTTGTAGTCAAGGAATTAACATGCTCTTTTAGTAAAAACTGAAGTTATAATATTATGTATTATTACCTTTGAAAGGAATGTGTAAGTGTTAGGGATTTTTATCCTTTTTTGTTTGGAGCAGGTAGTAATTATGACTTTTTAGAGCACATGTTACAAGTAATTAAAGGGGGGAGGGTATGATCTGGATCATAAAATAAGTGGACATTTTATAATAGTACAAATTAAGCTGATCTAAGATAAAAATTAGGTAATTAATAAGATTAAAGTTAGATTAAGAATATCTATAATGTAAATCGAAAATTTGGCTGGTTTTAGTTTAAAAAATATTTATCTGATGCAAGTCATTTTAATGGATATACCAATTCGTTTTCTATGTCCTTAATTCTCTTTTCCTTAAAATGCTGAGGTTTTATAGACTTCCAATTGAAAATTTTTTTCCCTCTAAAGAGACTTTTTATGGATATGTAATTTTATTTATAGCATGGAATGTTGCTGCTTTCTGCCTGTATGAACTTTATCTCTACATGCTATGAGAAATCACATGATGAGGTGAGAAATATAAATTGCTTGTTTGCTTGATTTTAAACTTTTTTTAATCAATGAATTGTTGTAAAATTAGAATATTTCATCACTTTAATATAATCTTATTTATTTGTTATAAAAATATCAAAATTGTATTTGCTCAGACAAAAGGTCCTAAAATAATTTTTCCCCTCTAAAAGTACATGATCAGTTTTTATTTAATAAAAAAACAAGAAAGTATTCATCCAAAAAATAAACAAGACTTGATAAGTTTTTTTATTTAATTTCAAAACTTCTAACATTATTTGTAATAACTAAATTATTATTTTATTTAAGTATCTTTCCCCTTTAAACTGTGTTGAGATTAGAAGTAAGAGTTTAAAAATTTAACTTATATTAAACATAAAAGTTAAACAATCATTAGAACAGATATATCACCAAATTACCTATTTAAAATCTTTCTGTAACATGAAAATTGTGTCATTTTTCATTGATATATTGTTGTATTTAAATTCCTTCTATTTTTGAAATAGTATTTAGATAAATGGCACATTAGCATGCTTGCTCAATTTTTATCATTTGATTATAGGCTCATTATATTTAACTTTTGCTTTCCACTGTTAAAAAGTAAAAGGATATATTCTCACTTTTGTTATTTTCTTATCTTATTTATTTAACTTTGTTAATTGTTAAATCTGTTTTGATCACTTTGATTCAATATGCTTTTTTCAAATTAATTTTAATTTTAATTATTTATTATTACTTTTTTTTTACAAATATTGTAATTTAAATTATTTTAAATGAAAAAAAAATAGCTTTTTCTCTGTATATTTTTTCATTAATATTTGAATATGTCTCCTTAAAAAGGGGGAAAATATGTAACTACCCTTTTTTACTAATTTTAATCATGTTTTAAAGTGTAATTTTATTTAATTTTTTATATGATTTTTTTCAATCAAATGATTTTTTTTTATTTTAGTTAACATGTAAAGTTTGGAAACCCTGTTCAGAAACAAAAGAAGTTTTCAACTCTTACTTACTTCCCTGTATTAAATCTAAAATGTTCAAAAAATTACTTGAAAATCTAAGGTAAGGAAAAAGGGGAAAAACAATATTAAATTAAAAAGTTTTGAAACTCCTCTAACTTTTATTGCTTTTAACTGAATTGCATACCATTATTGTTTTAATATACATAACAACATTTTTCTACAGGTCTTGTTCTTTACTTTTGAATTCAAGTCAATCTGGCAATAAACGTGATAGCAAAACTCTTATATCATTAGGAAGTATATTATGGAAAGAAGATATTGTTCCTGTGCTCAAAGAAGATTCTCCCATACCATTGCTCTTAGCTGTGCTGAGGCTATGTGTTTTACAGAAACAACATTTTAGTGATACCAATAATCAAGTGATTTTTATTTTATTTTATTTTCATAGTTCCTTTCTTTAAAGTAAACGTTAAATTTGTTATAATACAGATTCTGATTTATTATAATCGTATATTGTTATTTTAATTTTAGTTTCTTGAAGAATTACTTCTGGATAAAAATATTTCAGAATATCTTGAAAGCATAGCCTCAGAAAAGTTGAATGCATTGAATTGGTTTGCTAAATATGAAAAGCATTTGATCACTCAGATTCTAAAGTTGGCATCGCTTGTGGTATGTATCATTTAAATTATATTAAAAGCTTTAAAACTGATTAATGGTAAAATAATTAACTTAAGGATAGAATTGAATTATTAAATATTTTCTTATAAACCTAATAATTCAAATGAAATTACAATTATTCTCATATTTTTATTCATATGTTTCGAACATAATGTAAATATTAAATTTTAAAATAATAAAGCTTTTCAAAACTGACATTTACAGAACTTTTATTTTTCTGTTTTTCAATCTTTTTTATTCAAGTAATTAAAAAAAAATTTGATCATATAAATCTCTTATTAAAATGTTCTCAGAGTTATGTTTTTGTGTAATATGTTGGCAGACACCAAGAGAGGTTTCATTCTGGCATAAAGCTGCTGTATCTCTAATACCAACTTTTAGAACTCCTGAAGAAGGTCTTGTTGAAGATTTATTTGAAAGCGTAATATTTAATCCAACTTTCATAATGTAAGTAAATAAATATTGATTAGTAAAAAATCATTTGAAATATAAATGAAACAAAATTTGGTTATATATATATATATATATATATATATATATATAATTTACATACAGTTTTTTTTGTTTGATTGTAATGTAAGTTATAACCCTTTGTTTTTATAAATATTGTATTTATTCTATACTAGTTGCTTTTGGTGACCATTTTCATTGCATAGATTATTACCTTTTTAGACTGGGTTTTTAAACCATGATTATGAATCATGTTTAAAAAGAAATTTCACCTTATTATTTTAATATGATTGAAAAAAATGAAATTAATTGAATCAGTTTGCTACTTATACTGTGGATGTAAATGCTATGAAGTCAAAGAGGAAATGAATATCATATTTTGTTGTCAAGTCTGTATAAAGCTAATTTTTTAAATCTTAATTTTGGGAAAATATGCTTTTGAATGTTTAGATGAGTGAATTTGAATTTTATCATCATTGTAAAACCTTATAACACCGCAGAAGCTTTTGACTGCCATTTTTCATGATTTATCCAAATAGAATAAACTAATAACTGGATTTCCTTTTTAGTTTAAAAGATCACTGAAAAAAAACCTCTATTTGCAATCTGAAAGGTTGAGTAAAACTCGATATTTCAGTTTATCATAATTACGGATTATGTCTTGTAATTAAAAATATTGTTAAAAATAAAGTGGGGGAAAATTTCATGGAAAGAAAATTCTAATATTTAAAAATTTTAGATTTGAGATAATCTGAAAGAAATTTTTTGTGAAATAATTGAATTCAAAAGATATGGACATGGGTTTGCTGAGGCAACTAAAAGCAATTATTTAGCTGATGATAATTAAGCTTATTTCTTTATTAAAATTTCCATTTAATGCTTATTTCTTGATTTTTTAATGCCTTCTTTCCCCTGATTAAACAAATTTTTTGGTGACACATTTACTTCCTCCCAAGCATTCTACTAAAATTTTGAAATTACATTAATTAGCAATTTGTTGAATTAGTAAAAATATTCAGTGTAGCAGTTTGAAGCATTAGTTTAGTTGTTTTCATTTAATTGGTGTTGTACAAAAATAAGTAATAAAAGAAATTCCTGTGCCATGTATGTAGAATTTTGAGTGTATTGATAGCTTGCAGCCTTCTCTGTCTCTTTCTCCAAGAGTTTTTTAAATGTTTAAAATGTTTTCTCATACTTTTTTAAAATTAAAGTATTCATGCAAAAATTGTATATTAACTTGGTTCAACCTAAATATAAGTAATAATAGAAGCAAATGCAGACTTATTTAACGAATAAAAAATTTAATAATTTTGCTAAAATACTGCCTGTTGAACCAATGATTAGAAATTTTGCTGAATATTTAACTACTTGTTGGAAATGCATGCCATCAGACTTATGCCAGGAAATTCAATTCATGGTACCTTGTTTAATGTTAACCTAAAGATAGAAGGCTAAACATCAACTGATAATGTATTTTATATATATGTAGATTTTCTTTGCTTCTGAGATGGCTTTTGCATTGTGTGATATTCCTCTATAAATATACATTCTTTTTTCATTTTTACGTTCAGTAATAGTAAAATTATTTAGACCATTTCAAATATTGAATTTGAAATGTTTCTTTAATTTACTCTAATTTATTCTCAATGATCTTGTAATTCTAATATTTTAATTCGTAATTCAACATTTGTTTTCCTGTTTCAAAATTTGTATATGTTTTTTTCATATTAATTTTTCATTTTGTGCCTAGTTAAATATTAATAATATTAATTATTAATTTTTCATTTTGTTATTTAGTTCTTCTGATAAAGAAATCTTCAAAGATACTTTATGCAGACTTCCAGTCATAGCTGAGTCATATAAATTGTGTTTATTAGATTCTAATGCATTATTGCATTCCAGGTGAATAAAATACTTTTCTCAATGTTCCATTAAACTATTCAAAAAATTAAATAATTTTCTTTTATATAATGAATTTTCAACTATTTTCATTTTTCACTAAAAATTCGCCTAATGAAGGAAATTATATATCAGTTGCTGAATTCCATTTAATATTTCAAAAAGATGTTTAAATAAGATTATTTTTCAATTATTTATTTTCATTCTACTATATCATGATTGACATTCAGTTCAGTGCCATGATTCAGTTTTCAGTTTTCATCATTTAATTTGAAAATTATTTTGAGGTTGCTTTTTATTTAAAAATTAATGTAAAATTGAATACTTACTTTTAATATTGGATTGAGATTGAAAAGTTTACCATTAAAAATTGCAACCTTTATTTCCATTTTGTGATGTATATGTAAGTTGTGACTGTGCTTTATATCATTCTAAATCTTGTATTACTTTTAAGCTTAAAAAATCATGTAAAGGTTAGTTTTCTGCATTTATTAAAACTCATTTGAAATTTTATTAGTTATTAAAAAGATATTAAAACTCTTTTATGAAATAAATTTTCTTATTTCAATTTAAAAAAGTCTCAGATGATAGAAAGATTTTAATCTATACTAATAAAAATGCATCTCGAAATGCGTTGCTAAGCGCAAAACTAAAGAACGGCTCGACCAGTTGGGCTAATTTTTTTATAATATTTTCGCTAAGACATGAGGATGGTTCTTAAAGAGAGAGAAAAAAATGAAAAAGCTGCGAGGAAAATAGTTAGACACTTTTCTTACTTTCCCGCCAAAAAATCTTCATTTCCTTCCCCCACACCAACTGATTAAGATAGCAGGAAGTAATAAATTATGATATGTTTAGAAAGAAATACCGGAAGTCAGTTGGTTCTCATTTATAGATAACGGGATGTTTAAAAAAGAAAGAAAATAGTTGCTTTTATTGTTAGTCTGTATATATATTTAATCTATGCCTGCTCAAAATAAAGTCTGGGCAGGGTAGAAAAAAAAGAATAACAAAGGGGAAAGTGGGTGTGTAGAAAAAGTAGTGAAGAAAAAAAAGGATAGAAAAAAAAGAAAAGGTTTGTGTATGTGTGGCACCATTATTTCTTTTGTGCGCGGTATTTTCCTAGCTGTTTTTAAACTTTCGCATCTCTTGAAAACCTATTGTGTCTTTATTTGTTAAGTGTGTTGACAGTTATGAAAATTTGAATCTCATTATTCTATAAAACCATTGAATTTTAGACCTTTCCCTCTGCCATTTAAGTAAAATATCAATTCCGAGGCAATCATTGCTCGAATAGAAAGAGAGAGTAGTACAATGAACAGAACATTTGAAGAAAATAATGCTATAAATGAATTATATGATTATCAAAATTTGTTTGATTTTAAAATATTTTGGTGAAAAACCTGTTATGAGACACAGCTACAAAAAATATTGTATGAAAATTTTATCGAGCATTAATACTGGCGAACCGACTGGTCGCCAAAGGCGTCTAGTGTCATAATATTTTGTGTATAATTATCTTTTATTTTAAAAATAAGTTATATGAAAGACATCTGCTTCTGAACATGTTGGAATTCCATCAATTAATTGTTTCAATATTAAACAAGCTTTTATTTATTTACAAACATTTAAGCCATGTATTCTGTTGCGATTGAAGGTCGCATTATGAACCTGCAACATTTGGGCCTGTAATGGAGTAACATACCGATCAAGCAAAAGGGACCCTTCAGCTCGAAGGATATTATCTGGCTCATAAGGCTAACGCTACAATTCATTAGTAAAAAAAATATAAAAACGTAATTGTAACAATTCTGGGTTTATAATTTAATTTTAAATATGTTTTGTGAATGTGTATTGAAAAAGTGAAATGTATATAAATTCATTGGGTTTTTTATATTAATTTTTTTAAACCATATTGTATAAGATTATTTCCTTGCAATCTTCAAACAAAAACAACTGCAAAGATACTCTTACCTAATTTATTTCTGCTACTTTACTGTGTATGATTTTTAATAAATATGTTTTAAACTTTTTTTCATACCATGTTCCTTTTAAACAATTCAAACTTCATTTTTAGGCATATTTTAACTGGAAATACAGAAGTAAATACTGTTTCTTGTTTGTGCAACACTCCTTTTCTATTATCATTTGATTGGTGTTATAAACCCATTGCAGAGCAGTATTACAATTTTACTAAAAGGTACTTGATGATTTTTTTTTAATATTTTACAGATACTTGTTTTAATATATAATAATGGATCTGTTAAAGAATTAATATTGCAAGATTGTTTTATAAATAAAAATTAGATTTAATCATTTCACACATACTTTTCAGGGAAATAAAATAATTATTAAAGACATTAGGTTTAGTTTTAAGTCAAAAATAAAACATACGGACATAGCCTTTTATGTATATCACACAGAGATCTAAATGAATACATAGGTATTCATTTGAATATCACTTATATTTACTTTATTCAATTTATTTTAATTGTATTTACTTTCATACTTTTCACTTTATTTTATAATGAACATAATTAGAACATGTTCCCCTTTTTTTTATCTCCTGAATTACATACATTAAAGGTACTGTTATATATGGTTGTATGTTTTTACTTTTTTCTGAAACTTTGGTCCACTGAAAAAAGCATCCTTTTACCTAATGTTAATGAAAATATTCTTTATTATTTTATTTAACTTTTATGAAGTAATTTCAATGTATTTCATATTGTACTTGTGCTCCTTCTTTGCCATAATATTAAGAAAATTGAAAATTGAGATTTTTTTTTATTAAAATAAAAGTTATTTGTTGAAAATTACTTTGTTAATGTTATGATATTCTGTTCATATATTATGGCTGTCTGCATTGCTGCTATCTGCTCCTCAAATATTTATTCATGTTTCATTCCCACGAGCTGGAAATTAAATTTTTATCATTAATTCCATTTTTTAACCATGGAATTAGCATTCATATATTCAGTACAAAAATCTACTAATTTTTCATTTAAATTAGTAGATTTTCATTTAAATTTCATTTCATTTGATTTTATTCATTTAAATTTGTTTCTAAATTTTGAAATTCATTTGTGGTGTTTAACATTCTTTTTACAAAGCAACAAGAAACCAATATCTGATGTCAGTTTACAACTAATAAGCAGTTTACAGTGGATACGTATGTGTCATGATCTGCATTTGCCTCTTATCAAAGATATCCCTGGTGCTGTTGATTTCATGTATTTCTGTATGGTATTTTTATTAGGTAAGATTTTTATTTCTACTGTCTTTAAAATTTTTAAAACAAGTTTACTAATAAAATTTATTATCTTTTTTTAATTACAATGACACCTTTTATAAACATTTTAATGAATTTACACATTCTACTGCTAATAAACTTTATTTATTTGAATTTGTAATTAAAACACTTTTAGGTCTTATAGTTCTTTCATATAATGTTTTCCTTTAATTTTATTGATAAAATTTGTAAAACATGTTAATGTTGAAACCATTGAAAATAGCAAAAATAATGTTTTTATTACAAAGGAAGTTATTTAAAAATTGTATTTATATGTGCATTTGATTATCTAATGATTATTTTTTATGTTTCATATTTTTTGTTGGAGTTTTGTCATAAAATCCATTATATTTATTTAAAAATTATTTTTTTCAAAAAATAAGATTTTTTGTGTTGTTTTCATATGTTATGAGTATATCACTTATTTATTGCTTTTATGCATATGATATTATAGTATACAATAACTTAATATTTTTTATGGATATTTACTACGTAGTAAACTATCAAAATAATTTCTCTAATTCAAAAGTTTTAAGCATTAACTGCAAATGTTCATACTTTGAATATTAGTATTTTTTATTATTACTATTATTTTCTTAAATAATATATGAAGAATGAAAAAGAAAAAGAAAATTGGCACTGTGCATGAAGTAGTACAATCTCATACAGAAAGACTATAAGGTTTTCTAAAAATCAATTTCCTATATACTTCAAATTCAATTTTTTATAGCAATTATCGTGTTTCATTTTTATTTATGAACTTATATTCCACCTCTTATATTCATTTCATATCTCAGAGAACATCTTAATTATTAAGTTTACTTTAAATATTTAGAAATTAATGTATTGGCCTGCCTCAAAGATTGATGGAATATGTTCCTCATAATAGAAAGTTACATTATTTGCATTATCAAATGTATCTGTTAAACTTAAACTTATTGTATGCATATTTTAAACTTGTATATTTCTCCTTCTGAATTTTCAGCTCTACTGTTCTTATGTAAACAAGAAGTGTATATGTATGTATTTCTAAGCAGAAAAGTGAAAAGGAGAGAGTGGGAGAAAAAATGAGGAAATTTTGAATTTATTTTGTGTACAGTACTAAACTGTTCATCTCTTGTATGAGTAGCAAAAATAGTAATAGTAACAATTTTGTTAACATTTTACACACTTTTTTTTTAGGCAGCAATGCATTGCATGAGAACCTTGCATAATTCTTTGAGAATTTTCAATACTTTACATTTCATAAAATGAACAATGTATTTGATTTTAAATTTATTTTTGTTCCATTTCTTAGATGAAGATTTTTTTCGTGATTCAAATGTTCAAGTCCTTGTGAAAGATTCATTAATATCATTATTAAAATATAAGAGCATATCTTTGGAAAAAGTTGATTGGCCAGATATGAAATCTTTTGATGATATGTAAGTATATAAAAGGTTTTTACTTGCCTGTGTCATTTAGATTTAAGTATTTAAAGGAAAATAAATAAAAATCAAAGTTATATTTGATTATATTATTTGAAAATAATACCCATTTATAATTAACTATTAACAATCTTATATAAAACATAATAATATTAAAATTACATTTGCTAAAAAATATTTATTTTATTTTGAAAAATTTATTAAAGTGTATATGTGATCCAGTGTAATTCTGTAAAAAACTCCATTAATTAAAATGGACTCTTATATTAAATAATTATGAAAGTATTAAATGCAATATTTATTTAATAACAGATAATATACAATGTAATATTTATATCATCTTCTACTAAACCTTTTCTCATTGTTATTTCCTAAATCGTATGCAAAATTAGGTAAATCTAAGAAATAAGTAATAACAATAATTTTTTTTTCATCTGATAGGTATCTTGAGATGTTGAATCAATTTGAAGCTGTTTCGTATGGTGATCAGTTGTTTGGGAATTTTGTTCTGTTTCCACTCCAACAAAGCTGCCCTTCCAGATGGAAAAGATTATTATTAACAGATCATTCTCAAGTAGTTCAATTTCTAAGAGTGCCTATTTCTAAGGTATGTATTGTAGATTAAAGAAGAAAAGCTGTAATATTGAATAACTGTTTAGTTATTTAAAGCATAGCTTTCAATTAAGCAATAAAATCCTGGAATGCTCTTAATTTTTGTGGAAAATTTCATAATTTGCTTTTCTCAAATTTCAAAGCAATTATCCCTAATAAAATAAAAAAAAATGCTGATTGTAATTAAAATATCAATTCATTAAAAATTGATTGCACTGATACATTATAAATTTATTGAAGCTGCCATTTAGTGTATCTGCATGTGCTGTCTAAATACCTATATTGCTAATGTTTTAAGATTATTAATTGAAAGTAACTGAAATGGAACTTGAAAAATGTGTTACTTTTAATATGTATAATTTGGTTAATCTTCTAGCAAGTTATTAGATTGTGATTGTATATAATTTATTTAAATTATTGAAAAAAAATAAAAATATCAAACTGAAAATGAGAAACTAATTCAGGGTAAATTTCCCCCCTTTCAATAAAAATTTTATTTTTCAATCTTTTTAATTTATTTATAATTTGCCTTAATAATTTTATATTTTGTTTTATTAGCTTTTAATGCCTTTGCAAAAATTTTTGGAACCAAATGAAACAGATGTTGATATCATTTTGGAATATTGCAAAATTTTACTATCAGGTAAAAAATTTCTGTGAAAAGTTCAGTAATTAGTTGATAAATATCAAATGATTATTTAATTAATTTGTGAAAACTGTTTTAGAACTTGATTGATAGTATTCATTTCAAAAATTGTTTAATTGATCAAGTTTATGAATTATGAAGTTGCAACAGTATTCATTCAAGGCAAATTGAAAGAAGCCAAAGATAGAGAATAACTTGGCAGTTTAAATTGTTTAGTTTTGTACTTAAAACAACATTTTAAAAATAATTCAACAAAGAAGTACAATGCTGTTCAGTAATAGTTTTTCCTGTGTCAAAAAGTTGAAAAAAATATTATGCTACCAGCATCTGTATGAACTGCAGTTGTAATGTTATAAGGTGATGAAATGATTTCACTTTTGTGGAAATGAAATGTCTGCTTGCAGGTTATTATTATTGGTCTTGTATCTGATTCTGAAAGTGATTTGTAAAAAAATGTTTCATACCACTAAAATTTCTGAGGATACCTTTTAACAGTCTTTAACATTCTTTGTCCTTTGATCTAGGAAAATCAATTGCAGTTTCTGTCTTACAGAAAGTTTCCTCATAAGTAAATGTTCATTCAAAAAAATGTGTTGATATGATCATATTAATTTAATACATGATTTTGTTAATGATTTCTTGAGTTGTAATCAAGGCTTATAATGTCACATGTTGCCAAGTATTAATTTAATCGTTGGTGTGATGCTAATAATTGCTAAATGACCATATCACATGCTCTCATATGACCATTATACATTAAAAATTATCTGTAAAGATAGTGAAAAATCACTCTACTATTTATTAAAATTATTCTCTTCCTCTCTCTCTTAAAAAAAGGGGGAGGGTGACTTCATAATTATATAAAATGGTTTTTCAGCTATTTTTTATGTATTACATTACTTAATCATTTAAAATAAGTATGAAACATAGCCTATAGATGTATTTAAGTGAAATTTTATTCAATACCTTCTAGTTATGCAATGTAAAAAATAATTTTGATACAAAATGGGGGGTCTGTATCATATACTTGTACAGTCTTATGAATTAGACTTTTTAATTAGTAACAATATTTTAATTGATAAATAAACTATTCTATTTTGGCCTTCAATTACTATTTACTGCTTAGTGCCCAAATTACATTCTTCGTCATTTTCTGAAACCATCCTACTTATGAATATCACATAAGAAATCAAATCTCAATGGATATAAGCATTTGATTATGGCTTTTCTTTCATTTATTATATGAATATAAAGTAAAAAGTAATGTTTAAACACACAACAGTTTTTTGAAGCAATTTTTCTTAATTATTTAAGTTTCTTTTAAATGAATTTGCCTTTTGTACTAATTTTACTTATTATTTAATAATTGAATTTATTCAATAATTATTATTTCTTTTATGTATTATTTTCTTTTCTTAATACTCTATAGGTACTTTGAATCATGTGAGATGTCCAGTTCTGTATTTAATGGCTATTCATCACTTAAATCAATTCTTATTTGGCGGGGGAAAGGAAATATCCAAATCACAGAAAAAATTACTGTTGAATATTTTGCAATGTAAAAACAAAGTAAGTGTTTATCTGACTGATTTTTAACAGCATTTTATTTTTTTATCTTTTATATGCATAGAATAATATTTAAATTCACTGAAAAAAAAGCGGTATTTCTACTATTAATATATATCTATTAATTGAATTGTGACTACAGGTGAAACATTACCTTATACGGATTAAATATATATTATATGTAATTTTCTGGAATATAACAGAACTTATGGTTTGACTAGAATAAAAGAACTTTTAGTTTTATTAATAAATTTATTATCCTATTACAATTTTATATTTTATTTGATTAAATCATTCCAAAATTTTATGCTTATTACTTTTGCATACATTTAATAATTTATTATTGCCTAATTATTTTGCTTATTTATTTAATTTTGAATTTTTTTTTTACCTCTTTTCAGGAACTTCAGAATCAGATTTTACTATACTCTGGTGCTAATACTAATTGTGAATATGGTTTTTCTGTGAAAGAAAAACTTACCAATGAAGATCAACAGCATTTAAGTGGAATAGTTGGTCATCCTGTGAATCTATGATACTTGTAGTACAAACACATTTTATGAATCTGTGATATCATATCTGCAAAATGTAGTAAATTGTAAAGGGATTCCATCTGCTATTCATCAAGGTTGTAAAGGGTATTCTCATGTATTAAAAATGCTCATAAAATTTTAGAATAGAATAATTTTTCATTTGCTTTATTAATCATCTTATCTTCTGTGAAATGAAAATTTATTTATTATTTTTATAATTTAAGTGAGATTGGATTCCTCTTAAATTATTTAGTTTAGCTTCCCTTTTGAGTCTATTATAAAGGTCCTTGCTATTAGTGCAAACTTATGAAATTCTTGGTGATAGGCATAACAATCATTCATTAGGAAATTAGGACACTATTTACTAACAAGTAATGCTCTCTCTCTCTTTGGTACATGAAATTTCTAAGAAGGTAACATATTTTAGGGAATAAGTAAGAATCAACTTCATCATTAAGTAACAATTGATGATTCTTGTGATAATAAACAGCTTTTTTTGGGGGGGGGGGATATATTTTCGCTATATAAATCTAATATCTTTGCTAAACCATCACATCTGTATTTTTTTTTTACTTACTGCTATTTTATTAGAATATTTAATTTAAGTTCAGATTTTGATTCTTAAAATGGATTAGCCTGCTATTGGAACATTGGCCATTTGCTGGTTGTGAACTCTAGTATATTGGAGATTCCAATTCATGATAATTTAATATAAAGTATTACTTAAGTGTTTTTTAAATGAATAATAATAGGAAATTATTTTCAATATTTTCTATTACTGCTCATTAAATTTGGTCTGGTTTTAATTATGTATTTATCTTCAAAATCTTGTAATTAACTATTTTTAAAATATATACTTTGAAGTCAGAAAAAAGTTACAAAAAAATTTCTGCCCTGGATGCAGTTAAGAAAACTAGTTACCTGAATTATGCTACCAATACCCAGAGCCTTACTTAGCCAAATTAGGGCCAGAGGTCAAAACTACTTTGGAGACCCCTTTTTGTTTCACTACTTCGGTAATGATGAACGTTCATTAAGGAAGGAAACATAAAATAAACTTTCTATTCGATTTTAGAGCCCCTCTGATGTGGGGGATCAGGGCAACTGCCTCGAAAGCCCCTGCCTTAATCAGGCTCTGCCCATACTTTTAAACAAAAGTTTTTATTATTTTCCAATCGAGTCTGGTATGACATGTTATGGAATTTATTTTTATTTTCATTTCTCATGTTTATTATAAAACCATTATTAATATATCAATATAGTCTGGGTTATTTTTTAAGACAGCACTTTTTACTTTTGATTTTTCCATTTCCAACTTATAAGAATTACTGGGTTTTTTTCTGAACTATACTACAAATTCAAGATAATAGCTTTGTTCATTTAAGCAGCAATAATCAACAATTAAATCAATTTTTGGGAAATAAAATAAAATAAACCTAAACTGATCTTTGTTATGCAAATTCATATTGTTAAATATAAGCCGACAAGTTTCTCCCTAAAGATATAGTTGTGTATTTGCTGCAATATAATTTAAAACATCATGAAGGGCTTTTAATCTTATTAAAATATTTAATTGATGATGTCTAAGTGTAAAGGTTTGTCCTGTATCTTTGGCCTGTGAAGCATTTTCTATAAAATAGCATTCCTTTAACCACATTTACGTCATTGCACTATTAGTTGCCACATATTTGGCAAAATCGAGGTTATAACAATCTAGGCAATTATTCAAATTGGGAATCTCTTCCTTTTATGTTATTCCATTTTGTATAAAAATTCTACTAGGAAGAACAAAATTATTAACTGGTTTTAACTTATGATTGCATTTTCAGTTTTAGATTTCAAAAAAATGGGAACAAAACATAATAAAGTGAAATAGAAAGGGTAAGGGATAATTTTTGAAAATTAAAATATTGTTTATGAAACATGCATTAATTCAAGGTCTTATTTTGAAACCAGAACAACATAACAGTGTTTTTAAAATATGGTATATGACAGAAAACTTTCTTTGTGAATGTCATTTTCAAGAAGAAAAAATTGTAATAAAGTTCAAATATGTCTACAGGCTACATTATTTTGAAAAGAGCTACTAAAATTGCTACATTTATATTTTTTTGTGTAAGGGAAGTGTGGAGAGAGAGAATGTGCACTCAAGGCTAATCATTTAAAATTTTAATTAATTAAAAATTGAGTGAAATGATGACGTTTCTCCCTTAATAACGACTGAATATATAGTACATTTTAACATTATCCTAAAATTAAAAATATATATCTTCAATTCAATTACACCAATTATTTGCCTTGTAAAATTTTTCGATATTTAATCGATTTTTTTAAAAAAAATATTTTTGCATATTTTTTAACTAAAATATTAATATATGAAAGAATTTTGAATTTATATGAAATGTATTATGTCCGATGGTACAAATACAGAGGCATCCTGGAAGTGCAGAGGCACACCAAAATTATTGATAAATATCACTATAAAAATTGCAGATGGTTTTTTTTTTTGTTTAATAATTGTAATTATTATCGATATAAATTAAAAATTAATCACATTGGTTAAATCATGAAAATAAATTTCTGTTTTCAACACAAATCCTTATTGGGAAAACAAATTTCAAAAAAGAAAGAAATATATTTATGCCCTTTTGACAAGAATGTGCAAAGGATTTAAATTTATATTTTAAATACTTTTAATATGAAAAAATGTTGAATCTTACCTTGTTATAGGTTAAAAAGATTACATTGTTAAATGCTAGAAATTAACAAAGTGTATCTGATTCTTATGTACTGACATATAAAAATAAAAGGAAATATGTATTATATTACATTTACTATACATTTGTATAGTAAAGTTAATGGAAGGGTTAAGACTTAAATAGAAGAAAATATATAGCTTTATTAAAATAGTTTTCCAAAGAAGCTATTAAAACTAAGTTGTATAAAATATTTAATTGAAAATGCAATGACTATTAAATTTGCGAACAAGTCGATCGAAAATAGTTCATGATACTTGACTATTGTTAAATTGTCAACCAAATTAATTATATCAATCTTAATGGATTAATTTTA
>JAOUZG010038069.1:12038134-12063229 GCA_026289955.1 Argiope argentata | reverse complement strand
TATATATATATATATAATTAATTCGAATTTCAATTGTAATTCATTTCCCACGTTTTGTTTAAATTTAGTCCATATTAACTTCATTTGAAAAGGTTCTCTTATTTCCTGATTCCATTCCACTTTTTCTATTTAATAAATCAAATAAAGCTTTGTAAAAATACAGCACCATCGGTCCACGTACCTAGTGAAGGGATAGATTCTTCTAAAGGATTCCTGCGTTTCTCTTGCCAATGTCTGTGCGTATGAGAATTCCTGTCGAAATTCGACAAGTGTCAGATTTATGAGATTATCAAGGTATATAAGACCAATAAAAATGATTTCATTATGTTTATGCGGGGGTGTTTTTTTTATTATTTTTTAAAATTTCCATCCGCTGTCTGTACATAATGCGTACCTCTCTAGATGGAATGAAACGAACTTAAAAAATTCAACCAGATTTCGGCCACTACTCTCAAACACAAAAATAAATATGTGTTTATATTGTGTGTGTGTGTGATTTTTAAATATGAAATATTTCACATTTATTTGTTCTTTTATTATAATTTATTTTAGATTGAATACAATTGAACTTATTTAAACATTATTAAAACTCAAATTTTCTATAAAATTGCTATAGCCACATTACATTGAGATATTCCTTCTAATTAAGTAAGCTATTCAAATCAGTTTTACCGTGAAACAGGTAATGCCAAACTACGAATTCAAAATTCATGAATATTTGATTGTCGTCTAACTATTTATCTCCTAGATAAATAGACGCTTCCTTGCACTTATCGGATTCTATCTTGCATGAAACCATTTGCTAATTAATTTTGTTGTTTTTATATTTGACAGTTTCGATAGGATGTTAAATTAAAATGAAATTTGCGTTCATATCTTATTGATTGTATATCTCGTGTTACTTATATTTGTGGACTATATAACGTGATTAGTGCTTCGTTGCATATTAATTACAGTAACTACGGCGTAGCCACTATGGAGTGTCAAAAGCAATAGATTCCCAAAACCTCAATTCTGAACAGACCCTTGGCAGTGTACGTTATGAAGCCTTAATTTTAACAAATTAGAAATATAGTTTCATAGTTGTTAATGTATTTTACTTTCATCTTTCATTTTAATGGCTCTTGAAAATATTTATGCACTATTTATTTATTATTACTCATGATTATGCAGTATCAATCTTTTTGTGCTTTTTTTAACAGACCTTTCGTGTTTATAAATACATCAATAGATTAATTTCTTGAGACATATAGGTGAGTGTTCAGTTATGTGGGACAAAATTTTAACTTTATCCTAATATCTCATAGAATTTGCAACAAGTTCTATATAAAATTTATACGCCATTTTATTTACCAATAAGCCAAGATCTTATAAATTCACTTATTCATTTTTATATTTTTTTGTATGACGTTATAATTGATCTACCTGCTCTAGGCAGGCCCTGGTTTACTTAGTCAGAAATTCTCCATTGATTCTGAGGCTTTTTAGTTACGAGTACAAAAGTAATAGCGTATTTAAGTTATTATTTAAATGAAATAAACCAGAGATTGAACAAAGGATTGAAATAAAATAAAAAAGGGATCTACGATCGCAAATATAAGTTATCATGTGAAAACCTTATTATTTTTATGTCATTATTTGTCTTAATGAATTTGTAATTAACAAGTTTAAACCGAATTGAAACAATCTCGCTACTTCTCTATCGGTCTCTATCCCTCTCTCTCTCTCTCTCTCTCTCTATATATATATATATATATATATATATATATATAATTTTTCTAGCTGGCAAGCAAAGTTTTGTAGCTCGGCCTATTTTGAGATAAAATAACAGCTAGTTCTACTTCAACCTATTAAAAACAGATCAGCTTTCAAAGAAGCATATTTAATAATAATACAATACTGGTAAAAGCAGATAAAAATATTTGCTATTAAAAGATATTGATGAATATTGCCATTTATGCCGTATTCATTAACTACGTAATTTCGAGCTTCAATTACTTGTCGTCTTCAAATATTCAAAAAACCCTAAGGAAAATAACATCATGTTCTCAGTGACAAAAACTTCGAATTCTTACATGCTAATAATAAGGAGAACGTTTGCACTTCTTAAATCACTGTGATGAAAACGTCTCATGCCACATATTTTTCCTATGCTACTGTACCGTCAAGAGCGTTGAAAATGCATCTCGAATGTACTCTTTTTGATTGGTTCGGTAAAATATCGACTTGAGTCCAGTGACGTGGTGAAAAGATGCCTTGGACGCTAATCTTAGGAAGTACTATGGGGTTAAAACAAAGTGAAATCATGTACCTTGCCACGCAAATATGATGAGAGAGTGAAAAATATGCTCCGGGGACCATTTAGCTTTTTATACTATTGGTGGTTAAATAATCCTCCGAGGGGAGGGGGCGTTATACTGCATATTATTTCGGCTTGCAAACATTTATTAAATTTAAAGTTAACGGATTTAATACAAAATAAATAGACAAATCTGATTAAGTGATTATATGCAGAAATTTGTCTCGACAGGCTGTTGCATTTTATTATTTAATATTCATCCATCAAGTTATGGAACTTTCATACGAAAAATAACGCAAAGCTACAATTCTAGTTATGAAATGTATACAAGATTTTATCAATCTAACTCAGTGTTTCCCCACCTTTTTTGCCATGACCTACTTTAACCTTTCTAAAGTTTTCACGCCCCCCTATGTAACATACATAATATTTAACATTAAAAAATTGATTTGTTCACTGGGCTATAAGAAATAAAAATAATATCAAACTGTGTTAAAATTAATTTACTGTGGCATAGAATAAACATATATTAAAAAGGCATATTTAATTAAATGTATATAACACATTATTACACTGCCACAGCAAATCAAAAGGTATCTATATTTTTTCCACTTGACAAAATTTTCTGGAAAGTTATGCTTATAAAATTAAAATAACTAAATAACAATAAAATCCTTACCAATTATATCTATACAATATATAAGTATATTTATAAAAACAACGAGCTTTTGCAACAGTTTTGATGGACTCTTATTTCAGATTAATACCAACTGAATGATGTGAAACACTACAGGAGTTGCGATGGGTCAATTAGGTGCGAACAGTTGCGTTGTTTAGAATGTTTTTAGACTGGCTGGTGTCCTCCCCCCTGCAGACTGCCCACTCTGTGGTGGACCGGAAGTTGTCTCGACAACGCCAATCACCCAGTTGATATTTTGGTCTCGTCAAATGAAATTATCCCTAATTATTATTATTATTATTATTTTGTAAAATGTGACACCAATATCTAGCCATTTTCAAATCCCCCCCCCCCTTGAGATATGTCTGTGGCCTCACGTTGGAAAACACTGGTCTAACTTGTTGAATTTTTTTTTAAGTTGCTGTTATCCACAAATAAATAGGTTTAACTTAAAAAAGGAATTTTTTTTTCGGACTTTGCAGTTAATCTATATAAAAATTCCTTGGTGGAAGTGTTTGGAGATTACAATACCTTTTCTGTGCGTGTATCTTATACATGAAAAGTAATAAAAACTATAGTTTATATTTTTACCTTAAGACATCGTAAGCACCACCTAAAATCTGCAATTTTCCTTTGAAATGAATACATAAATAAACCTTTTAGAGATACAAATATCTACAAAAAAAAAGCATATTACAAAGTAGTTAAGATTTTTTTTAATAAAAAAAGAAGCTCCAATTACCCCATTCTATCTCTTTTAAAGGCAGATACCGCCATGAAAATCGAGATTTGAGTTTTTTCCCCGCTTGTTTTTATGAACGCCAGCACTTAGGAAGAAACACTTTTTATATCGTCTCCGGTAAAAGCGACGAACAAAGGCAAGATGGGGGGATATATCTCTTTTGGGACACACTCGATAACATCGAAAGAGGTAGAGAAATTCTTGAATAACGCATGTCAAAACAGCAACGTCGTAACATCTTCAGGAGTAGTGAAGATTAATGATCACTTAACAGTGGAAACGATAGAAACCTTTTCTGAGCAAGGGACGCGGCCTCAAAGGCAAAAGCAACTAGCTTGTGCTATCGTCGTAATCTCCATTTACTTTTTTCCCCATCCCCAAACTCTTATTTTTTTACTTTTTTCCCCTCTATAGAATTGAACCCAAGTATTCTCTGTTGTAAGATGTCGAATGAATACGTTAAATGTTTCGAATCAATACTTCCACTTTATTTATCTTCGGCAGGCTTTTTCTGGAATATAAATCTTTCAGAGAAGTTGAATGTTATAGATAGTAAAGTTTCTTTTAATTGCATCGCCGATTTTATCATTCTTTTTCGAGGTTCGACTTGGAAGTAATTTGTCTTTTGAGAATATCTCGTACAAGCTGAATAAACAATTGATGACAGTGTAGTAAAAAGCCCCTTTTTTTTCAGTTTGGATTTTCAAAAATGCCTCTCATTATTCTTCTAAACCTCACTCCACTCTACCTCTTCTTAATTCTTCATTTTTGCCTGTGAAGGATTGCTATTTTTGTATTATTAGTTTTAAAATATATAACAAATTAGCTTTTACCCGCAACTTCGTATACGTGGAAAATTTGATGTGCACATTTGAGAACTGACAGTCTAACCATAATGTAAAATATTAGCAAACCATATGCATGAGACGAAAATTTTAAACACCAGTTGGGGTAACGAATGCAGATTAGAAATTTTTAATTTCAATTAATCTGTTTTATTTTTATTCAAAAACACTTCTAAAGGAATTGAAAGATTTATTATTTGGCAATGATTAATTTTAAATGTATCAAACACTAAGAAAATAAACAGAATCGTTTGAAATAATTGGTAGGAAATATGTTAAGCCTAACCCATTCGAGTGCGAAAAAAACAAAACAAATCGGAGTCTTTCTTATTTAGCGGTGGAGAAGATTTTTGGCAGGAAAGTTAGTTTTTAATTAATAAAAAATTAACCACTCAATTAATCGGAATAAATATTAGCCTATGTTCTTCTGTAGACTATAATCTATCTATTTTGTAGACTATAACTTATAGTCTAGTCTATGTAGACTATAGACCATAATCTATAAATTTCATCCAATTTCGCTCAGCTGTTCTGGCGTGATTGACTCAAATTACCCATCCAAACTTTCACATTCATAATAGTAGTATAGATTTCAACGAATTATGCTAATGGTTGGATACATCTATTTGTAAAAAAAAATGATATGACGAAAATGATTGCAGAAAAGATTTAACTTAGAGTGAAAGATAATTAAAAAAAATTATCCTTTAACTCTTTTTTTAAGTACAAAATATAAATTTCAATTATCATTCATTTTCTATCAATAAAACGAACAAACAAACAAACAAATCATTAACATATCGTAACATAAGGTCTTCATTTAGTGATCAGGATCTTCATTCACTAAGGGGGCATTCTAAGGTCAAGCTTCCCCCAAATCCAACAATTTTTTGATAAAACTATGAAGGTTGGTGTAAGTTCTCACAATTTTTTCAATAAAATAGAATTCTAGATGCTTCAGATTCTTATCTCGCACAAAATGATGTGTCTTAATTTACTATTTAGCTATTAATTAACCAAATTAACTACTAATTCAAATTAAATCTATCTAATAATCCAAATTATTCTCTTTTCTTATGCCACTTTCATTGCTAAAAATATTTTAATGGGCCGTGACTAGATAAAAATAACATTTTATGGGGTTAACGAACTGACATATTAATTAGAAAATTTTACAGAATCAAGAATAGATTCTATACAAACGAAAATATCATCACAAATTCATTGCATTGTTATAAAGCACAGAATCCTGAATTTAATTCCATTTTAAATTTATTTATACAAACTGATTATGATAAAATAGCCGTTTTTGCTTTAATCAATAGATCCTAGATAATCTTAGGTAAGATTAATTTCAACCAACTTCAACTAAACAATGAATTATTTTTTATATTGTACTAATTTAATAATTCAACTCATACTCAAATTTAGATTCTGTTTGATTAAATATTAGATTTGATTAATTTTTTCGATTGCATATTAATTTACTAATGCATTTAAACTTCCGAATTCAGATAATTTTTGATTAAATTTTAAATTTTAATGTTGATTTAGATATATTTCCAAACATTATGGTTATGAAAGCTGTTAATTATATGCATATGTGTATGTGTCCTCAGGGAAAAAATTTGAGAAAATGTAATATCCAGAATGACATTTTCCCCGTCTCTCGTTTGAAAGTAATATTCCTTAACTTCTACTTTTTGTAACTTGAACAAGTGTCATCACATTTAATAACTTTTTCCAATTTCCTTCTCTTCCGTTCTTTAAATCATCATATAATCAACTTTTATGAAATTGAACACGAAAATTCTGGAAGAATTGGACTTTTCTTTCCCTTATATCTTCTGATATAATTAATCTAAAGGTCTGAAAAAAAAAGATTTTTCTTCTTTACTCTAAAAGTTATTCAGGATAATAGAGTACATTAGCATGTCATAACAATTTAAAAAACAGATGACAGTGAATTAAATATATTGAATATTAAAAATATTGAACTAATAAAATCATTACAAAACAAAAGATAATATGTTAAGAAATAAGTGTTCGAAAATAATTGTCTGCAATATTTTTATCATCAGATTAATTTAGTGATAATTTTATTAAAGAAAAAATCAAATAAAATAATTAAATTCGATAAAAAAAAATCTAAAAATCGTTTGCTACATCTCTTTATCTTTCATATTTGAATCTATCGATTGTTACGTTAATTCTGAAACTTTTAAAAAGAAAACAATTATATACAAGATATAACAACATTATTATTTTAAAAACGATAGGGATTCATATTTTTCAAAAAATTATCAGCACAAGTAATATCAACATAGTAGCTTTAGATCATAAGGATTTTGTTTTCAGAAAACATTCTGACACTGACACATTTCTACTATCATAAATAAAAATATTATTTGAAACTAAAATTTATTTCTGACAATAGTATTTTTTTTTTTTTTCAGAAACATGCCAAGTTGATTTAGAACATTTTAAGTTTTCTAGCCATGTACTTTTTTCACATCTGAAATGAATTCCAAGCACACGCAATTCTGCAGTGCCACTTTTCCTCTGAGCAATTTTCTTGTTAACTAAGTTCTTTCACCGTTTTAGTCCCAAGAATGTTACGTCGCCGTTACAGAAAAGAAACCCATTACAAAACGCAAGTTAGCACTGTCCCTTAGGTATGACCGGGGAAGTGCAATTTTCTGTCTTGTTCCCTTTCCTCTGTTATTCTTTTGCTTTTCTCCCGCTAAATGTTGCGTTTGCCTTGCGGCCCACGATCCCAGCCCTCTATTCCACGGAGTAACTTATAGAAGGTTTTGTTTTTCCATGTCCTTAATGCACTCGGTTTCATTTCTCTAGTTAAACTTCAAGACTAAGCGTTTAGGCCTAATTTTCATCATAGTAACTACGGTCTCTTCATCACGAAGTTAATCAGTTGATTCATTAATAAGTCCATGGAAATTTTATATTACCCTCAAGCATATTTTAGTAACTTCGAAAAGAATTTAAAAAAATAATAACTTATTAAAAAGTAGCAAATATTTTATTCAGTTAAAAATTTAGAGGTGAAAATAAAATTCGTAAAAACATGTTCCTTTGCCAATAATATATTCATTGAATAAAATTTTAATAAAAAATAATAATTTTAAATAGGAATATTCATTTAAATGATAATTGTCGTGGTTAAAATTAAATTGATTAAATAATAATTGATAAAATGATTCCATGCACGTTTCCTGAAATAACTTATTGATCGATTATTCACAAAATGTAAATAAACTGAGATTTCGATGAATATTGGAAATTGTTTTATCTACCGTAGATAAAAGCGACATGAAGGCTATAACCAGCTAAACCTATAAAACGATGCAAAAGTCACAAGAATAATAACTTCAAGATTAGGATTATCTTAGAATGCACAAGGCATAAAAATCAGAAAAATATTTTAAAGACTAATTAATATTTAAAGTAGTACTGAAATTTTGTTACTTTCACTGACTGAGTGTTTTATCAAAAGTTGAACTGTGATGCTAAACAAAAGCTTGCAAAATAAGAAAAATTTCAAAAAAAAAAAAAATAAAATAAAAAACCTCACGCATAGAGGAATGCTTACAAAATTCAAAAACTCGCATTGAAATTTTTCCTTTATATTTATTTATAATGCAGGGTGCATTTATATTTATTTATAAGAATGGTTAAGTACTAAAAGAAAATAGTTTTCGTTATAGCTAATTAAGGGGGGAATAAGAAGAAAAAAATCTTTTGCTGATTACAAACGTTCGCAGAAAATAAAGCTCGAAAATGGTAATTTAAATTTTTTTATCGTTGTATAGTATTCTTTATAAAAAAAAATTTAACCGTCAAAATGATAGAAATTACAGAATTAATAACTGGATTTTAAAGAAATAACACCTTTGAGTAGAAAAAGAGAAATATTTTGAGGTTCTATGACACCCAATCATTCATTTTTGATCGAAGAAAATCTTCACGTTTTTATAGTTCCTGATCTCTGATGCCAAGATTGAAGCAATCCACCCTTTTATTAATGTTTAACTATAATATTTGTGAACTTAGAATCCAGTGGATTTTCCCTGTTAGTTTAATAAGTACACTCTCATTTGGGAGGTCGCGATAGCCTAGTTGGCAGGGCGTTGAATTCGCATCCTTAGGTTACGAGCTCCAAATAGTCAACCGAAAACACTCCGTGTGTGTGGTGGCTGGAGCTCATAAAATCCGTCGTGGTCACAACGTCATCTATATTGAGAGTAATACTGCTGGGGATACTGGTCAGAGGTTATTGTTCTCTAATCGTGATCTGAGTTACGATTTGCGGAGGAATGAATGAAATGCATGAATGAATTCCGCCCCATTTAAAGGGTTTGTGACGTGTGTGAGCTAGAAGTCAGACTTCTGCCCTCCGGTGCTCAGGAGTCCACAACCTCAGAAACTACTGCACCCCTCCTTCCGTTGTAAGACGGAACACGGAAACAATAACAATTGTAATTATTTAATAAAAAGTAACAAACATATTTTTTTTCTTTGTTTACCTTAGTAGGAATTAACTTAATTTTTTTATATTACTTGTTTTAGTATAGAAAGATTTTGTGCTCACTCTGCGTCTAAACTCTCAGGCAAATATGCCAACCCGAATTGTAGTTCGTCAGAAATAACCTGTTTCAATATAAAAGTTTTATTTCAAACTGGCGTTTACCCGCGACTTCGCAAGCATAGAAAAGCACACAACTACCCTAAAAACAATTTATTTACAGTGCGTACTTGAAATAATGGAAAACAGAAAATCAATTCCACGTTTCTTTAAAATCAATTAAGTCTATTTTATTTATCGATTGAGATTGAGATAGCTATAATAGTATTATACACATCATTTTTTAAACTTTTAATTAAAATGAAAACACAGTTGCCAACAATTACAACATACTGTACACGCGTGAATTTTCAAAACCAATCGGGGTAACGCAAATGCGTGTGGAGAATGACCTCACAGATTCTACTATAAAGCGCGGACTGTATATCCTTGAGTGCTAGACTTATAGGAAGACAAAAAAAAACACCCGAAACCACACATAAGAAGTATTACCTCAGTCCAAACAAAACTTGAATTTATTCCCGAATGACACGTAATCACTATACAACATCCTCTTATATATACAATATGAATAGCACGCAGTCAACTTAAAGAATAAAAGTAACTAACTAAAACATGAAGATTCACAAGAAACAAAATACATAATGAATTATTGAATTAATTAAAAATAAAAATAAGCTAAAGTAATTAATGAATAAAACATTTTTAAATCAGTTTCTCGTTTCCTGTGGCTCCATCTAGGGGCAACTTCCAGAATTATTTTGATAAAGCTGAACATTCTCCCCCGCCGGGAGAAGAAGAGTGACCTTGGAGATAGGACGCTGAATTTCACCATCTTGAGTCCGAATGCTGACTACTCGTACTCGAAGATCAGGTCCTGGATGGGTACAACTAATTCTACCTAACTTCCATTTAAGAGGTGGAGCTTGTGGATCATGAATTACAACTAGGTCACCGATCTTAAGATCAGCTCTTGGAGTTATCCATTTCGGTCTATTTTGTAAATGATGCAAGTAGTCTCTTGACCATCGCTTCCAAAATTCTTGTTTCACTTGTTGAATTAAAGTCCAACGAGAAGACAAAGTAAGATTTGAGGAGTTTTCCCGTTCAGGAATCTCTAAGAGTGGAACTCCTATGATGAAATGACCTGGAGTAAGAGCCCTGACATCTGATGGATCTGAAGAAAGTGGCGTTAAGGGTCTGGAGTTTAAACACGCTTCAATTTGACAGAGAAGGGTCGTGAGCTCTTCAAAATTGAGAATGGTGGTTTTACATGCTTTGATTAGATGAGTTTTGGTCAGTTTAATGGCTGCTTCCCAAAGTCCACCAAAGTGAGGGGAATAGGGCGGAATAAAATGCCAATGAATGAAGTGACTGGTTGCAAAATTTTGAATGGTTTCAGAACGAATGATTTGGAATAGTTGCTTAAGATAATTGGCAACACCTTTGAAATTTTTTCCGTTGTCACTATACACGTCGGAGGACAGTCCTCGGCGTTCAACAAATCTCTTGAGCTGCTAAAAATGCAACCGACGATAAATCTGAAACAGCCTCTAAATGAATAGCTTTCGTGCTCATGCAGACGAAAACACAAATATAGGACTTTAATTTCGTTTTGGATCTAGGTAGATTTGGTTTCGTGATGAGTGGGCTGGCATAATCTAAGCCAACCTTAGAAAAAGGTCGGGAAGGAGTTATTCTTTCGACCGGCAATTCTCCCATAAGTTGCTGGCAAGCTTGTTTTTTCAAACGTTTGCACAAAAGACAGTTATTCAAAACTTGACGAATAAAGGAGCGTCCATTTGGTATCCAATACCTTTGTCTAATCAACGAAAGAATTAATTGCGGACCAGTATGGAAATATTGCTTATGATACTGCTCAACGATTAATTTTGTGATGAAATGATTTTTGGGTAAGAGTACTGGAAACTTTTGATCTTGACTAAGCGACTGATGTCTGGCTAACCGTCCACCTACCCTGATTAGACCTTGGTCATCTAAAAATATGTTTAGTGACAGATATTTACTGTTAGAGGGTAAGGGTTGATTTTTCCTAAGTAAATTAAGTTCCAGAGACAGTTCTTGTTCCTGGACTAATTTGAGAACACACACAATGGCATTCGAAATTTCTGATGTAGTCAGAAGTCCACGGTTTCTCGAATTACGATTGCATTGACGCGAGTTATAAATAAACCTTAAACACCATGCAAGGATTCTAGTGAGTCTTGAATAAGAAGAAAATTTCAATAAAAAGTCGGGAAAAGTTTTGTTATTTGACATTGCAGCATAACTCAAAATTTCCTTAGAAATTTCTGTTGAATTCTTTGAAGATTTTATTATAAATAAAGGTAAATCCGAGTGAGACTTAAGCCATTCAGGTCCGTGCCACCACAACTTGTGATGAACAAGGCTTCTTGGCAGCATGCCTCTGGAGGCACAGTCTGCAGGATTCGAAGAACTATTGACGTATGTCCACACTGCTTGTGAAACAAGTGATTTTATTTTATGTATACGATTTGTAACGAATTGGTTTCCCTTGATGGGGGGAGAGTCTATCCAATTCAAAACGATCTGAGAATCTGACCGCAAATACAATCTATTTATGCTAAAGGGTAAAGAATCAATAACTGTTGAACATAATTGCGCAAGCACATATGCAGCACATAACTCAATTCTGGGAAGAGTAACATGCTTTAACGGATTTACTCTAGTTTTTGCAGCAACAAAGTTTACTGAAATGTCACCATTAGAAGACAAAGTTCGAAGGTATACCACCGCAGCATAAGCTTTGCCAGAACCGTCACAAAACCCGTGAATTTCTGTCTGTTGCTCTGATGATCTTAAGCAGTTCAAGTATCTAGGTATACCAATCGATTTTAAAAGATCAATTTGAGAACTAAAGTCCTCCCAATTTTTCGAAATAGAATCGGGGACTTGATCATCCCAAGAAACATTACCTTTCCAAAGGTCTTGCATCATAATCTTGAGCATGATTGTTGTAGGGGCTATAATCCCAAGAGGATCAAAAATTCGAGCTATCATAGATAGCAATTCTCGTTTCGTATGCACTGACTTCATATTACTAAAATGGATTTTCAATAAGTCTTCTGCCGAATTCCACACAAGACCTAGAATTTTTTGAGATGAATCTGCAGAAATATTTACATTTTGCTTAGTCGACTTAAACTCCTCGGGAAGACTTTGAATCACTGCAGGTACATTGGAAGCCCACTTTCTAAGTGTAAAGCCTCCTTGACTTAAGACATGATTTAGATCTGCAACCAACTGTTTTGCTGAATCAATTGAAGATGCGCCTCCTAGAAAGTCATCTACATAAAAGTTTTCAAGAATTGACTGAGCAGCAATAGGAAATTCTGAATTATAGTCTTTTGCTAATTCATGTAATGTTCTTATAGCTAAGAAAGGTGCACATGCTGTGCCATATGTTACCGTCAACAAGCGATAGCTAATGATTGGATCATGTGGCTTGAATCGCCAAAAGATTCTCTGAAAATCAATATGCTGAGGATTAACTAAAATCTGTCTATACATCTTGGCGATGTCTCCTGTCAAAGCTATGGGAAAGGATCTAAACTTGATGAGAAGTTTAAATAAATCTGGTTGTAATTTTGGGCCGATTTCAAGAAAATCGTTTAAGGAATGCCCTGTGGTACCCTTAGCTGAGGCATCGAAGACAACCCTTAGTTTAGTGGTTGTGCTATCCTCTTTCACAACACCGTGATGAGGCAAGTAAAAATAATGTTCAGAGTCAAGATCAGATTTCGGAACTGGTTCCATATGATTCAGTTCAATGTATTCTTGCATAAAAGCATGATATTGCTCTTTAAGATTAGGATTTTTACTAAGCTTGGATTCAAGTAAATAGAAACGTTTTAAGGCATTGGTTTCTGAATCCCCCAAATTTGGAACTTCTTTGAAGGGAAGATCTACCATGTATCGCCCCGATTGAGTTCGTGAAACCGTTTTGGTGTATAGTTCTTCAGAACGGTGAACTGGGGTAATATCAGGAAGGGATTCAATCTCCCAAAATTTCTGAAGATCATAAGCCAACTGGATTGTAGCATGACAACTAAGGACCGTTCTAGACTTCCGAGAAGGATTTGAATGAATGACTCCCGTAAGTAACCATCCCAATTTACTATTTAAGGCACATGGAGTACCCTTAGGTCCTAGAATTGACTGGCCTAACATTATGAGAGGAAATAAATCTGCACCGAGCAACATTTCAACAGGACTAGAGACATGGAATTTTGGATCTGCTAACTGTAGACCTTCCAGATGAGGCCACGATGAATTTTGAATAACAAAATTATGAAGGTTTACAGTAACATTGTTAACAATTCAAGCGTCTACATCAAATATTTCACTACAATAATATGACTTAAACACAATATGGACTTCAAAAAGAGCAGTTTCGGCTACAATATTATTTACACCTGAAATTCTATGGTTTGTGGTTTTCACTGGTAACCCTAATTTATTAGCACAAGCGCTTGAAATAAGGCTCGTTTGACTGCCTGAATCCACCAGTACTCTACATGGGACAAATTGTCCATTATTTGATTTCACAAGAATCATAGCAGTAGATAACAAAGTTTGAGTATTGGTTAAACAACTAGATATAACAGCAGATTGTCTTTGATCGATAATATTATTTTCACTAACATGTGAATAGTTATTACTAGACTTCTCCCAATGAAGAAGAGCGTGATGTTTAGAACCACAATGTCTACATTTTGTAGAAATTAAATACTTGTTAACAAAATGATTATTTCTCAAACAGTTAATACAAAGCCTTTTAGTCTTCACGGTAGTCCACCTGTCTTCAACAGACCTTTTGAGGAATTGTGGACACTTGAAAAGAGCATGCAATTCTGCACATACAGGGCAAATCGAATTATGCGGCTTAACTTCAGAGTTGGTGATAACTGGATTAGCTACAGATTTTTTAAGACCTACCCTTTGTTTATTTTCACTTTTAGAAAAATTATCCGATACATCTTGCAAGCTTCTTGCTTGTTTTTCAAGAAATAAAATACATTTCTCATAGGTTGGAAACGAATCATTATCTAAGGATAATTCCCATTTCCGTTTTAAATTATAATCCAATTTGGATTGAACATTGTATACAAGAATTAAATCAACAAAAGAATTAAATTTGAAGTCTAAACACTTTAAGTTACGTATAGCTTCATTGCAATTATCTAATAAATCAAGAATTGATTTTCTGCAATTAGGCTTCAAAGGTTTGGTATTAAAGAACTTATTTAACTGAGCATATGCTAGATTCTTTTTATTATTGAATCTCGAAATTAATGTTCCCCAAGCCTCTTTATAACTGGCTTCTGTTATTGGAAAGCCCTTTATGAGCTTACTTGCTGTGCTAACAACACATGATTTTAAATACTGAAGTTTTTGTAAATCGGAAAGTTCCGAATTTTCATGAATAGTGGTTACAAATATCTGTTTAAAACTGATCCAATCTTCCAAAGCACCACAAAAATTGGGTAAATCAAATTTGGGAAGATTTACGGTTTGTTTTGACATTAACATAGACTCACTATTACTAGCATTTACATGCATCTTACTACTCTCAGATAATGAAAATTCTAATTTCGCATCTATTTGACAACTTATTCTAATGAATTTTTCCAAATATCTCTCGCTATCTTCAACTTCTTTCTCTAACTCTTCCAAATCAGTAATAACTTCTTCAATTTGATTATCTATTTCTTTTAATTGATTTTGTTTCTCTATTAATTGAATTTTAGAAATTTTTAACTCTTGAATATCTAACGGATCAGTTTCCAAAATTCTAGTAGCTTTATTTTCAAGCTTAGTCACTGCGGACCTAAGAATAGCTCGTTTCGATTTTAATTTATCTATTTTCGTCGCCATATCTGATAACAAATTCAAAATTCAACGTTTTAAAATTTTTAGCAACAACTTCAATTAAGCACCAAAGATTCAATTTTTAATGATTTCAGAATATATTTCTTACTTGTCTCTCCGGCTCGACGGACCAAACTATGGAGAATGACCTCACAGATTCTACTATAAAGCGCGGACTGTATATCCTTGAGTGCTAGACTTATAGGAAGACAAAAAAAAACACCCGAAACCACACATAAGAAGTATTACCTCAGTCCAAACAAAACTTGAATTTATTCCCGAATGACACGTAATCACTATACAACATCCTCTTATTTATACAATATGAATAGCACGCAGTCAACTTAAAGAATAAAAGTAACTAACTAAAACATGAAGATTCACAAGAAACAAAATACATAATGAATTATTGAATTAATTAAAAATAAAAATAAGCTAAAGTAATTAATGAATAAAACATTTTTAAATCAGTTTCTCGTTTCCTGTGGCTCCATCTAGGGGCAACTTGCAGAATTATCTTGATAAAGCTGAACAGCGTGAATTTCCTGCACCAGTTGGGGTAAAGCAATACAGATTAGAAATATTTTATTTCCCTTATTCGATTTCATTTTAATTCAAAAGAACTTCAAATGAATCCAAAGAATCGATTAATTAACAATGTTTAATTTTAAATGCTGCAAACACTAAGAAAATAAACAGAATCGTTTGAAATAATCGGTCAAAAACCTGTTCAGCCTAACCTCATTAGAGTGGGGAAAACGAAAACGAAGTCTTACTCATTTGGCGGTGAGAAAATAATTTTTGGCGGGAAAGTAGAAAAAGTCTCGTTTTTACTATTTTCGTTGCATTTTTTCAGTTTTTACTCTTTATAAAAATTTTCTCGTGTCTTAATGAACTTTTTGTAAAAAAAATTAGCCAAATTGGTCGAACCGTTCTTGAGTTTTGCTCATAGCAACACATTCAACTATTCAATTTTATTTACACAGATAGATGTCCAGAAAGCTTCTAAACAATACTTAGTCTTATGATATATAGAATAATTTCCTAAAATTTCGAAGCAACATGTAGTTATAAAATTTTTAACATCAGTTATAAATAATGATATATAAATAAATTATCATAAATGGGACTATATTGTGTAAATTTTTTACTTTTCTGATAACTATTTATGAATAAAGCATGAAATAAGATGGGTGTCAACGAATCAACGATGATCTGATATATGTTTATAACTTAATCTAATGCATATTTTGTTTACCTTTTCGATTTTTAACTGAAAACCCGATCATAAGTTTTTTCTTCGCAACTGGAAAAAAGTGACCGAAAAGAAAATGAACCGGTATCCAGCTGCTTGAAGTTCGACCGGAGGGCGGTATTTTCATTTGAGAACTTTGAAAAGTGAAAGAAGAAAAGAGAGAAATCTTTGGATTTTGATCTTTTTCTTCCAGCAGAAATTTCTGCTCAATGCATGAGATAGAAAGGGAAATATTTTTTACTTTGGATAAGTCTTGTGCAGAAGACTTGACGATATTTTTTGGGAAACATTTTTCATATAGAGCTTTATTTTGTGTCATTGCTAAACCTAATGCTCTATTTTATATTTGTATGAAATGGAAGATTAAAAAATCAAAAATATTCAAATCGTGGCAAAGAAATGTCTTTAGTTTGTGTCTTCTCTATTGTTAGAGACAGGAAGTGATCTACTTGCCAAAGATATTCGATCTATTCTGATCCAAAAGGACCATAATCTATATTTTTGACATAGACATCTTGAATTCTAGTTTTAAAAGATCTGCTAATGGATAACACATGGAATTTTAACTAATTATGAAGCGGTCCAATTACTTCAAAAATGAAGGAAGAACACACAAAGAAACATTTAGCATAACAATCATATTACCAAAATATATTTAAAATAATAACATTCCCATTTTACAGAAAGAATACTCATCTTATTATGCTCACTATAATAACAGCGTCCAGAGCATCACATGTAGCCTATGGAATCTTAGTAAAAACAAGTATTATACTCTTCTAACATTCGGAAGATTCAGTTGAGTATTATCATAAAGATCAAGTCATTCGTTCGAACCCACCAGTCGAAGACTCAGCTTGTGTGGTGGCTGGTGCATGTTAAATCTGTCATTATCACAAAGTCGTCCATGACGAGAGTTATACCATTGGAGGGGGAGGGTACTCGATCAGAGATGACCATTCTCTGTTCCATATCTAAATTACGATCTGTGGATGGATGAATGAATGAAATGCATAAATGAAGTCCGCCCGTAAAGAGGGTTGTGACGTGTGTGAGCTGGAAGTCAGACTTCTACCCACAGATGTTCGGGGGCTCATTCCCTCAGAAGTTACTGAGCCCTCCTCTCATTGTAAAGAGGAACACGAGAACAACACTAAGTCATACTATTTCTGATTAAGTAGCTGTAAATTTAGATGCCAAATATATAGACTAGATCAAAACTATGGCATAAAATATTTAGGAAAAGTATGCTTCGAATCCTATAGCAAAGATATGGGAAAAATTATGAATTTGAAAGCAAATTAAAGTTATTTCATAACTTCAATACAGAAATTTGTAGAATAAATAAAGGGAAATACGTGTGCATATATGTTGGCCCTCTACAAACCAGACAATTAGACACAGAGCTACCAAGCTTGATGCTTACATTTTTTACAGGATATGACATTGTGTATCACAGAGGAATTTCTTTAAATTTTAATTCGAATTTTACTAACTGAGAATCAAGCAAAATATTGGTAATAGTTTCCAAAAGATACTACAGCCACAAAATAATTTCTACATCATCTTAAAATGTAGAAAATTATTTTTTTAATGATATCAACTTTTTGGGGCATATTTTTTTTATGTTTTATGCTAATGATAAAAATAAATGTATGTACTTGTTGGCCCCCTGCTGATCAGACAGTTTAAATTACAGCCACGAGATTTAGCTCATGCAGACCTTGAAAGTAGGGAATGTGAAACTGGAAGCAATTTTACGACATTTAATTAGAATTTCAAGTAATTAACAATTATTCAAATACGGCTCTTTTGGCAAATTTTAAAAAATATTTTTCTGGTTGATTTTCAATAATAGATAACATTGTTGCTCTGAACTTTAAACAGTACTTTAACGGGATTTTTTCTTTCAAAAAGAAATTTGCTTAATATCTGTATAATTTACAGGACTAATAAAACAAAGTAAAGATACAATACTGCTAAATTTAAAAGACAAATGAATTGAACATAAGGGAGCTAAGATGCCATGGAACTAACCACTATTAGAAAAATTCAGATACACGATGAGCAGAACTTAAGTAAAATAACATTGCTTTAGTTGTAGGATGCAGATACAAGAAATTTGATAGATTTATAAAAATTGATATTAAATAATTTATTTCCTAACATTTTTTAAAAAACGAATATACTCGAGACGTTAAAGAAGGAAGTTAAGCTTAAATAATTAAGCCCTAAATATTTTATTGACAAGTCCGCTACAATGCTATATGATACACCTACTAGCACTCTACTTCTTTACATAATCTCTCAGTCACCGGAAACATTTATCAGAATGTAGTACAAATCATTGGATGATCTGAGTATACAAAATCGCCCCTTGGTCTTGGAGTCAACTCAGAATAGCTGTCTGACCCTGGCCTTCGTGGGAAAATCGAATGAGCAATGCCAATAGAAAATCCCAAGTCCTGTTCAATATTTGCTATGATCACTCTGTGATAGCTTAGACCAGTAGTTGGCAAACTTATAAGCCAAAGAGCCAAATATGAACATTACAACAATTGAAAAAAAATGGAAGCCAAATCAGCTTTTTAGTAAACTTTTATTATCTAAATGAGTAGGACTCTAAATAAAACTAAATTTTATACTTAATAAATATTCATTAATGCCAACAATGAGCCACACTTAAGGAGCCAAAGAGCAACGTGAGACTCTGGAGCCGCACTTTGCCAACTAGTGGCTTAGAATAATGTCATCCATCCGTTGCACCATACCTGATATGCTCACCGTTGTTGACCTTCCCTGCCTTTCCACATCGGTTAAGTCTGTGTGACCGTCTTCGAACTGCTGGCACCATTTCACTATGGCTGAACGCGACATTGCATGTGACCCATACACTTTCAATATTTCACGAGGAATCTCCGTACTCATTAAACTTTTTTCCACTTTTGTTCACATAAAACGTACTTTTCTGCTTATTTCAACGTTGGAATAAGTTTCCAACTGATGCACCATTTTTTCCCCGGACTACTCATCGACGGCTTTTTCTATCCGAATGATATTGCTATCTTTGTAAGTTGCGCGAGCTTAGTTCTGGTTTCTTCATGATGTCATCTGTGGGAGAACAAGTGTAACTTACTTTTTAACACCCTTTATCTGCAAACGACGAATGAAGAGAAGAAGAATAATTCGAGATCTTTTTTCATGTTTTAATTTTCTTAAAAAAAAACACGTCTTTGTTTAATCTAAAACCTGTAAAATCCATACATATAAGCCTCTTTCCAAAATTTTTATATGAATATTTTTTATATGTTTCGGCATTGTAAAAAACTGAAATTATTTAATATCATTATTTTTCTGTATAAGTATATGTTCTAATTTTGAGGAAAAAAAATCGTTTTTCTTTAATCTAAAACCTGTAAAATCCATACATATTAGCCTCCTTCCGAAGTTTTTATATACTTTTTTATATGTTTTGGCAATGTAAAAAATGAAAAATATTTAATGGTATTTTTCTGTATAAATATATGACATTTTTGTGTCTTATAAGGTTAAGCATATATAACTTACTGTTTTCCGAATAGTTTAAGGGTCATAAAAATATTTAAGATTTTATGAGCAATTAAGTTATTTAAGATTTTAAAAGCAATAAAGTCTTTACAGTTTATAAAATTTTTAAAATTGATTACAAAAATGTGAAAAAAAATCAATTGAAAAGAAAAAATTAAATTAAAAATTAAAAAAAATCATTTCCTTTTCTAAAGTATTTGTTTCCGTTATATATACTCTAATACAGATAATATCACGAGCTATTTAATTTGTTTTTTGATCATTCCAATTTTTTCTTATTACACTTATTAGGATAAAAAAACAGTAAAATCTTTCCAATCTTCATCAATTTACACTAATTTTTTCACAATGTTTCGTGGATATATGTTTCATTTTATTTGAATTACAGAATATTCAAGTTCAAGTTTCAAGTTCATTTAATTTTTTGAAACGTGTAATTTTGAAAGAAATCTGGGAAAGGAATTTTTTGTGCTTCCATTTATTTAATTTAAATATTTTAGAATGTAAAAATTTTTGAAATCTTTCATTAGGAATAATTTGTTTTGAATTACGTACAGTTTCATCTTTTACAGTATTATTCTCTAACACATCCAACTAGTTAATGATTTGTAAATAAATTGAATCAAAATCTCTGATGTATGGAGTACGAACTGTATATACATTTTTACATATACTAGCAAATGTGTCCACATTAGCATCATGATAATCTTTACAAATTTCAATATAATTACAAATTGTAATCATTTTCTAAAATACGGCATTTATTGCATTTCATTTATTAGTGATTGATACCTGAATATTTAATATCCAAAAGGTAGAGTATCAAAATTAACAAAACCAAATGTGTATTTATTGTTTTATTTATCTTGATAGTTCTATCTTTTTATTTTGAAATGTATTTATTATTTTATTTTCTTTTGAAATTATTTCTATATCTATATAATGAGTCTCATCTATTCTATTTTCATTCTTTGTTCACAACAAAGTTTAATTTCAGTTTTGTTATTTCAAATCCTTTTATTTTCTTCCAACTTTGTTGTCATTCATTAAATATTCATAGTCTCTACTATCTGGTGATATCAAAATTTTTATGTATTTGTCATTTCTTATTTCATCTGTCTAATCACCTAGCCTACAAAATTATGCAATTAATGTTTACATCATATAATTAATACATTTAATATTTTAACATATAGCTTAAAAGATTAACAGAAGTTAATACATTAATGCTTTATTAGTTCCAGCATTAATATAAGTAACACTTTTCGAATTGCTCGAAATAACAAAGTGTTTTATTGTCTAACTTATTCATCATCTTATATAATTTCATTCTGTCAGAACTAGCCATAAATGCAGCTATATAGATATTTTATTAAAATTGTCTTTAAAATAATCATTTTTATTTTATAATTTAAGCATAATTCAAGAAAATTATATTCAAATCTTTATTATTATCATTCAGAGTAATTCTATAAAAATCTTTTTCCTAATTCCCTAGTATTTTCCTTGAGCAAATTTATTCCGTAGGGAATTTAGTCGTAAATCTCATTTCAGAATTTCTTTGGATTTTGTTTCTAATCTGATATATAATTTCTCTATGTATAGTCTATATTCTTTAGTTTTGAAATTTGTAGACCATTTATTATTTTATTTTTAAAAACCTTTTCATAATCTCTAAATAATGTATCTGATTTCATTTTAAAATACCAAACTTCGTTTGTTTTCATAATCTGATAGTCTTTTTGAATAACTAATTCCATTTCAATGGTTGTTCAAATTCCTATAAAACTTTCTGCATAATTAGTATGGTTGCATTCTTTCTTTCTTATTTCGTAACATTCTTTTTTATATTACTTCTTTTCAATATCTATAATGTATTTTATAATGTGTACATTTAATAATTTTAACACAATTTATATTAACTAAATATCAGTTTTTCTTCTTTATAAGACAGCACATCATTACACTATTCTCTTAAGGGAAATATCTTATGTCTGATATATCCGTTTTAGGATGTCTTTCGTAAAATTTATTGTTCGATAAAGTGAGCTTACATCTATATATCTACCCTTTTCATTATATTTCATTTCATATTTTAAAATATTAGGTTCACATTTACCATCATAAAAAGTAGTTTTAGCATTGAAAGGTGTCGCAAAATTTCTTTTCCGTTCTTTAAAATTTTTTTTTAATACTTTTATTATTGTTCAAATCACATTCTTATATTCGAATCAATTCATATCATTCACCTTCTATCTTTTCATTCACATATATATATACATTATTTTTTCACATAAATTATTCATATACATTTGACATGAAGCTAATTTATTTAATTTTCAACTTTAATTTTTCTTATCTCATTTTTTTTCCAAATTTTTTAAAAGAATTTTTAAAAAAACTGTAATTTTTAAAAATTTTATTTTTGTAAAACCTTTTTTTTTTGTCTTTAAATAACTTTATTGCCCTCAATACCTTGAATAATTATTTTTCTTAAAATCTTAAATAAATTTATTATCCTTAAAATTTTTATTGTCCTTAAAATCTTAAATGACTTTATTGTTCTTAAGTTTTTAAATAATTTTATTGTTTTTAAAATCTTATGTAAATTTATTGATCTTAAAATCTTAAAACAATTCAAAGGTAGTAATATTTGTCTATCCTTATAAGGCTCCAAAATTTCCTTATAAAGACAAACGATATTAAATATTCCATTTTAATGTCGCTTTCTATTAAACCAAAACATGAAAAAAACAAAATAAATATT
Organism: Argiope argentata; assembly: GCA_026289955.1. Lineage (NCBI taxonomy): Eukaryota > Metazoa > Arthropoda > Arachnida > Araneae > Araneidae > Argiope > Argiope argentata. The sequence goes on along the minus strand of JAOUZG010038069.1, from coordinate 12,040,559 downwards.
CTTTTTTGATTTTCATATGTCATTTTCATACGCTTTGGTTAAAAAAATTATATAAAAATAATTATTAAATAACATTTTTTTCTATAAATATAGAAAAAATTTGTGCCTTATAAGGGTATCATACAGTACTTTTATACTGGTCACAAAAAATACTTTAACATGATACGATAGCCGTGAAATTTTATTCAAACGATTTGAGTGAAATTAAATATAAATAATATTTTTAGTGAAGGAATTGGTCACCAAGAGCAAATAGTTTTATGTTGAAATAAAGGTTAACTCAATTGTAATTTGAATTAGTTATGAGAATTTGAATATTAATATCCTATAAAAATGCATCATTTTAGACCACTCTATCAACCGTCTGAGAAAATATGCCACTCTGATACTAGCGTTTCCCGAAGATTGACTTGATGTAAGGTTATGAAAATTTTGAATATTCAAAAAATGCAATAATCAAAACTTTATAATTTTGTCCGATTTGATTGAAGAAGATAGAAATGTTAATTTTTGGTCTTTGCTTTCCTTTAACCGTTGAAGGGTCAAGAATATTTCGCTGATTATAATTTATTAAGGTCAAAAAGCTGTACAAGAATTCTGCTTCATAATTTTTTGAAATATATTTATCGAGTGATGAAAAAGAAATTATTGTTATTTAAGTCATTTAAATCCTTTTTTGAAAGTAAAACAAAAGACTGAATTTTATGATGAATGGGAAAAATAGTTATTGAATAATTATTTGTGATATTGCAAAAACTATTAAAAATAATCTGTAATGCAAAAAAGACTTCAATGTCGAATGATTCTATTTCCGATATTCACAATTTTAAAAAAAAAGAAACTTCCTGAATTTCAGCAAAAAAAAAAATGTTTTTGCATTAGTGTCATCAATTCCATATTAATTTAAAGTGCTGACAGAAAAATTTGACAGATCTATATTAAAATGAGCAGAAAGGCTTAAAGGCTTCTATAATAGTATGATTTATGTGAATACCAATTTGAAGCTTAAAATATTTGGCTGAAGAAGCTATTAAAATACCAAGTTACGTATAAAGCTTTCAATTGAAAATTTAAACCAACATTGATACTAGCGAACAGTTGATCGATAAAGGCAGCTAGTTGAAACGGTTTAAGTAAATTTTACAGTGATATTATTGCTGATCTGAAATTTATTCGTTTCCCGTATTTCAATCAATACTTCATTCTAATTTTTTCGCCATTATTTATGATGAAGGTATGAATATTCGGCTTATGTTTCTATGTTGAGTATTTTCAATATAAAGCAGGCCTTTAATAAAACATTTAAAATTTTGTTTTATTTATAATTAAGGTTAAACTTCAGAGTTAAGAAGCAATTTATAAGCACTACGTCTCTTTACTTATTTTTAAATATAGGTCTGGAAACACAGACAGAAAATTAAGAATATGCATGAACTATGGTGTAAGGTTTCTAAAATATTGGAAGTCATATTTCTTATTAAAACTTCTAATTAAAAATGTTTTTCTGTGAAAGCCACTAAGACCAAGTCACGAAAAAAATATTTAAATTCTTAGAATCAACAATTCCGACAAACAAGGTATTGCAAAACCCAATTAGTTTATATTCATAACAATAAAGCTTCATTTGATAAAATTTGCGCGGTTTAATTATATGGAATTTTAGATAACTAAAATATGCGAATTTGAAATGAGATTTGATCTGATCGATTCTGGTTATTTCAAGAATATTCAGTTGTTTCTTGTGTATGGATGCGGTATATTAAAGAGCATTTGAAAAAATAGTTAACTTTTGGCTTGAGTAAGCACTCAAATAGATAATTAAAAAATTTTGAGACTTTTCTTAGCATTTGGAAATAATTTGTTGAATACTGAAAGATCTATACTTTACAATGTTGGATTTCATTTTTAGCGAATGTAATAAATATCTTACAATTCACACTGCTTTAATATAGTAAAACAAGATAGTACAATATTTTTCACACTCCACAATATTATATAATGACGTGAGCTACTTGAATCTTTCAATAACATGACCTAAAAATCTAGTTTGGTCTTCCCGCAGTATATGATATCTTATTTCAGAATAGAATCGCTGCTTTTACACGCATTGCTTTATTCCTACTATTAGTTCACACTCTCCCTATATACCTTTTTTATTTATCCACTCAAGTTGAAAAACATTTTTTAAAACTTGTTATGGATGACACTTGATGTAAATCAAAAAAAATTATTTTACACAATTATTATTACAATTATTTTCAAATATTAATTCATTAAAAATAAAATCAAGGAAGTTTATAATATTTTATATGTGAACAGTTAGGTTTCGCACCAACAGATAGCGTAACGAATATTTTGCTCATTTTTTTTTCAATTCCTACTACTAGTTTACACTTTCCCTATATATATATATATATATATATAT
>JAOUZG010038069.1:12023751-12038034 GCA_026289955.1 Argiope argentata | reverse complement strand
CACTTGATGTTAATACTGTTTTTTTTTCAAATATTCATTCATTACTTAAATTTAATTCTTTTTTAATACTTTAAATAGAGTTTTAGCAGTGTGTAATGGAAATTGAAATCAACAGGCAATAGCTCAATCGGTAAAATTCGTGGGTTTCGCTATTTTTCACGTGACGGTGAAGACGAATTCAATTCTTTTGAAAATCAATAATTTTGTGAAAAATTATTTATATTAATTGTAATTATTTAATCAAAGGTAACTAAAATAAATTTTTTCTCTGTTGAGCTAAGTAGGAATAGACTTAATTTTTTTTATATTTCTTGTTTAAATGAAGAGCCATGATAACAAAATTCATTTAGTTGAAGTTTCTCTGTTCAAATTATATAGAGTATAGCGCATTTAGCGTTGAGCATGATCATACAAAGTAAGAAAATGGATATGATATTGAAATATTTCATTATTCAGAATTTTTTATTGGTTCAACACGAGTTTCTTTCTTAATTTAAATCTGAAGAAAAGAAAAAAAAGTTTGAAATTCGGTAAAAAGGAATTTGTTAAATCGGGGGGCTGGTAATTATGCATTTCAGTGGTAAAATTCTAATGAAATCATGAATTCTGGAATATTCTGTCAAAATAAATTTCTTTCTGCCTCCAAATTAGGGGTATAAATCATATACTATTTTCAATTTTTTACTTCATACTACCGAGCTACTCAAAAAATAGTATTTTGACTCTTTCTATCTATATGAATTTATTCAAAAGTTTTAACAATATTACAACATTAAAATTTCAAGATAAAATTCAGGAAATTTGAGCCTTAAATTCATTTTTTCGTGCAATTTAGCTAAATTTATAATTATTTTTTATTATTAATGCTGCAGAAACTTTCTTATTAAATGTTTGTTATTACTTTTTTCTATTGTTCGCAATTAGTTATCAAATGAAGTAACTCCTAATTGCAGACATAAAATTTCTTTCTCCTTTTCCTACACCGAATTTGCCAGAATCTCTCTATGCGAAAAATAAATAATTACTTTATTTATTTATAATTACTTTATTTACTAACTTTTACCCTCGATTTTTTCCGCATGAAAAAGCACACAACTAACCTAAAAACTATTTATTTAAAGCGTGTACCTCAAATAAAGCAAAACCGCAAACCGAGTCCGTATTTCTTTAAAAGCAAGTCAAGTTTATTTTATTTATCGATTGAGATTAAGATAGCTACAACAGCATTATACACATATTTTTTAAAACTTTTAATTAAAATGAATGCACAGTTGTCAACAATTATAACACAATGTTCATGCGCGAATTTTCTACGCCAGTTCGGATAACGCAATACAGATTAGAATGTTTTAATTTCCTTTATTTTGTTTTGTTTTATTTCAAAAGTACTTCTTCATGAATACGAAAAATCGATTCATTAACAATATTTAGTTTTAAATGCATCAAGTGCTAAGAAAATAAACAGAATTGTTTGAAATAATCGTTCGAAAGTATGTTAAGCCTAACCTCATTAGCGCGGAAAAAAACTGATCTTATTCCTTTGGAACAGAAGATTTTAAATGGAAAATTTAGAAAACAATCATTTTTGCTATTTTCCTAGCAATTTTTCCTGTTTTTCTCTCTATAAGAACCTTCCTCAGGTTTTCAGAAAAATATTAAAATAAAAATTAGCCGAATCGGTAGAGCCGTTCTCGAGTTTTGCTCTTAGCTACACATTTGGCGATTCATTTTTATTTATATAGAATGCTTTCATATTTAAAAAAAAACAAAATAATGAAAGTTATCGTTTTTTTAGCAAGAGAGATGGAAGAAGAGATAATAAAGGCCTCATTTATAGCCATTTATTAAAAAATTAAATTACCATTGATGTCTGTGAAAATAAAATTGATTGAATAATCCAATAACCTAATATGTAACAATAGTTGTATTATTAAGCTGAGAGATAAAGTATCAAAGAAATATCTAAAAAGGCCCCGAATATTGGTTTTGAATATTAAAATAATAACATCTGAAGCAAGAATAGAGTATATTAGGATTTTTTTAGCTTTTTAATTTTTTAGGTAATTTTTATTATTCGGAATTGAGCTTTATTTATATTATTTGGATGTAACCATTTTGCTATTGATCATTTCTTAAGAAAAAAATAGTTTTTCATTTATTATAATTGAATAAAAAATAATATGGAACGCTTTGTTTGTCCACAGATAGATTATAGGTGCTTTGAAAGAATTGAATCATATTTGATAGAACATATAAGTTCTCTCTCAACTATAATTTAAGCAGATGTTTGAAAAAAATCATGTAATTTCTAAAAATATAGAATTATGTATACCACAAACAGTTGCTCCTACCACCTAGAAGTTACGTGGAAGAAACTGAATGATATTGCAACCATAATAGCATTAGAGGGCACTAAGGATGAGTCCTAATGGCCATCACCGGCCACAGTACAACCTCTCTCATAGAAAGCAAGACCCATCTTCATTAGGGAATAGCTGACTTCACGCCATTTTCAGATCCTCCAAAATGGCGAGAACCAACCACAATACCGGAAGCTTTTCATTCTCCTGTCTATCATTCCCTCCAGAAATTACCCTTGTGGGATAGCATTATGCATCTTGTATATATAACTGATTTATGTCCTTAAAAATGTTCTTTCTCTAACGCGTGTGGAGAAAAACCAATAAAACCATGGTTTTCTCATGCCTACAAGGAACTGTTCAAGCTGGTGGTGGCTCTATAAGGATAAAGGGCAGTTGGTATGAAATGAGACCGTTGATGTGGGTAGACTCGACCATGACAAGTCAGATGTACTAAAATACTCTTTCCGACCCTCCGCATGCATTCATGTCATGTGTGCGTTCTGACGGATTCCAACAGGATAACGCCCCCCCCCCTTCTATAGTAGCTACCGAGAAGAGCACTCATCTGAATTTCTTTCCCTCTCCGTCCACCTAATTCTCCCGACACGAACATTATCGAACATATCTAGAATGTTTTGCTATGAGCTGTCCTTCGGAGATATCTATCATCTCGTACTCCCATGGTTTTGTGGAGTGTCCTGCAAGAATCATGGTGTAAACTGTCTACAGAATATTTTCACAAATTAATTGACTCCATGCCACACCCTGCTGCGACACTTTTGAATGCACGTGGGGGCTCCACGATAATAGATAGGTATACCCATTTTTTGGCACTTTATTGTATTTGAAGATTTTAAATAAGAAGATTAATTCCAAAATCGTCCTCATCTTTTCATTCTTTTACATATAGATAATCTATCCATATTTTTATCAATTATATTTATAGATGGTTATTATGGTTGTTATTTCTTAACCATAAAGTGTGAAATTCAATTTATAGGACGCATAAAATTCATTTGACACATAATTGAGTACAGAAAAATCTCAAAGAACTGTTTATGTTTTTATTTATATATTAGATCAAAGATAAAAAGGAATAACACCAAAGTCAGAAACAGCTTGATTTGCCGAGAAAAGGATTTACAGAAAAAATAAATAAATGCACCTGCAATATTTCCTTTCAATAGAAAAACCCATGTTTCTTTTTGAGATGTCTTTGAAGAAAAACGTATTGGCAGTATTTTTTCAATCCCCTTATAGAACCGGGAATTCTATATAATGGCAACATGTTATTACTTTTCTCATAAAGGTGAAGAAATGTTTTTTTCTTATACAAAATACTTCTCAGAAATACAAAATGTTTGAAACTATATATTTATTGTATTATTTCAGAAAATAGACATTAAGAATTTATTTTTTCCATTTTCAATTATAATTTTTTTAAAACTATATATAATGTTTGAATTTTAGATTACAGTTTTTGGTAGATAGGTCAATATTAGAAATAGTTTCTAAGACAGATTTTAAAAAATACATTTAAAAAAAACATGTGTAAGAAAATTTGTATTAATATTTATTAAATTTTTATAGCAAAAGCCAGTGTTTTAATAAAAAAATACTATTATTACAGACTGTGAGATAATTTATATGAATAGAATCTAATATTTAAATGTGTATTTCTTTTTCCGTAAAATAAAAGCAATAATGTATTGTTTTATTTGAATGACTATGTTTATCCATGTATAATTATTAATTTGTCATTAAATTATGTCAAGAAATAAATGCATCAAAAAATACATTCTATAACTTTGAATAAAAATTGCTTTTCACAAAGAAATTATCTTGTGATTAAAAAAATCAGATAAGGTATTTATATTGTTTTTCTTATTTTTTTATTTATTTATATACGCTCAAAATCCTGTCATCATTTCGTCCTTCCTTTATTTTTTCACACAAAATCATGTTTGAAAATAAATAAATAAAACAATATAGTTTTCTTAAATATCTAATTTTTTAATGTGAATTCAAATAAATAATCAGTTCAGAGGAAGATATTTTTATGAGAAAACTGTAGACATACACTAATATCTAATATTATTACTGGAAATTCAAAACTGAAATTAGAGTTATAAAAATTGAATTAAAATGCTAGTTTATATATAATAAGAAACAAACATAATGGTTTATCCTCATTTTCCTTACAGATTTTAGAATAATATCCATAAATGTTTGAAGAAAATGAGAATAATTCTGGATTTATTTACTATTTATAACAGATTTTAAATTCAAATATTATTAATAATACTCTATATGATAAAATTAAACATTTAATTAAAAAAAATTATTTTATGCTGATTTTGTATAGTCAGTAGAAGTGTTTAACATAACTCATTCATTTACTAATTAAATGATTACTGATTATTGAACTAATTAGTGAATTTACTGATTAATTGATGCCATTTACCCATTAATTTACTGATATGCGGTTAGTAGTTTTGAATATTCTGCTAACCTCAGATCTACTAAATGCAGACTATAATAGTTTCAGAAAAGAGAGAAAGATAATAATATTTTTTTTCATGCACTGTTATATTTTCAATTTTTTTCAGTGTATTAAATAGATAATTGGCAGTAGTCATAGAATATCATTTGTTTATGGAAATATTCGGGGCATTATTGTAAGAAATGAAAATTCATCATGCCTATAAAAATTCAATTGAAAATATTTTTTATTCCACTTAATGTAATCTTACCCATTAGATATATACAACTGTAGAACTCGTGAAATCTTTTTTTCAGCTATATTTTCTTTCTTCATTGAATTTTTTTATTTTCTTCCTTCCTTCGAAATTCCTTCGATATTCTTAGCTTACATCTTCTATTTGAGAGTTAGATAATCAACAAATTTTGAAAAAAGAAAGGCAATGAGAAATTTTAATTTATCAAAAACTAAACTAAATTTTGAGTTTTTTTCCGAGCTAAAAACTGAAAATATTACTGCACAGAAATGAATTATACAATATATATATTTAAAAAATAAGCAATTGCCTAAATTTTCTTTTTAATAATACAAATTTAATGGTTGTGGGAATTTTTACTGAATTTTTGTGATTTTCAAAAATATTTCTTTTTCTAATTTTTTACAATAATTTTTAATTAAATATTTGGAGTTGCACCACGTTAATTTCTGAAATATTATCGTAAAAAAATTCTACAATGTTCTAAAAACTTCAAGAACTATCTTTTCAATTTCATAGTCGTGCGAATTTTTTCTGGATTTTGTCGATTTTCAAGAAAATTTTTTTGCCCAATTTTCCATAATAAGTTATATTGTTACCCTGAAGTTCAAATCTTTACATTGTTTCGTCAGTTATCTGATGTTTAAATTATATTTTATAGCTGATAAAGGATTTTTTTTTCAAAAGACGTGTAGTTTACAGGACTGATAAAAATGAAGGTATAGATACTGTGAAATATAAACGATAGAGGAACCAAAAATATATGTATTTAAAAGTGTTATGATATAATGGGATTGATCTCCATTAGGAAGGTTTATTTGTACATTAAGAAGAGATTTTATCTACAATTAAATTAAGACGATTTTAAAGTTAGATAATTTTCAGAATCATGAACATGAAATTATGTCAATATGATTTAAACAAACATAAATATAGCCAATGTTTTAGGAGGATCAGTTAATATCTAAAGGCAAAAATCTTCTTCATTGTTAGAAAAAGGGCACAATAACATCACATGACCTGAGACAAAAAAGGATAATTAAAAATGTATGAAAATGAAACTATATATTCAACAGTATTTAAATAAACGTCATAGAAAAATTATTTATTTGCACAGTGAGAGTTAAAATTGTTTTCACTTTTTTCCAGTAATAGATTACAATGTTTGTAAAATTTAAACTGTTTCCTTTCCATCTTCGAATATTTAAACATGGAAGTTTTTATTATCATGTCAGAACATGATGTTGTTTTTGGGATGAGATTTCTGGCGTCTACAAAAATCCATAGACGAAAAGCAAAAATTTTATTTTCTGCAAGGGCATCTCAAAAAAATATTTTCATTTAATAACGTGTTGCAATTGTATTTACAAAAGATCTTATTAAAAAATAATTTAATGACTACAGTAAATATAATCTGGAAAAATGTCATTTTGAGAGCGTGATTATATGAAATGAAATAAAAGGAAATGTGATATATTTTTTTAAACAATAGATGCAGCTTTTGGGATTGTTTGCAATACTAAAGTGATTCATTCAACGAAACAATTAAAAGGAATAAAAATATAGCTTAACCTGCATGAGCACGTGGTGCTTTAATGAGGGTTCAACGGGATGAGGTTTTTGACGTCAACAAAAATGCGTTGGAAAGGAATTGAAATTTTAAATTTCAACTTTCTCAAAAATAGGTATAGAAGATTTAAAAATATTGGTAAATGACTTCAATTTCGAAAGAAAAACCGTTTTAATCTTCAATTTGCCACTTTTTGTTGAGATGATTTTTTCAGATTTTTTAATTTTATGAAAGCTTTTCTTCAAACTTGAATAAAAATCTTTAAAAAAATAGTTTAAACTGTTTGATTAATACATTCATTTGTAAAATCTGCCCCTTTTTGTTGAGATGCTTTCTTCAAACATTAATAATTTTTTTAAAGTAGATTAGATTGTTTAATTAAGTAAAACGTTTTCAATGATTGCCCATTCAAGAAATTATATTCTAATATGATACATTAAAATATGCATAGCAGATTTCATTTTATGTTTTTGTTAATAAGATTCATTTTTCTTAAGATTAAAGTTAAATCTAAAAATTCTATTTAATGTTTATTAGTTTAAAGTACAAATAAAAAAGTGAATCTGCAGTACCACGAAAGTTAGAAAAAAGATGAATCAGATAACTGCGATTTTACTAGCTCAGTGACGTCATGAGACTGGATTCAATTGTGAAATTTAATGTAAACAATGAGCAGATCATATTTTACGAAACTATGGACATGAAATTACGTATAAGCAGTTTAACTGAAATCAAATATGATCTATATCCCTTGTAGATCGTCAATGTCAGATCGTCTTATCTAAAACTTCTTAAAACACGTAAACAATTTTCAAAGATATTATTTGAAATTCAAGGAAAAAAGGATATTTTCTTCTCTGAATTTGATATTCGAATAAGTACTTTTAAAAATGTATGCATGAGACATTTTAGGCGTATCTCATTTTAAAAGGATAAACAATTTTTCTAGTTTCTCTCTCTCTCTCTCTATATATATAAATTACATTTCGTAAAATGAGCTCCGAATGGAAATCGAAAGCGATCATTTTACAATTCTCTTAAAAACAATGAATTGCAATCAATTTCCGCGAAACAGCCCAAGATCCTAAATAACACAATGCCAATAACACGGCTTTGAATGCTATCCCCAAATGCTTCCCGTTTTTAACTGGAACCGAGATGGATCAAATGCAATTGCGACTAAGTAGATAGACGCAATAAAAACAGGAAGGGAAAGAAATGAAAGTAAAGTTAAAACTACGATTCCGAGGATAAAAGTGTAAAAGAAACAGAAGAAAGAAACATTGTGATGTGACTTGACGCCGAAATGTTCCGATGAAGATAAATGGCCAAGATTAGGGCATGGTCTTAGCTGACGAAAAACGATTCCGTGTACAGAGATAGTCACTAGAATTTAGTTCTTTTTGACGAAACAACGTCGTTTCCTTATTGCGAGTAGCTCTAACTATTTCTTGCTAAGTCAGCAGCAGAAGGTATTATTGTAACCACACGTATTTTATGTCGTTCATAAAACGCGCCATTTTGGCTTTTATGCCCGATAATCTTTTAATAAAGAACGGAGGAGACAGAATGGTGACTTTATAAAAAATATTTGTTATGTTATTTCTTTCTTTGTAAGCTTATAAGTGGAAGTTTCCCTGTTTCTAAGATAGAAATATTTCACAGATGGAGATTTTCGATTACATTTTCAAGCAAGTGGAGGCTAATATTCGGTAATGAAAATCAAAATTGCATAGTTTTTGTTGGAGTTTGACGGTTTTTTTAAAGTAAATTTGTCACATTTGGAAACCGATTTAAAGAATTCATAATATCTAAAAATTAATTTTAAACTTATTTGATTTGTTATTCCTTCTATGCAACAGAAAGCGAATTTCAAAAAACAAAATTATTAAGTTATCTGGAAATATATTGTTTAGAATATTTCCAAATTCATATGCGGAAACCGATTCTGATGAAGATAAAATTGGAAATACTGCTCATCAGAGTAATACTTTTTAAAAGGAAGCAATAGAAAAATCAATTCATAAGTTTCTTGAAGACCGTGAAGAACACATCCTGAAAGACACTGAAAGATGTATTTTCATTATTTAAGGCAGCGAATAAAAGAACAAAGACACACACACACACCTTAGATTTATTATTTTATATCATGATGAAGATGTCGAGTCCAATTTTTGCCATGGAAAGAGGGGTTCAGTCACTTCTTAGAGTATGGACCCCTGAGCACCCGAAGGCAGAAGTCACACGCTTGCACAGCCCCTTTTTACAGGGGGGGAATTCACACATCTCACAGATAGAGCACAGAAGAATAACCATGTCCCAACCGGGACTCACAGAACACGAGGAAGATGAGCTATCTCTGTGACAGAAAACCGGTATTTGATGCCATGAAAACTATAAAACCAAGTTCAGCAGCTAGTGAATGTGTTTTTTCAATTTAATGCAATATTGTGTCCAAAATAGGAACAAACCACCGTTTAGTGTATTGTATGTCTTTTTGTAATCTTATTTTCTTGGGAGAGATTAAAATATATAAAAATGTAAATATTATTTGAAATTTTTGTTTGAGTTTTCGTTATTTTGTGTAAGTAATATGTATATGTAATCCTTAATAATTATTTTAAAAATATTTTAACTTTGATAGTGGTTTCGTTTTTTTTTTTTGTTATTTTATGTAAATTAAACAAAGTGCTTTCCCTATACTATTTTTTTGACAAAAATTCAAAAACTGGCTCAATTAGGTTTTTTGGAAATATTGAATTTGAAAAACAGCTTTTCAAAAATTCGGTTTTCGTATAAACCCTCGTTTTTATTCATATTGTACAAGGACTAAAAATTATATATATACTAGCAACGAAGAAAACATTTATAAAATTAATTATTTCAGAAATAACTACATTCTAAATTTAAACAGGGTCTTTAGTGTCTTTTCTAATTTCAATCAATTAAAACTTCTTTCTGAATTTTTTCTTTGATTTTCTTATGTACTTAACATAATAGTTCGCATTTTACATTTAGCTTCACAATATAACGAAACAACTGAGTATGAATTTTGGATTTTTCCAATGAATGTCTATGTATAAAATTTGATACAGCTAAACAATTTTGATATGCCAAAATGTTAATTTTATGTAGTGAACTTCTGCTTTTGAGTTATTATGTTTTTATACACTATAGCTGAATATAATAGTTTTTGAGAAAATACATTTGCACTATCATGATAACACAGATCTAGATTAATAAATCAAATTATGATAAATGCCTTCTCTTTATCTAAAGACGATTTGGATTTGTCATGTTAACAGAGATTGAATACCAAAAATGATTTTTTTTATCGAAATCAAGAACTAAATATCATGGGTCTGCTTTATGGCACAGAGGTAGCGTGTTTTCCTCTTGTTATGGGAGTCCCGGGTTTGAGTCCCGGTTTGGGGATGGTTGTTCTTCTGTGTACTATATGTAAGATGTGTGACTGTGCCCACCCCACCCCCTGTAAAAAGGTCTGTGCAACCAAATGTGGTGAGTGTGTAGCTAAATCACACTCTTGGCCCTCGTTGGCACTGCTTCAAAAACAAGAGACTCTCCTTTAAAATTTCTTGAAATAGGGGAGTGTTTTTGGCTAAAAAACTCTTATCAGTTGTTCTTCATATCCAATGGGTGTTTATGCATATTTAGAATGATTTCAACAAATATTTATTTTTAAAAGCAAAGTTTTGATAATACAAATTTCTAACAATAATGGTGAAACCAGATTAAGGTTTGAAGCTGAAGGGTTGCTTTTTTTAGTTTTATTTTAATTTTAAATATGTTGATTTTATAAATGTTTTTGCTTTCAATATAACTATTTTCGATTTATTGATTTGATAGACGACTATTCAGAATTGTTAATAATACTCATGAAGCTGAACCGAAAAATATTGTCTGTATCAAATACCACAGGATTGAAGAAGAGCAAATGTTCATTAAAAGGATGAATGCAATATGCACATATATCATTAATTCTTTCGATTATTCAGCATTAACTATTTCAGATTTTTTTTATTAACTATCAGATTTTTTTCTGAAATCTCCAATTTTTGAGTTTCACGAAATTGAAGTTTACTAACCCTTTGCGGTCCGATGTCGAGTGCGACTTGAAATTCAAGACTGTGCACCATTTTGACGTTTTATTTATTTATTTTTCAAATTTAATTGTTAAAAACGCCTACATAATGGTTAAGAGATGTAGATTAATTTTTCGAATAAATTCGACTTAAAAGAATTATATATATTTATTTTTCATAGCAATAAACAAATATTGGTATTTGGTGAATAATTTTGTATCTAATTTTTTTTTGGACTGAAAAGGATTAAAGAAATCAAAGCCTTCTTCAATCCTACAGTATAAATACAGTTTATGAAAACAAAGCTTTCATTAAAATTGAAATTTTTTCATTAGAATTCATTCATTTCATTAAAATTGAAAACGGTGCATCTTGGAAAAATGGGAGAAAAATGTGATATCAGACACTAGTTAAAATTGAATTATTCACTAATTTAAATGATAAAAAATTGCTCTTTTTATTTTGTCAATATTTTTTTTCTTATTTCCAGAATTTAAATTTTTCTAATGTTTTGTATAAATACAAGCGAAGTTTCAACGACATAGCATATACCAGGTTTAAAAATATATTCACGAAATGTCTATTTAATAATGAAAAATCTTCCTACATTTTCTCGACCCGCTAACTTATTTTTATTTAAAAAATATTCTTTTAATAAGGCAGTTATATTATTTCTAGGAAGCACTATTTTATAACTATAATATTAGATGTTGTATTTACATAACCAAATTTACTGTTAGATGCCGTTCAAAGTTTTTAATCACTTTAAAGAGAATCTAATTCTTCTTATTTAAATACTTTTATTAAAGAAAATTTGAGAGAGTATTTTTGTTTGTGTATTTATTCTTTTATAAAGAATCGAAGCAGAAAACTTTTTCTTTGATGCCTATCTTCTTCTTCTCTTTTGCGTCTTTTTTTTCTTCGAAAATCAAATTTTATTTCACGGAAACAACTGCTAGATAATTTTCTTTCTCTTTAGTTGTTCATCCTACTTTCAGTTCTATAAAACTTATAAAGCTGTAAGAAAATTATGTTAAGCATCCTAAATTAAATTTTAAAAGAACATCTTTTCTTCTTCTGTTTTAGATAATTTTTATGCATACCAAGAAGCTAAAATATCACCAGAAGTCAAAAGATGCAACGAATGAATGAAGGAAAGGAAAATTCAAAATTTGGTGCAAAGCCCTAAAAATTTCGTAGACTCACTTTCGGATTGATCCTATCTCTGACATAATTTTAAAATATTAAGTGGCATAAATAAATAAACTATTTTAAATTTTCTTACTCAAGTAATTTAAAATTTAATTGTAAGTTGCATTAGCTTCGTTGAAAAATAATTATTTATGTATATTGCAAAATTGCATGATGAGTTTTTAAATTAAATTTAATCTGTTTTTTAATTAAACGTAACCATTTGACAATATACTGGGTGTCCAAAAAGTTCCCGTACTGATGATTTGTGAATTTATTTTACAAAAACAATAGGTTTGAAAAGAATTATTTTCATGCCAATGATAAAAGCATTTTTAACATAACTAAGGAAAAAATACTGAACTTACATTTATAATAAATGTTCAAAATGTCCACCCCTTTCTTGGAGACAAAGCTGAACTCGTTTGCGCATGTTTTTCGAAACGCGTTTTAACATGCCAGGAGTGATTTCTTGTATCCTTTGGGTAATTGCGATTTTCAAATCATCTATTGTTTGAGGATGACCTTCATAAACTTTGTCCTTTAAATATCCCCACAGAAAAAAGTCCGGGATGGTCAGATCAGGAGATCGAGATGGCCAAAGATTTTTTGAGGTAAGTCGATCACCGAAAAAAGCTTCAAGCATGTCCATGTTTCATTACTCGTATGGGAAAATTTAATATACTTGAAAAAAATCATGGACAATGATTTTTTAAATTTGGAGTACGGGAACTTTTTGGAAACCCGGTATTATAAATATAATATAATAATAACTAGCAGTACCCGCACGGCGTTGTCCGTGCCCTTACATCCACGAAGAAAATTAGCTTTAAATTTGTCTAGCCTCCACCCGATATGGCATGGGCACGCAACATCAAACGAACATGAAAATATGTTTAGAAATCATCAGAAATGGCTACAAAACAATTATTCACAGCACACATTCAGAAATATTTAGACTGTTACAAAGATAAAAATATGATATGTCCGTATACAAAACACAGGCGATCATTTCGAGATTGGATTTCTTTCGGCTTTTCGGCATAATTAGATTTGAATCGCTGTTTAAAATCAGACGTAAACAAAGAAATGTATCGCATATGCATACCATAGGTCTTGATATTTGCACATGCGCAATTTGTGGTTTTCGTGCTTCCTCGGCTGAATTAGAATCACAATTATGAAGCTCCACTTTTTATTTTGATACGACTTTAATGTATTAAAACCTTCAACAATTATTTCTTTACAAAATGGTATAAGTATATCACCAATATCCAAGGACTATTTCCCGAGTTTTTGTGGAAACATACAGCCGCTTTCAGGAGATTTTATTTTATACTATGTACAGATAATACATTGTAATACAATTTTTAAAATTTCTTTGCATTTGCAATGCATGTTTAATTTTAGGACCAAACAAATGTGATTAATTTATAAAGTTCGTTAATTCATAAATATTGCTGCTTTTTTTTTCTGCTAAAAAAGTAAAGAAATGCATAGCACAATGAAGAAAATGGAATAAGGCTTCTAAAATTTCATGAATAAAATGCCAAATAGAATGTTAATAAAACATTTTGTCCAAGACGTTTAATTTCTTTCCAATCATTATGGAACGACATAAATGCATAGCTACACAAAATATTTAATTGATATTTTTGGAAACCATCAATCCGGGCGAAACCTCTGAACCTCAAAGGTAATAATTCTGAAATAATTGAATTATTTACAAACAACAATTTTATCTATTACAACTTTCTACATACAATTATATCGATTTAAATATTTGATTTAATGGATCCTGAATTCTTTTCAGCTCCGTCGATGAAATCTTTACTATCGATAAAGCATGTTTCGCAGCTTTTTATTTTCTCGCATTCAAAGAATGCGCATTCAAAGAATTTTTATGAATATCATTTGTCATGCACAAACGTATTGACGTCCGTGAGAGAATCTAGGCTGTATGATCGTCTCTTGTTTTTGTAGTGACTCCAGCTAAGACCAAGAGTACGACTTTTGCTACTAACTCATCCCATTCGCCTGCACGGTCCCTTTTTACATTCATACCCCTACAAATAGCACACAGAACAACTATGCCATAATCCGAACTCGAATCTGATACTCCCAGGTCACGAGGAAAAGACGCGCTACCTCTGTACCAGGACGCCGTCTATAGAGAAAGTATAGTAATCATCAAATAACTCGAAAGCGAGACTTTGAAGAGTTTCCATGCATTAAACCCCTCTGAAATTGGAAGGCATATTTTGGAGAATGGAAATTTAGTATACTATTCTTGGGCCAAATTTGTTGACTTATATCAA
>JAOUZG010038069.1:12010782-12023741 GCA_026289955.1 Argiope argentata | reverse complement strand
CCCCTCTGGCTGTCTTCTCTTTCAGAAACATATAAACGAGATAACTCAAAAGCGCAATGACTTAAATATATTAAATTTAGTATAGGATTTTGTGATTATAATTGAAGTGTTGGGTTAAAACTTTGCTCTAATCACTTGGAAAATAACATGTCTGAAATAAAAATTCGATTTTCGGATAATATGAATCTTATGCTTGGAGTCCTGGCACAGAGGTAGCGTGCTTTCCTCGAGATCTGTGCGTCCCTGGTTCAAGTCCCGGGTAGAGCATGGCTGTTCTTCTGTGTTTTCTATTTGTGAGGTGTGAGAATGTGCCTCCCTGCAAAAAGGGGCTGTACAATCGAATGTGATAAGTGTGTGTCATCTTCATATGAGCTAGAAGTCAAACTTCTGCCCTAGGGTGCTCAGGGGTCCGTACCCTTAGAAGCTACTGCCCATCCCCCTTTTCCTTGTAAAATGGACACGAAATCATTGTCATCATCATTAATCTCATGTTATCAATTAATCATCAAAAACATAACTCACCGAAGAACATACGATTCATAATTATTATAAGCCAAGGGATTCTCTGGGATAACGCATTTATCAGAGTGTATGCAAAAGAGTTTCGAGGGGATCTCTTCCACTGGTTTATACTAAATGCTGAGTAAGCACTTTTTCCGAAAATTTTTTGAAAAACGAAATCTAAGCATTCTGGTTCTCACGCTCAACACTATGAAGTCTTTTCTCTTTTTCCATATAACATTTTGCATTTGCCGAATTCTCAGGCAAAACCACTCCATCTACCTTCTATTGACACTCCTGATTATTCATTGCCATATTTTTAAATCAGAATCTCCTGTCCGAATCCAACACCAACACGCGAAGGTGACGAATGCCGTGTAACTGAAGCGTATCGAAATTCCGCGAAAACGTATTTCCCGAAGACGTGGGAAGAATGTAAATGATCGAAAGAAAAATTCGAGACTCAGGTTTTGAATTTCTGATTCTGTGTTATATTTTGCTGAATCAGTTGCTTCGGAGGTGGAATTTTTATTCACTATCCCTTTATAAAAAACTGTATTGTATAAAACATCTATGATGGAAGTTCGCTTCTGGTCAACTCGAAGTGAAACTTTAGGTTCTAATAGATTCATCTTAACTTGCAGAACTGTTAATGGAAAAATAACCTTATTCTTTCATAAATTTAAAGTAGGTTTTTAATAAATAATTTTTTAAATAAAATTTAAAATTTGATTTTTAAAAAATAATATAAATAAGTGTGACAAATCATAGATTACGAGCAAATTCCATATTCATTTGCATTTCAGTTGGATATTGAAGTTGATATCTAAAAGATTCTGGAAATAATATTAATGATAAAAATATAAATTGTATTAAGATATTAGTAGCATGTAAGAACATGATTTTGTTTTTGGGATGAGGTTTTTGGAGTCAACTAAAATCCTAAGGGGAAAAGTGAAAATTTTAATCCGTAGGCGAAAAATAAAAATTTTATTATCTGCATGAGCATCTAAAAAAATCAGCTTTTAATAACGCGTTGCCATTGCATTTACAAAAGCTCTGATTAAAAAAAATAAGTTAATGACTACAGCAAATATTACCCAGAAAAATGTGATTTTGAGCACGTGATGATACGAAATGAAATAAATAGGAAATGTGATTTTTTTTCCACAATAAATGAGAAACAAAGTTTTTTTGGATCGTTTGCAACATTAAAGCGACTCATTCGATGAAACAATTAAAAGGAATAAAAATATAATTTAACTTGCACGATCACGTAGTGCTTGGCCGTTCAAGAAATGATGTTCTGACATGATACCTTGAAACAAGCATAGTAGATTTCATTTTAATCCTTATATCTAACTGGCGGTTTTTTTAACTGGGATCACAGTGATTATTGAATCTAATTTTAATGAAAATAATAAGAATTTAAGAGTTGAGTGAAAATTACTAAATGCTGCAATTTTAAAAATCTTAATTTTGAATCTAGTTCAACTAATGAAATAACATTATATTCTGACATAATACATTGAAATACGCATAGCAGATTTTATTTTAGTCTTTTATTATATTTGTATTAGTAAAAGTTATATAATTTTTTTTTCCATTGAATCAACTTTATCCTTGCACTCTGAGATAAAGTAAGATAAGTGTTCTTGATAAATGAATAAATAGTTTAATAGTTAAATAAATTTAGATAAATGAATAAAGAGTATAATAGTAAAATAAATTGAAATAAATGAATCAAGAACACACTTAATTAAGATTAAATAAATGAATCAAGAGTGAAACTCAGACTTTTCGGAGCAATTGTATAATAATAAACTGAATTTAAATGAACTCTAACAAGTAAATACTATTAACCGTTTTCTCTTTATATCTTAAAGACCTAAAAACAACTTTTCAAAGATTAAAATTACAAAAGCATCCAAACCTTTTTGAAACAAAGGCATTTTTAATGGAGGTAATAACAAAAGATTTAGTCTGTAGTCTTCAATTGACTGATCTTGATGATACTGAATCATTTTTAGAATAAGAATAAGTGGCAACATTTTTAATATCTAAACATTTATGTCTGTTGTGAGACTAATTATGCAAACTTTTTGCTTTTTACTTGTATTATCCACTTTTGAACTAATGTATTTCTATATGATTTTAAGAAGGACCAATTTTCATTCAAGTTTAAAGAAAAAGGAGATATAATTTTTTTTCTTAATCAAGAAAGCTGTGCTTAATATCTTATATAATTAAATATAATTTAAAGATATAATGAAGAAACAAATTAAAAATGGATTCAATTGAATTATTTCATTCTAGTGAATTTACAATTTGCTTTGTAAAATCCAACATCCTTCCAGAACAAGGGTAAAAATTTATGTATATTCATGCCAAAAATTAGGTGGAGAAAATAAGTAGAAATATTCGTGAAACACAAATAATTCAAATATTTTGATTTGCTTAGTAAATTAATTAATTAACTTTCAGAAAGTTAACAAGCTCTCATATAAAATAATTCATATGTATGTATTTTTTATGAAAAATCTATGCAAGTAGAGACTGAAATTGTTTAAAATAATCAGTGATGGAATCTTACGGAGAGGGTAAGAAATGGTGAAAAAAACATTTTTCATCATGACATTATAAGGCAATTCTAATATTGAACAACCTTGTAAATATAGTAAAGTAATTTTAAATTAATATAACAATGATTAGAGAGTTTTCAAAGCATATAATGAGAATAAAAAACTAGTGAAATACATATGAACAGGATAACACTGATCATTAAAAAAAAAGATTGTTCTGATAAACTATTCAAAAATAATAGTTCTTATTGAATTCGTCAATTCCATTTGAGCAGTTCTTCACTTTAGTTCTTTGAGATTTATTTCCATTTCCACCTTTGTATTAATAAATTAAAGCATAAATACAACAAGTACCAACTCAGAAGTTCATATATTTTAGAATATTCGTTTGTCAACTATAATGAATAATTAGGTTTCGATGGCAGTTCTCGGTTTCAGATATTACTTTTGATTCATTCTTTAAGGAAATTCCTTTCGACTTCAAATTGAGATTTATGCTATTTTCCAAACCATCGTGGTAGTTGAGAATTAAGTTTACCATTCTCCAAACCATCGAATCAGCTGTTTCTTTAATTTAAAATGATTTCTAAAGAATAAAGTCGTTGAAGGAGCGAACTACATTTACAAACTTCTTTTTTCTTTCGAAATCGGGATCAAAGCAAAACTTAGGGAAAATACTTTGACAACTAGTAGGAAGCTAACAGCCATTTTTCCATATCAGATCTTGCGATCACTACATAAGCAGCATTAATCACTGATTTATTCCTTATTCTTTCATATTTTAATGGATTTACTTTCAAAACAGGTTAAGGAATTAATTGATGATAAACAAACAGATTTTCTTTCTGAAAGAATATTTCCATCAAACTTTCGTCCAAGTTGAGTTTCAATTAAAATTAACCCATTAGGTTGTATCAAAATAGTATCTTGCTGGCAGTTGCTATTATGAATAAATATATTTCCTAGTGAAAATATAGTTCAACGTAAAATAAGATTTAAACTAATTGAATTGCCAACATAAGTTGCGAGCTGTCTGTTCTTCATTTCATTTCAGTTCTTTGAAAGTTACTGTCAGCATAGATGTCGGCAAACGTAAAGTAACTATGAAGTTAAAACACTCTCAATCGGAACTACCAGCTTAGACATTCGTTGTGAAATTCTTTTGGCATTGAGGACCAATGATTTTGAAAAGGAAAGAAAATGAGTTAGATACATTTATAGCAAGAAAAAGTAATAGAATTTGAAAATCTGGACATTTTCAAACAGAATCTTGTCGAGTATTAAATATACATGATCTCAACTCCTTTATAAAACTTTAAAAAATAGGAAGTTTTACTGGATGAGGAGAAAAATATTAATCAGTATTAATAATGTTCGAAAAGACCAATGTCTGACAGTTATAGCACGACACTAAAGGCACATTCAGTCAAACGGTTCAGTTCAGACAGATTCAGACATTTTAGGCTTAATACCAAGAAGAATAGAAACCAATAATACCAAGATGATTTCTTATGGCTGAGAAAGAAAAACAAGAGTTTACAACATTGACAGGATTTGGGTAAACATCATGTTCAGTGAAGTTCAGATAACATCTACAAATTTTTTCTATGGTATAACTATAAATATTGAATTTAGAATATCTGATCAAATAGATCACATCATGTCAAATCCTCATTTTTCTCGATGACGAACTATGATATGGGGAGGCGTCTTTCGACACTGCTACATGGCGTTAATATAATGCTGGTGTCTATAACAATTCAGAGATATGGTACGAAGCCTTCAAGGCT
This sequence comes from Argiope argentata, assembly GCA_026289955.1. Classification (NCBI taxonomy): domain Eukaryota; kingdom Metazoa; phylum Arthropoda; class Arachnida; order Araneae; family Araneidae; genus Argiope; species Argiope argentata. Next base: position 12,018,868 of record JAOUZG010038069.1, on the reverse strand, counting down.
TTCCTAATTCTATTTCTAGATATTTCTCTACAAAATTCATATATTTGAAAGGTAAACTAAAAAAACACTCTCTTTCAATAAAATAAATGTATTTATTTGTCTTTGAGGGTTTGAATTCTTTAATGAACAACTCTAAATATTCATATAAATATAAATAAAATTATTTTGAAACTTGTGTTGCTGCCAAATGTCAAATATAAATATTGCAAATTTCAGTGTCGAATATATTTATTAATAACTTTTGATTAAAATTAGAACTATGACATTCAAAACATTTTATCAATCTTATCCTTTCAATAATAAAACTCATTGCTAAACTTGTATTTCATTAGTCCTCCATTTATATCTTTTTACACCTATGTAGAACGTATAAAAATTAATAAAAACAATAATTACGACTAATGCCAAGATCCTGGTACAGAAGTAGAGCTTCTGCCTCGCGATATTGGCTTCCTGGGTTCGAGTCCCATTTAGGGCATTGTTGTTGATCTTCTCTGTTCTATCTGTAAGGTGTGTGAATGTGCCTCCCTGTAAAAAGGGTCTGTGCAAGCGAATGAGATGAGTGTGTGGTTAAAGTCTTACTCTTGGCCCTAGTTTGTGCTGCTTCAATTAAGAGACGCTCCTTTCAGCTTAAATCTTCTGCTGTATCAGCAGGCTTTTCCATGACAAGTGCCATTAGTAACAACATCACAATTAATTTTCAAATCTGTTTATCTTTAAAGAAACATTATTTTGGTTTTGTTTCTTAGTTATTTTAAAGTATGTAATGAAGAATTATTATATGATTTAAACTTCGTTTGGAATTTATATTCATCTTATTTCTTAGTACCAATTTTTGATCGCATTTGTTCAAGTTAGCTCTCCTTTTAATATTTCAACACATGACATTATTGAGTAGAATCAATGAACATGGATAATAATTATATTGGTTTTAATGCAAAGAAAACTATCATTAATTATGCATTTCGCACGTAATCACGAGCCGCAATCAATGAAATATTCCCTCTTCCGCTATCTGTTGACTTAATCAAACACCGGAATAATGACGACGTCGATGTTTACGTATCATGACGACTAATTATTCTTGCACGCCTCCAAGCAGACTGTGCATGGTAAAGAGAAATGGCGTTATCATACATTAATCATGATAATTTTTTCCAACTCTTCCCATGTTTATCTTTCAGTTTTTCCCTTGCATATTTTCTTATGATGTTTACTTTAGAACTAATACTATGATCACTTAATGAGTAACATATTTGCATTAAACTTTTATGGAGATCTTCCAGGCTACTATTATATATTTGGTACTTTAAAGAATCTGTAGTCTAGATGCTATTCTTCTATATGGTTGTGTACTTATTTACACTTAACAGTTAATTGATTTTTTTTGTTATTACGATGATGCTCCAATCCAAGAGTTCTCTGACTTCTAGTCAAGATAATACTTAGGTACGAAAATTTACCCAAATGCCTTTTTTCGGTTTATTTTCTTTCCTAGAGGCCTCTTTCAGTTTTTGTTAGCAAAAATAACTTTAAACCAGTTGTTCTAGCGTTTTTCTCATACATTTCAATAATATAGTGGTTTATTGTATAGCTTTTATAAAGTAAATAATCAAATATTCATTTTAGGTCAATATTGTAACGTTTTTAGCGTAGCGGGTTTGGATTGAATGGACTTTACTTGAGGACAGCTCAAATAAATTTATTTACAGCTATTTACAGGATGACTCGATAAAGTAAAACTTCAGATAAAAACAATCCAGCAGTCAACAGTTACTTACAGCGTAAATGCAAGTCTTACGCACAATAAAAACAGACTGCAAAATAGCTATCGTATTACACAGCAAACAGTAAGTCACAGCGGGCTCAATAATACAACGTTAATAGCAAACGTAAACACAGCTGAGTAATCCTCTAGTCCAGCGAGACGCTTCTCTTCCGAGAAAAAACTCGGCAACTCGTCCCTTATATAGCCGAGCGAGCGAGCGGCTACCAGACTATTCTTCTCGCCAAACTAACCCGGCTGGAGCGAAGCTCCTTGCCAAACGTCGCCAACTTCGGTGTGTTTTCACGGCGCTCTCTTGTAAGAATACTCTTTTATTGATAGCTTATTTTTGTATTGTTAAGACATGTTTTTTTATTATTGGGCTTAATTAACTATTACCGGAAAATTGCATAACTTTTATATTGATATAGTGTAGTGAAGACTTCATAAGCCAGATTACATCGATGGTACACAAGTAATTACTTTTGTATTATGGTTCTGTCACTTGGTTACAAACCCTAACGCTAGGACTTTGGGCTTAGGGCAACAACGAAAATGGTTTGGTAGCTATGAGTCTAATTAAAACATAAAGCTTTCTTTAAGAGATCCTTGGAATTTATGACGTTTTTCGATGTTCAGTATTGACAAGAGTTGTTTGTTTTCTGTATAGGTATGGTTGCTTTGTGACGAAGTCATCTAGTACCTCTGTCTGGATTTTGGTTTGGTCGGGGTTTGTTTATTTTTAGATAAAAGCTTTCTCTGAATCAACATTTTATTTCAGAATTGGACTTTGTTCGACAATTTTTGTGTAAAGATGACATATAATATTAAATTGAATTACTCATATTCTAAGAAATACAGGGTCAATCTGAAATTTTATTAATAAAACCAAATAGTAAATTTATATAATTACATTATTTTGTTACAGTGTTGGCTGAATGAAATCGGGTGATATAATAAAAGACCAATGAAATGGTTATAGATACTCAGGAAGCATAAACATTAGAGCATTTATATCCTATTTCTAAGCACATTTTTGAGTGGATAGAAATATAATACCATGTCCTGAACGTCTTGTTGAAGCAGTGAAGACGAAGAAAAAAATTATTTTAGTCACAGAGTGCAATTTATTTTCTGGAGAGATACAAAAAGCTATTATTGGCGAACTCCTCTCAATACTTGTAAAAAATTTATAGTTTTAATATAAGCACCTCTATCGTATTTCATTTTCCAAAAATTAAACAGAACTTAAAAAGCAAAATCTTATATAAATATAAATTTGATCCAAATCATTAGAGTCGTTTCCTAGATACTTTTACAATACAATAAATTTATATGCATAAAAGAATTGTTTTTTAAAGTTATAAGAAATTCGCGACAATGCCCAAGGAATATAAAATGTTTGGATAACTTGACTTTATTTTTGCTTTATTCCGTTGAGTGTTAAAAACAAAGTGTAACTGTACTTTAAATATTCATTCTCTATTAAGTACCATTAGTAAATTCACCATTATTAGCTGCTCTGATGATGGTTTTAAATAAATTGATTGCTACAAAAAAATGTCATTTCGAAACAAAGCAATGTAATAAATTTCAAAGAAATATGAAGAGAGAAATAAATTAAAAATTGATTACAAGTCTTTAGAAAATATGTTAAAAATATATATACCGAATATAGAAAAACGATAAAAATAGCATCGTTTATAAACACTCTTTATAAAGATAATCATTAATATTTCTTTCAGTATAATTGAATTCAATTAGAAATATTTTCATTTCTGACAAAAAAGAATCATTTTTATTTTTTATATGCCCCCCCCCCCAAAAAAACAACAACAACAACTAAGAATAACTTTATAAAATATGGTAAAATTAATACGACAAAACTTATTTAAATGCAGTGATATTGGAAGATTTAGTTTCATAACTAGTTCAATTAATAATATAGTTTAACTCATTAAAAGTGATGAATATATGCCCTAAAATAGTTAGAAGTAACTGACAATTTGCTGCCTTTTCAATTAAACATTTTAAAGTTTTGTAATACATGGTTTTAATAATATGACAATACACGTAGTCAAATTCAATAGGAAATTTGATTTTTTTAGAAAAAAAAATGAAAGACTTTGATTTTTTTGAAAATTTGATTCACTTATCATTTTAGAAATTTTTAAAACTTCTTAACTTAGAGAAGCAGATTTAAATATGGAGCCGTATTTATAATTTAAAAAATGTATAATTTTAAGAAAATTTAATTTTTATTTCAACTTTAAAAAAGCTTCTATTGTAAAGTTGACATAGTCATGAAGAGACATATAGACCATTTGAAGTAATTGGTTCAAATTTTTTTATAGTTATAGAATTATATTAATACAACCATATATCAACTACCATTTATCTCGTGTCTTACTTTTCTGAGTCCTGTATTCGAAAGATTTCGGATGATTTATTATTTCGAAAGATTTCGACTAAAACTTGGTAAATGTTTGAATTTTTTATGTAATTATGGCATAGCAAATTTCTTTTGTATATGTATTACGTTTTTGAATTGTTATTCTAAAGAAGTACAACTAGGCAGACTTAATCACAAAGATGATTTTTTTTGAGGTTTTGAAAGAATATTTTCTCGAAGATTCGTCAGAAACTCAAGATCAAGTTTTTATTGCCGTTTAGAATTCTTTCAGTATTTGGTACATAAAAAAATTATCTTTTATTCTTCTATTAAAAGTTGAGTTGAATAAAGATTTTTGTTTCGTTTAATTTTTTGATTAATAAATGTATTGATATTATCCTAACATTTAATGTAACTTCTAAGAATTTTAGATAAATAATTTATATCAAATCAAATTATTTTAATTTCAGAGAAATGTTGATTAAATCAGTGGCATAAAGAAGTTTAGTATTTATTTGAAAGAAAAAAAGGAATTATCAAATTATAAATCCTATTAAGTTTCTTATTATTTTTTGCTGCAAAGAAAAATACAAAATTTAATAGTCATTTCGTTTAATAATTAATTAACTATTTTGTTTTTATATCGTTATTTTTTCAACGTATGTTTAAAAAAAGTTTAAATTCAACAAAATCTGAAAAAAACTTTTCTCAGTTATTATTGCTCGAGTGAGAAAATACTTATTCACATGCAGATTAAAAAGCAGACTTATTTGTGTTTAGATCCGAAATATATTTTCTCGATTATAATTAAATCATGATTGAATTTGACTGGAATCGAATGTATAAAGAAAAAAATAATTCAATTAATTTTTATGTTTGCGCAGCCAATCACAGAAATTCACTGGCATTTTTGTTTTCATTTTTAAGCTTATTTAAATTAAAATAAGTTCGGCTAGAGTTTATGTCCAAGACAGGCTAATGTGAGTTTGTTGTTTTAGAGACTAAGAATGTTAAACTGAATAAAGCAAATGTTCAATAAATTCAAATAATATATTTATAATCCACCAATAAAGAATTTAATATATTTCTTCTTTTAAATTCCAAATTACTTTTCGATTTTACTTCCTTTTGAGGAAAGAAATCTAATATACATTATCAAAAGATGTTTATTTCCTTATAATGCCAATATTGACTTTAATTAATTCTTCACTTCTGGCAATGTTATTGTTGAGAAAAATGCAATATGACTTGGATGATTATTAATAATGATCTTTTTTTCTATACAGCTCATTCGGTTTTTAAGATTTCAAATTATTATAGATGTATTTAAATGAAGAATTATCTTTAAAATAACTTAATAAGATAACAAGAATTCGAGATATTGAATTTGTGTTAACTTTAAAACGCAAAATATTGACTAATTTAAACGTATAGTTTTGGAATTTTGAAGTCTTTAATCGAAGATGTAAATATATAGTTCCGGTCAGAAAAAAAATCAACGTTAGATCATTGACTTTTAATAAGGTTGAAAAATTGTGCAATTTCATTATGATTTAGAATATTAATTGAAATTTTCTCGACATTCTTAAAACTATTGTCTTCTAAAAAATGGAAATCTCCTATAGAAACTTATCTTTATGCTAAAATTATTCTCGGTACAGTAGGAATTTTAATGGTTTTATACATTAATTTGATTTTATAATTTTTAATGCCTGATGATAATGAAATAAATATTTTAATTATCCGCATGCTTCATTTTGAAGACAAGCAATTTTGAGATGTCTGTGAAAAGTCTTACATATGCATTATTTTATTTAACAACTAGCCGCCTTTGGCGACCAGTCGGTTCGCCAATATTAATGCAGACTAAAGGGTAAAATCTTTTTTTATATAACTTGGTTTCATAATAAGTTTTTCAGCAAAACATTTTTAAGCTTCAAATTTCGACAGTCATATAATTCACTTATGCTATTATGTAGGCCTTAAGCAGTCCAATCTTTGAACTCCGCATCTCTCTCTGATTTTCTATCAGTGCACGTAAAATTCACTTTTAAATTAAAGTTGAAAGGATGAAACTTCAATTGATATAAAGACCTCTTTACTCAATCCAAGCATGTCTTTAAATAAAACTAAGAGCTGAAAGCAGAGTAGTTCGACATTGAAGTTTATGTTCAATACAAAAATTGAAACATCATAATTTTTTTTAATAATTTATGAGATCTCAAGGAATTATTCAGCAAAAAATTCATAGGTTAATTGAAACCTTCAGTTTTTAATGTTATTTTTAGATGTACATAAATGCTCTCAATAATAAAAAAAATTAGGTTTACAAATATATTTCAAAAAATGGTTTAAGTTATGGTCTTATAGATTCATATTTGTAAAATATTCTTAATATTTCAATTTCTAAATAAATAAATAAGCAATTCTATCTTCTTCAAATCTGGCTGATTTATTCAGTTCTGATTATTGCAAGTTTAGAACAATCAGCATTTTCATAATCTAGACCAATTATTCAATAATAACTCTGATTGGCTTCTTTGATATCTTGATAAAGTGATCTAACATCGCCAGTTTATATCGAATAATTATGTTGAAATTTTCATAGATCGATCAGCTTCGATGATTGATTTAGTTGATTGGAATGCCACTTTTTTATTTGAGGACTTATTGTCTCAAGAATATTTTGTTAAATATGATTCACAGAGCAGATGATGTATGTAAAAATTTAATTTATCAGCATTTTCCCCTAAATCTATAATTATATATTTCACTTGGACCTATTGCTGAGAGATTTATGTCTCTCCTCAAAAAATTAAGAAATTAGATGTTGGGCTCCGATTAGGGGAAGGTGCCTTGTAGATGTGAAGTTATATTTGCCTTAAATAAAATTGTATAAATGGATTAGTAATATATGTATAGTAAAATATCATAGAAAACGTTTCCATCCATTTATTTTCCAAAAATTTCATGATTCATATTTGTTTCATTTTATACAGACACATGTCGAAAATGACAATTTCATATGTTTAATTTGGAATGATAGTTGATTTTTTTTCTCGTGAGAGAACATAATATTGTTTTGGTAGAAAGTATTGATGTCGCCGAAATATGCGGGTAAAAATAGTTTTATATGCTTTAACAAATTTTGCATTGTTAATTATTACGTATGATTGTTTGAAAGAAGATGCGTTTTCATATAGCTGACCTACTTTTACCAAACCAGCTTTATTACGTTACTTCGTTGAAAGAATATACGTTTTTATTTCACATGATTCATTAAAATACGGAGATAATTTACAATCAGGAAGGCGAATTCTTTGATTTGAACAAAATATCTTCTTCACATAAGCAAAAGTAGCAATTCAAAACATGCCTTATTGTTTTAAAAATTAAAAAAAAATGAAAATGCAAAAATATTTTACTACTACTCATTATCAATTGCTTTTTGTTCGTCGTTTCTTTGAAATGACCTCATTTGCAAAGTTCGTCTAAGATTTCCCGCTTTTAAATAATTAATCTCGCTCTCAGAAGATTATCGTTTGGTGCTTTTCTAAAAATTCTATTTCAGTTTTAACAGTCGCACTTTTGTAATATATTTTTATTTACTTTATTTCTTTAATGGAATTGTTAATTTTGATATAGCAAACGATCAAGAAATATTTACTCTTGCATTTATTGTTTAAAAAACATCACATTTCCTATTTGTTTCATTTGATATAATCACGTGATGAAAATTGTATTTTTCTGTTTTATTTTTGGTAGTAATAGTAATTAACTTTTTTTTAAATAAGAACTTCTGAAATTGTGATGGCAACATTTTATTAAAAGCTGATTTTTTTTGAGAACCTCAAGAAGATAAAATTTTATTTTTATTTTATTTTTGAGAAATAAGTAGTTGAAAAAAAAAACACGATTAAATTACATGT
>JAOUZG010038069.1:11971366-12005766 GCA_026289955.1 Argiope argentata | reverse complement strand
ATATATATATATATATATATATATATATATATAATTTAAGATGATATTTTTTCATCTAAATGTGGTGGAGAAGTCTCAATTTTACCTATTGTGAAGTAATATTCTGCAACAATTATGCCATCCCGGTATTTTATTATAAAATCGCATCACTTGAGAAGGATTTCATTTCGTCTGTGGCGATTTCAAAATGTGCATTGCTTTTCAATTTAAAATGCTCATTTTTTATATGAATTAACTCGTGAGAAATGCCATGCTATTATTTTAATGCACCATAAAAATATCTCAAATATTAGGATTCCTCACGGGGGTGACAACACTGAGTCAACTCATTCACATCTCATAAAGGGATTCAAAACTGATGGAAACATAGATTAAAATGCCTAGAAGTGGTCCTCTGAAATTATCTTCGAAACGTTCTGATGGTACATTGACACGATTAGGCCTTAAAAATAGATTTCTAAGTTCTGTTACACTTGCAAAAAAATGTAGAGTCCACTTCTGTCATTGTCATATTCAGAACAATTAGCAGAAAACTGTGAAGCTGGTTACAAGGCACACGGATTGAGAAAAAGACACAGTACCTACGAAAGAAGAGTGGGAAAAAACGATTAGACTAGGTCAAAATGCACAAAAATTAATGTATTTTGGAATGGAGACAATACAAAGACGAAAGTCGCTTTTCTTTTATGTATAACAAGCCTAAGCCACGTTTGGCGAAAAAGAAAGGAGATCATGTTCAGAATGTCTATTACGTGTATCAAAATAACCAGAAATCGTGAAGGTGGGGAACGCATGTCATAACAGTCAGTTGGACGACTTCATTTTGTACAGAGAACCATGAATTGTGACAAGTACGTTGGTGTGCAGAAGGATCAATTGTTTTGTTGTGCATGTAACATAATTCCAAGGCAGAAAGGGATATTCCAGCAAGATCTAGCATCATTTCATACATTGAAAAGGTTCAGATAAACTTTATAATTAATTCTAAATTTCATTTTATTTCAGTTCTGATATCTATATCGAAGGCATTCTATATTTTAGTTTAAGGTAACGTTTGAAAAACATCGTATTAATGATCCAGCATATCCAGGAAACTCACCAGATTTAAACTCCATTGAGAAATTTTGGAGTATAAAGAAAAAAAAATAACTGAAAATTATCCCAGAAGGCAACAAGAACTTCAGGAAGCAATAATTAATGTTTGACACTAGGAAATACAAAAAGAAGTATTGCAAAACATGGTGAAATAATTTCATGGCTAAAAGAGTGGCTGCTTTATCGAAGCCAGAGGTAACCAAACCAAATATTAAATGCTTTTCAGTTAACTTTAACACTTTTTAGTAACTTTTCTGCTCAAAAGAACTTGAAATTTTTACTTCTTCTTATTCCGGGGAATCAAAATCTGTTGCAATACTGATAGCTTGCATATTTTGTTTGTATTTTATTCCAATTTAAATTAAATTATTTTTGTTCAATAATGTATATAAATGTATTCACTTTAATTTATTTTGATCGGGAATATTCATTTGCTTTTAAATTATTATAATACGAGAAAAATATTTTTATAAATGTGTTTTTCTGGTTTATTTTTAGATATAAAATTCTAATATATTTGTTTACTTATAAAAGACAATAAAAAAGTTTTGGTTCAATTATTTTCTTATCAAGATAAAACAATGCATATTTCATCTTCTATTCAATTTGTTTACTGAAAGCTTCAGGGGAAAGAACTTTCATTCTTTTGACTTTCACTACGAAAAAATTAAATTCAATAAAGGAAAAAAGGACCCATTATTCTTTCACAAGAAATAATAACATTGAAACGTATTTGTTTATGTTTTCCGCCGACTGAATCTATTCTTATCTTTTCCCTTCTCAAAAAGCATAAATTTTGAAGATCGTTTTTTCTGCTTTCCTGCATATTAGAGCAAGATACAGAATATACCTATGCAATATTGTACATTATATGCACATTATCAAGTGTGGCCGTGTGTATAAAGTATAATTTTATCTATTCTTCGAATCGACCATTCACTTAAGTAACAAATTTTCATTTTATAAATAAGTCTGACTCTCTTCAGAATTCAACAATGCAGTTACAGCTAAAAATATAAAGGCTTAGAATACCGGAGAAGAAGAATATTTTGTTTAATGAGTGTGTAAAATCGAAAAATAGAAATTTCGAAAAGCAATGTCAGCGGATGTTAGATTTTCGAGACTCTTTTGTTTAACAATAACGCCAAGAAACATGTATGTAGTTTTACTTGTATAATAGTAATACTCCTTAGAATACTTTATGATAAAATTTTGCTCGAGCATTGGCATAAAAAATAGAAAGTAACAGAATTTACTGGGGAAAAAGAGTAAAATTATTCGTTTTCTCTTATCTTTTTATTGTTATTTTCTAGATATGAGATTGAAAATAAAAAAATATATAAATAAAGAAAATTAATTCTGAATTCAAGATATTTGCAAGCATAAACAATTCATAAATATTTTAAATGTATTTTCGAAAACATAAGTTGAATTAAATGCTTAAATATATTAAAAATTGAAGTAAAGTTAAATAATGTGATGTTAAATTCTTTCGTTATAGACTTACAATCTTTTCTTGATTTTTTTTTGTCTCGCATTTTTTCGTCGGAAATAAAATACTAAAAGATATTATAATCGAATCGAATTCGTAGCCAAGACGAATTTTAATGTTTCGCATTTCTATAAGCCCACAAAATACATTCTTTTGAAATTATATTTGCCTGACTGTTTGGAAACACAATAACTCAAAAAGGCTTTTCAGCAAAACGTGCGAACTTTTGTTTATAATAAATTTTAGATTTTCAGTAAATTCTGAAGGTAATCCATTTACATGAAATTAGTTTGGACGGCTGTTTAAATGTAAATTAACAATATGACTACAAAATAAATGATCTAGATAGATAAAATGTGACACATAGATTCAACATCTAAAATGTAGACATGTATAAAATTCCTTCAGAAGTTGAACATTTGCAAATCCATGCGTTTACAAGTACGTAAACTCAATAATCCATAAATGGATGCCTTAAATATCTGAAATTCGATATATGATTTTGTGTTCTTAATTGTAGTTTTATATCGACTTTTGGATTTAATATTGGGAAAACAATTTCAAAAATACATGATCAGTTTTCTGGTACTTACATATTCATCACATCTCAATGGTTTATCACTAAATAACGCGTGCTAATAGACTCTTACATAACAATAATTCACCTATGATGGCAGTTAATACACAAACATAATATATTAACTTATGTATTATTATTGCAAGAATATTTTTTGTTATACTTGAGTAATATTATTACACATATATTTTATGTTATACTTGTAAATTATTATTACAAGCATATTTAATATTACTATTATATCATATCTTATGTTATACTTGTATATTATTATTATAAGTATATTTTATGTTATACTTGAATGTTATTATTACAGTATATTTTATGTTATACTTATGTATTATTATTACAAATATAATGTATTGAGATGATTTCAGGGAGATCTTTACCCATGGTTGGAAATTTGTTATAATGAAACAAATTTGCAGAAGGTAAATGTAATAAATTAATTACCGGCAAGTCATTTAATAATATTTTTAAGCAAATTTTGGCAAAAAACGTTTTTAAAAATAAATTTTATTCGTTTTCTAAAATTTATGATTTTAAAATCTAATTAATTCTTATCGATATTAATTATTTTATCATACTTTAATTAAATTTTTTTATAAATATTACTGAATTTTGAAATCAGTTTTTCGCACATTCATAACAAGATAGAGCCATTAATTTCAAATCAAAATTTAATTTAAAAAACCGACTAAGATTTGATTAGGCTCAGCAAATATAATAAATAAAATATAATAATAATAATTAAAAATTATCAAATGGAACATAAAAAATGAAAATTCTAGAATATCATAAAGAGAGTGAAAAGATCAATTAAAGACCCATCTTTATTATCTTAAAACAAGTCAAATTAAATGAAAGCACATAAAAATATAAGCATACAGGAAGTGATTTTAGTAAATTTTAATTGAAGTTTATGTGACGACTTTTTACTATTAAAGTCATTTCATTAAAAATGTTTCTTTTTTTCATCGATCAAATGCTGTGATTCAAATACTTTCTGCCGTATTTTTGACTCCATTGCTGAATATTTCATTCAAGTAGAATACAGTCCTTAATATAGAATTCAATTCGTTTGAAGTTACTTCTTTAAACTCCAGAAATTTAAGCTTATCTCTTTCTAATTAATTTAAAGCTCGTTAATCTTGTGTTTACATAATAACAGAGTTTGAACGAAACTCTAGAAGCTTTTTAAAAAAATTTTCTTGGTTTACCATCAGGGAAACTGATCACATGTTTTTAAGAAGTTTCTTTTTTTATTTAATCTGATGGCATCGAAGACTTGTAAATCTGAAGAAATAAATATTTGTTTCTTAAAGTTGGAGTATTTATTTTCTTAACTCGTTTACTTTTTGGAGTGATTATTCAGTTCTTTATAATTCATTTTAATTTATTTATAAAGTTATTTTTTATATTTGGTTCAGCCTGTTTGCCAGTTTCATTTTTAAGATTACTATGTGCGAAAAATAAAGTTTAACTAGCAGTACCTGCATGGCTTTACCCGTGACATAGCATTCAAGAAGAAAAGTTAGCTTTAAACTTAAGTCTAGCATCCACCAGATATGACATGGGCTTGTTACGCAACATCAAACGAACATAAAAATGTATTTAGAAATGATCAAAAATATATGCAAAACAATTTTTTATAGCATGCATTTAGAAATATTTAGACTGTTACAAAGGTAAAAATATAAATGCCCATAGACAAAACACAGGCGCTCATTTCGAGGCTATATTTCCTTCTTTTCAACATAATGCGATTTGAATCGCTGTTTAAAATGAAACGTAAACAAAGATTTGTGTCACATATGCATACCACAGCTCTTGCTATTTGCATATGTGCAGTTTGCGATTTTCGCACATGCACGTATAAATTAAATTCGTAATTATTTTATTTTGATACAATTTTAATGTATAAAACCATTTTCCAATAAATACTCTATAAAAAGGTATAAATAAATAAAAATATCTTCAATATTCGTTAACTATTTCTCGAGTTTTTCTGCTTCCAACATACAGAGAGGAGGACTTACTTTCAGGAGACTTAATTTTATACTATGTATACATATTATTTAAAAACGATGCATTGAAATTTTTAAAAATCATATTTAAAATAAAATTTTTAATTAAAAATTTCATTTTAAATAAAATTTTACTTTAATTAAAAATAATAAATACTAAAATAAAAAATTTGATGACCTAAAGAGAAATTCACTTAAAATATTTTTTTTAAAAAAATTACTTGTTTTATTTAAGTCTTTTGCTCATAAATAAAAGTGCTACAAGAACTGCAACTAGAATAATCGCATAAATATTTAATTCAAAGAGGTGAATTGCTTTTATAGTTTGGAAAGTATAGTATATTAAAAGATTTACCATCCTCAAAAAAAAAATACTCTCTGAAGAAATGTATTCTTTTTCACTCTTTAGTTTCAAAATTTTAAATAATAATAAAAAACATTACTACGTTTGTGAAGATTTTATTAGACATCTCTGAATCTCAATATATATTATATTTACCACCTGCATGCAAATGATTATTTTGAATAAAACATTTTTACTGTAAAATTTATTAACATTTCGAAGTTTGTCTCTTTGAATATGAAAACTTCTGTTAGATGAAATAAAATTTCCCTCGAAAAGTAAAAGATAATTTTGGGAAACAAGGTAAGTTTTGCAGCTAATTTTCTACGCAAGATTTGCATTCCAATGAAAAGACGTTCCATCCCCTTCCTCTACCCCCCTCCTCGAAAAAATCTTATCTACATTTTCCATCTTTGGAAGTAGAACTCCTTTTTCTGTGCATTACCACGTCATTAATAAGCTCTCGAATATTTCCACCGTTAAGCCAATAAAATCGCGAAGCAAAGCGAAGGAAATTTTATTACCGCTTCGATCCTCTCTCTTTCTCTCTGGGGTTGCAAAATAAAGTATAGAAAAGAATTATACATAAGCTGTAAGGGAAAGACAAAAAGAAGGGGTCGGAGCATGAAAGAATAAAAATGTAGTGCATGGAAAAAAATAAAGCATCTGGAGAGAAATGCAGTAAAAAAGTTAAATCACACCTTACCGGTTCAATAGAATTGAGGTCGACATTTCCTCGCATCGATCTCTTAAACTTAGTTCTTCTGCTCTTCTGCAGAAAAAAAAATGAAAAGTAATTTTTTTTCAGCCCCGCGACGGGCTGAAAAATAACAGCTGAACTAAATTTGATTTCAATATAATACAAAAAGAAAGGAAACTTTGCGCACTTCTTTGCTCTCCTTCCGGCATTATTGTGAAGGAAGAAAGTCAAGAAAGCTTCGAAGAAGAAGGAGAAGAATAGGACAGAGCTAGGAAAAAAAAAGAAATAGTTTTTTTGAAAGAGGGCGGCCCGTACTTTATTGTTGGAACGAATAAGTTTAGTGCCCCGGGACGTTTTTTGGAGAAAGAACTCTTATAACAGCATTTAAAATTATTACACATTATCGTCAGTTAAGTAGATAAACATTCCTATTTCGGAATGTGCATCTCTGCTCAACAAATGTTAATTCAATTTGTGCAATATTTTCATAAAAGTTTTATCATTTTTTACTTATCAAATCAGAAATTAACAAAGGAAATCGTTTTAAAACGTCTATCAAAATGACCTGGTATTATTTTTCTTTTTAGAGAATTGCCCGCTTCAATATTCTCTGATAATAATAAAAGCGAGTGTCTGTGATTTTTGATGTTTTACTAGATAACATCTTGACCTGAAAATTTCACCACAAACTTTCTTCTAAAAATTGGAAGATGCACTTAGAGAATTTTTTCTTTAGAAATTTCAATTGAATTCTAATTAATGAAAAATTAAGCATAATCTCATATTTTTAGCGATCAATTTTGAAAATCATCGACTCGTCTTATCTAGTGGTATCTAGTTACAGAAATGAACTTGTATACCACTATTTGTTAATTTATTTGAGGTAGAAATTTGTCACTTTAGAATATGCATGAGTGGAGGTTCAGAGAGTAATTCAATGTGATATTCAATTTTTATTATAATTATTAGGTAAATAAACATCTACTTCACTGAAGAGTCGAAAAAACTGGCACAGCTATCTAGTATTGTGTAGTTCCCCCGCATAAGTGACGCAGCGCGGCGTGGCATGGATTCAATTAATTTATGAGGATTTTCTGTAGACAGTTCACAATATGATTCTTGCAAGGTAGTTCAATAGCCATGGGAGTGCGAGGTGTTGGAGATCCCCTAAGGACAGCACTTTGCAAAACATTCCTGATACGGTCGATAATGTTCATGTAAAGAGAATTAGGTGTCCAAGAGATGGAAAAATTTCAGAAAAATGCTTCTCAAGCCACTCAGGAGCTACTGTAGACCTGTAGGATGGCGCATTATCCTATTGGAATTGTCCACGTCCATCAGAACGCACATAAGACATGAAGGCATGTAGAGGGCCGGAAAGGATGTTAAAGTACCACTGATCTGACATTGCCGAATCTATACACATTAACGGTGAAATTTCATGCAACATGCACAAGCCCCTTACCTTCACAGAGAAACCACTAACTTAAACAGTTCCTTGTAAGCATAAGAAATCCATAGATTCATGGAGTTTTCTCCACACTCGAACACAGTTATCCACCCGATACCCTTGGAAACTTGACACCTTAGATCAGACAACGTTTTCCCAATCATTAAGAGTCCATTGGCGGCTTTGGCGAGTCCAGGTAACATGCAGAGTTTTGTTTCGCTGCGTTATCAAAGGTACAAGAGATGGTTTAAGGCTTCGAAAGTCCATATCAATTAGGTTATGTTGCATATTGAGTACAATTACACTTGTTGATGGGTCAACATTCAAATCCGCAGTAACTTGAGGAAGTGTTGAACATCTATCTTTGTGTAACGGTTCTTTTCAGGCACCGATAATCTCGTTCTATAAAGACCCTTTTCCAAGCTGTACCACTGTAGAAGATTTGAAGTTTTATAGGAAACCTGGTATTCACCGTTAAAAATAGCCTAAATCTTGATAACCTGCCATTATAACAGCAAGAATTAATGCAATACCCTCCTCAGACACCTGTTGTCTTACATATGCACTGTCAAGCACATCGCGTTATGCTGAATGGTTGAACACCTCCATTATTTGCTTACAACCTTCCAAACCAGTTTTTTGGCTATTCTGTGTAATAATAATTGAGAATATGAGCTGGTATTATCCATTTATTAGCCAGAACGCCTAATCTTTAGCTACCAAACTTGGCATAAGCATATTCTGGAAGGTGAGAGTATTTCCCTCCGAGCACTTTTTTTTGTGTTTGCATTTAGAGTTTTAATTAATTTAAATTAAATTTATATTTTAATTTTTTTTCAATGACAGTTTCTTAAGGTTCTATTGTACAAAAATAGTTTTAGAATCCTTTTAAAATTGAGAAATTATTCTCTCAGCTATACCGATTTTTTTCATTTTTAATTAATTTTATTAGAAACACCTTAGATCTATTTTACAATAATGGATGCATTGTTGATGGGAAATTAAAATCGTTTTCATTGTTGTTACTAATATTTCCTGCTGGCATTTTTTTTTTGCTGTTGTTGATTAAAATATGATTTTGCTTATTTTTTTATTTGAGCATGTTTTAGTATAAGTATGCTTTTAATAATGTTTCTTGTGATTAGAATTAAAACTCAACTTAAGAGTAATGCAATGGGGACATTTTTTACAAATAAACCCATTTACAAACGTTTTTTTTTTCTTTTCTATGATTTAATTGAATGCGAACAAAAGTTGGTGGAATGTTTGGCTATCAACGTAATAAAAACATCGAGATGCGAACTTTTACTTTTTATTAAATACTTACCATTAATATAAATAATGTATCAAAAAATCATTGATTTCCGTAAGAATTGAGCTCGCACTCATCACGTAAAAAATACTGCAATCCTCGCATTTTACCAATGGAGCTACTGTCTGTTGATTTCAATTTTCACTACAAACTTCTAAAATTCTGTTTAAAATATTAAAAATTAATCAAATTTAATGAATGGATTAATATTTGAAAAAACTGCATTAACAACAAGTGTCATTCAATACAAGTTTTAAAAATGTATTTGAACTTGAGTGGATGAATAACAAGTATTTTATTAACAATTTTAAATTTGTTCAAGAGATATATATATTGGGGGAGAGCGAACTATTAGTTAGTGGAAATTGAAAAAAAATAAGTGTAGTATCTTCAAGGGCAAAAAGGACTTCAGAAAAATTAGGTAGCACCTGAGAAAGATTTATTTTCAATTGAGGGATAAAGACTATCAACCTGGAAAATTTTCAAAGTAAACTAGCATACTTTTCCCCTTTATATAGAGGAATTTTTTTTATTCATAAGTTGCGAATGCATACTCTAAAATTAGCTAACCTATTTATTTAGATTCTGACTGCTAATAAAAATTGATTGTAGCCAAATGAAGAACTTATGTTTAATATATATATATAAAAACATTTACTAAAATAAAATTGTATCCATTCATAAATTTTTAGATTTATTAAAGAAAAATATATGGAGTTCTTAATGAATAAAAATGCATACCGAATTACTTTCACTCATTTGAGTTTTCTTTAACCATGTTCCATTTAACACAAGATGAATACCATAAATTATGACTGATTAATTAATTAGTTTGTCCAAAATGTTAACAATTCAGCAAGTATACTAAAGTACTAGCATGCAGTAACTCAAACGATGCCAAATAGTGCTATAATCTTGGTGTTAAGATACAGTAAAATGATCATACTCTACACGATGAAAACTTTTACAGCACTACTGAAGAAAATAAAAGAGTTAGCATTCTTATTTTGAGAATGGTTCGAGATACATTGAAAAAAAATTACAAAATTGTAGAAGGTCTTCGATCTAATAATAGAAGTCGGCTTGAGGCAATAATACTAAACCTAAAAAGTGAAAAACGATCAATTGTTTCATTTTAACCTTCCAAATCTGTGACATGAGGCCTCGAGACAGCAAGAGAAAATATCATTTTTGAACAATAACGTTCAGATGTTCATTACTGCAGACATGTAGCATTTCATACATCGAAAATAAAAGTATCTGCTAATAATTAATTGTTTTGTTGGAAGCATTTCTGGTTTAAATGTTTTGGATATTAAAGCAAACAAATGGCAATAATTCTAAGAGAATATCTTGCTCTTATCATTATTATCCTCAATGTGTCTTTTTGGAGTAATTCGAATATGTTCAGAAAGTATAATTTGGTATCTAATCTTTTCTCTGTATTTTCTATCGTCTTTGAGAAAGAGCGATAGAGCTTTTTAGAGAAGCGGTGCTTATGAAACTGTGCAAATCAAGTAAATGATCTCACGGTGGAGTACATGATCATATTTCTATATCTATACACCTTAACAAGGCAAGATCCACTCCATAGTGAACCATATCCATAAATACCAAGACCTCCTCAAAAACACACAATAGCTGAGACTTGAATGCCGTTTATCAAAATTAGCCAAAATTATTTCAAAAGTAAGTCTCTCAAAAGTGCAGATCTCACGAAGGAAATCAAAACCTAAGAAACCAGAAGGACATTACATATTTGTGACTCTACAATGACTGTCTATATGTTTATACATATCCTACAGATGTTTACAATGTAATTTGCCCATTTTTTCCCCTTTTCAATTTGTAATCTAATTTCCATATAATTTCAACCCTTAGTCACCATTTGTTTAAGTATTCTTGTCCTCTCTGTCTAGTTATTACTTCAGTAAAAAATTGAATAGATTCGTGTAGAATTCCTGAAGGATTTACCGTCTCTTTCTTTTAATTTTCTTCTCTTTTTCTTCTTCTTTCTTTCATCTTGTGCTCTTCCAACTGTTTAGATAACTTAGCGTTATAGGCACCTCGGTCACATGATGGCGTTGTTATATTAATCTAGATACCAAGTTGTGTCTAAGTCTTCGTCACTCTCAAGTTAATATGAGATAGAAATATTTTTATAGAATCTTGTATTAATCTAATCAGAAAATGATACGTAGTGGATTGGGCAGTAATTCCTTTTGCTATAAAACTTTTAAATAAATCAATGAAACCTGAAGCTATTGTAAAAGGTAAATATTTTCCTATAAGTATACATATATACATATGTACATAGATATACATTTTAACTATACACATACATAAATCTTAATAAATACACAACTTTTTAAATGCCTAATTTAGCATTATCTCATATGTTTCATGTTTGTAAAAAGCAAAGTTTTGTTATTGATATTTCTTAAATTGTCTTATGAATTATATGTTTGAATTTGTTATACTTGCGTATTATCAGTGTTTATATATTATTTTAATATTTTTAGTTCTTAGTTATAAAATAAACAAATTTTAATACCGTACTAATAGTGCGGATCTTGCAGTGGCACTAAAAACCAATATATATAATAATTGAAATGTACAAAAAAGCAAAATGATTTCTAAAACTGCTTAATACACTAATAGCGTTTTTTTAAAAAAATTCAATTAAAATAAATTTATTTTGATTTTGAATTATAAACTATATAGTTATATAGAAACATGGAGAAATTACAGGAGAAATAATTTGGAATTTATTTATGAGATTTGTTTTACTCTTGTATGTTAGTTATTATTATTATGTTATGAAAAATAAACAAAATGGAAACTCTAAAAGTCGCAATAGCAAAGAAAAGTTTTATACTATACAAAATAAAATATGTGTAAAAAATAAAATGTATAATAAAATTTTGCCAAATCTCAAATACATTGCAAAGTCGTCAATTTAATTTAACTTACCAGGAAGCTTATTTCGAAAACAAGCAACACTATCTATAATATTTCAAGATACTTTTTTCCTAATAAATCTTGGAACTTATTTAGTGATTGCCGAAGTTGAACTCCTGTTATTTAATTTATTTGATAGTTTAGGCCCTCAATGTAAAAATATTTCATGTTTATTCTTGCACAATATGTTGATGCAACAATCTTTCCTTACCAGAAACTGTTTTTTGAATGTCTAGACATTTCGAAATAGAATGAAACATTTCTGTAGGATTTAAGTAACCTAAGGGTTATTTATGCAACTTTGTGTATGTAATTCAGTCATCAGATACTGAAAATCAATTAATCTGATTTTGAAGATGTATAGCTGCCTCTGTCCATTATATTCTTATAGAATCTAAAAAAAGACAACAAAAATAAAGGGCAACAATATTTTATAGAATTCAAATCTTTCTCTCTTTAGATTAGAAACAGATAACTTTCTGAGAGTAGAGCTTTACAAGACAGAACATAAAAATCTTTAGGTTTCCAATTTTGAATGATAAGAATTGAAAATCCTAAAAAAGAGCTTTTCATATTTACCAAACTAGTAAATCTGATTAGTTATTTTCAGTTTTTATCTAAATAAAATTTTATTAAAAAATGTAAATATATTCAGGAGATATATCGTTTCATTTTCTTCATATTTGGTGCGGTGAAATTTCATGTATTTTTCATTCTAAATAAAGAAAAGCAAGCGATACTATTTGTTTGCTTATATATTGTTACAAACTCTGTAAATATATATATTTGTCTTGAAATACCTCAGACAGATCTGAAATACTTAGATTTTGGGAAAAATATCGCACAATTTAGGCGTATTTTACGTAAGAATGATATTTTCAGTGATTTGGCGACTTGGTGACCTTTTTGCGAGGTTTGACGAAAACTGTATACAGTTCTATAAAACTCCATCACTTAAGCTCTAGAGTCATTACTAAGTGAGGTAGCCTAGAACCTTCAAGAACCTTGGCGAATGTTCTAGATTTTCGAGCCAAGTCAGGTATAAATACCTCCACCCGATTGATCAGTAGGACTAGATAAGTCCAAAGTAGCATATCCCCACACCCTTAACCAACCAATCAACGAGAGTCCTGACACTCGCCACCTACCTTACCTACCTGATCTGCTGAGACTACATATTCGAGCTCAGATGACCACGGCAACATATGGAATGCCACGTCCTCGGATCCTGCCATTACTGGGGATAAGCCCTTATCGGGGATAGTTACCCCGTCAACCCAGTCATCATAAGGAGAACTAGATGACAGAGCAGAGAATACTTGATTGCTAGTCTAGTGCCCATAAGCCGTTATCTGTCTGAGGTATTAAGGACATCTGTGTTTGGAATCTGTTTCTTGCTGTATTAGCTGAATTAGAGCTGCGATTTGTGACTCATAACTGCTGTAATTTTCTGCATCTACTAGAAAATTCTATGAATAAACGTCTTGGGACTTTCGAGAGATTGCTTGTGGAACCCGAAACGTGGTACAATATATATAAATATTGCTTCATGTTATTTGAAAATTTGAAGTATTTTACTTCTAGAGATTTTTAATTTTCCCACGTACATTGGCATACATTTCCGTATCAGTATTTACAAGTGGCATTTGTTCGGTTGAATATTACTTACCTAGGCCGCCAAGTCATTGTGGTAAAGTCTTAGTTTCGATGTTCGGCATTCAGTCAGATGTTCGGTATTCAGTTTCAACATCATTTAAGTGGATATGGTGTACAATAAATCCATCTAGAGCTAAATGTATTTTTTTTTTTGCTGTAGCATGAATTCAAGTGGGAGATTCAGACATTTTCTTCATAGTGTAATCCCGGTTTAAAATTGAGAATTTATTACTAAAATAGTTCTTTGACTGCTTCGTAAGGGAAATAAACGTAATTAAATAATTACTCTAAATTAAATCTCTTTAGCTAAATATTTTATCAGGTTTTACAATTAAATTTCTAACTCTCATAATTATAAAATCCTGTATTTTAAATAAAATTAATTTATAAGAGAGGTTTTCTGCATTTTTAATTAGTTAATTTAAGTTAAGTTAAATTAAATAAATTAAGTTGAATTTTGACATTTTTTGCCATAGCATTTGAAAACACACCAGTAAAGCCGGCATCCTAGCATAGGAAGAGTGTTTCTTCTCCGTCATCTGGGCGTCCCGGGTTCAAGTCCCTGTGCAGCATGGTTATTCTCCTGTGTTCTATCTGTGAGATGTGAGAAAATGCCCCCCCCCCGTAAAAAGAGGTTGTTCAAGCTAATGCGATGAGCGAGTAGCAACAGTCATACTCTTGGCCCTAGCTGGGGTTACTACAAATCAAGAAACTCTCATACAACTGAAAATTGCCGACATATTTCAGCGAGCTTGTCCATGGCAAGTGCCATAAGTAACAACAACAGTAAAAATGAAATTTATAAATTTCAAATTTTAAGCACATGTTTTTTTAATGATATCCATTTAATAGTCTTATTTATTTTGCTATATTTTAGAAATTTTTCAACGGTAATTTTATTTACCTAATTGCCAACAAGTCAGTATTTGTTTCTTTGAAGTTCAAACTTTTTTCAATCGTCTCATCAACTGTCTCATTCCCTGATTTTTTCCCATTGTTGAGAGTTAAAGAGGAAATATTTTTTTAAATATCTCTGTAGTTAAAGAAGAGGATAAAAAGTGAAGATATAATGAAGCGAAATTTACAAAAATTATGAAAAAATTATTTATATTTTTAATAGTACCATGGGGATTTATATTTTTAATAACACCATAAAGGGACAGGCTTTTTTGACAAGTCCAAGTACACTATAAATGGAATAAGACAGTGTTGATGTCAAGCTGTTTGGCATACTTATAGGCAAGCAGTTAAATAAGTAAACGATTAATTTTAAGTCAAATATAACCATTGGTCTCTTGAGAGAATAAGCAATTAAATTTATGTGTGTATAGGTCATGGATATGATTGGCAAGTGAAAATATGAATGTTCGAACAATTTTCTTTAAAATTTTAATTAATTAAAAATAAAACAGATTTTAATATTTTTCAAAAGCATTTTCGCTCAAAAAAATTTTTGCACAGTTTTTTAAATTTAACTTTCGCAAATTTAACTTTCCAAAGATTGAAGATTTAATTGCTGTAAAATTTTCGGAATAGATTAAATTAGCTTTTAATCGTATTTATAAGTGTATATAACATTAATTTTTCCAATATTTTGATTGAAAACTAAATCGTTTTTAATTTTTTATCAAATATTAATTGATGAAAAAATGAAAACGATTGTTACAAAAATGATCGTCACGTGATTTTCTTCTATTGGTTAAAACTGCAGAAGATTTCTGTTTAATATTTATAAAGTTTGCAAAACAAATAAAAATGTGGTCGAAATATCGCTAAATTTAGAAGCTGATAAATCGCATATTTATGCCTTTGATAAATTATGCGGACATGGAACTGGTCTTCATAATGAAAGTTTCAAATACACAGAAAAGGACTGCAGATAAGGTAATAAAATAATATGGCTTTGATGTTGAGGATTTCACAAATCATAGATATGAAATTAAGTCGATGCAGTCTCACTAAAATTAAAAACAAAACAATATTTACGGTATACCGGTATATATTTAATAATAAGGTAAATTGACAATTTAATTTAAAAATTTCACACACTCAATTTTTTGACTAATACTTCTTTGTCAACTTTACATTATAATAGAAAAAATATTTCTACACTCAAAACATTTTTATAAGCAAACCCAAAGAGTATGAAGTTTTTATTAAATATAAATATTAAAACAACAACAAAAATATCTCAGAAAATAATAAATCTCTAAACGTAATTTTATGAAATCTTTTATCAATTATTTATATTGTGCAAAATAAAGACTTATTTAAATATTTAAACAAGAACAAATAATTAAAAAAGAACAAGATAAAAGAACTTAGAAACATTGATATTTAAATAAGAATATCACATTTTTATAAAGCATTTAACAGAATGCTAAACTTTTATATGCTTTTATAAAATTTCAATAAAATGGAAATTTTTAATAAAATAGATTACATTCAAATTGGGTTCCTTAAAGTATTATAATACAGAGTGAAAGATTAAAAATAAAGGGTATCGACAACAAATTCTTGAATTTTACATTTAAACGGAAATATTCAAATATTCATTTTGTCACAACAAATCTTCTGGGAATAAAATGTTATCTTCTGGATTATTTTACATTGAAAATTAATCTAGGAGTTTATATTTATTCGTAATAAAAACATTTCTTTCGAATCTTCTGAAAAGTCATAAGAAATGGAAGGATCATATTGAGATGGTTAAATTGGGGAATATTTGAAAAAAAATTTACATATTTCTTAGAATTTCAATTACTTTTGTAATCTAGTAAAAAGTATTGAATTAGATATTCATCGGAAAAAAAAATATTGTATTTGTAACAACAGTTAAAGTTACCTTCTATTTCCTGTTATAAAAAAGTCAGCTTTTTGTTGTGTGGTTTAAAGTTTTATTTGTTTATTAAATTGCACATCAAAAAGTAAAATATCTATTTTACATTTATTAATAACAAATATTATCATGGCATCTTCTTTTGTGATATGTAGCACGTAATGAAGAATAAAATAGACTTTGTTTAAGGATATCAGGGCAGAATTTTTCATAAAAAATATGTAATTTTGAAAATAATTTTATTCAACCACATTAGTTCTTTTTCAGGGCTGACAAAACTATTAGATTGAGGAACATGTAATAAACTATGAGAGAAGCATTGAATTTTGTAGTCATTTTAAAACTTTACTTGTTTGCATCGTTTAAGATATAGCAAATTTTCATTGTTAATTGTAGGAACCTCGAAGTTAAGTGATAGTCTGACAAGACCAGAAGGAATTTTTGGGTGAAAAAAATATCTTAGTGAAAAAAATAACTATTTTACCGTAACTGAAATGTGCTATCTAATATTAACATTCTTTATCGAATTAAAACAGTGTGACTGGAAAATAATTAAACATTTTCATGCCGCTATTTTTAAGTGTACAAATATTTGAAAACAACCTTTTAAGGTAATTTTCTCTAATAAAAAAATATAAAATTTAAAAAATAATTTTTAAATAAAGGATTCCTTCTTGAGCGCAATGAACTGTAGATTTCATGTTGAATAAATTTGCGAAATAACCCAACATTTAAAGGATTTAATAACATTCTGCTTAGTCAGATTGAATGTAGATTAAAAGAGAATCCAACGAGTTTTTTTCAATGCTACTTTTAGGTGTATTGTTCATGCTCTCTGCCTTTGTCTTGCAAGTATTCGCATGCCTACTTAATTAAATATCTGTGATTGCAATTAAAATGTATGATGCTGGCGTCTTGGCGTAGGGGTAGCGAGTTTTAACCGTGATCTGAACGTCCCGATTCGGGCATGGTTGTTCTTATGTATACTATTTGTGAGTTGTATGAATGTGCACCCTTGTAAAAAGGGCTTGTGCAAATAAATGTGATGAATGAGTAGCAAAAGTCATGCTCTTGGCCCTAGTTGGCCCTTTTACAAAACAAGAGAGGCTGATTAGGTTTAATTCGCTTACAACATCAGCGTGCTTGTTCTTAGCAAGTACCATAAGAAATTACAACAAAAAAATCATTATGAACCCGTATAATGTGATAGATCATTATACAAGAGTATATTGTATCGTAGAAGTAGAACGAGTAATTAACTATTTTTATTACTGCTTAGTTTTTTTGATGATTTTCAGATTGCACCAAAAATGACGAAATAATATGTTTTATACTAATTTTCACTTTACAGTTGGATGAATAATGTCCATTTTACATATGATGCCAATATTTCTTATAAAAAATGCCTAGGATGCCGATATTTCTTTCCATTTACTTCAATAAAAAGGTTTGATTTTCGCATTTATTTGGCAAATTTTAGTCTAAAACAAGATCTTCAACGCCAAGTTGAAAGTGTTTTTCATTTTTAGGCTGTTTATTGCTAAGAGCTTTAAAGATAAATAAGAAGCATGTCAATTACTAAGCAGATAGAAAAGGGTTAGATTTTGAGAAATGACCCGATAGCTTATATGATTTGTAAACTATTATATTTTATTTTTATGAATATTTCAGTAGTTATTGTTATTTATAATGACACTTGCCATGGACAAGCTCACTGACGCAGATCGAGATTTTAAGCCGAGGATGCGTCTCTTGTTTTAAGCATTACTATCTATAACCAAGAGTACGTCTTCGCTACTCACGCATCACATTCGCTTGCACCGCCCCTTTTTACAATGGGGAACATTCACACGTCTTAAAGATAGAATAGATGAAGAACCAAAGAATAGATGATATCCGAACCGGGACTTGAACTTAGGACTTTCAAAACACAGGGATAGACGCGCTATCCTATGCTAGGACGTCAGCTCCGTAGTTATGGATTGTGATGTTATTTTTTTCATAAATTAAGGAATGTTTTTGAGTTTTAATTTTAATAATTGGCATAATAATTATATGTATGTTTAGTTTAAAGCAAGAGTCTTTAGAAACGTTCTCACACACCAACTGTTTAATTGAGAATTAGCTTTATAATATCGATTTTGTTGTATTAAAACGCATCTATATCAAAATAATGAGATTATCTCACAAAATTAATAATTATATGTATGTTGTTGTTGTTACTTACGGCACTTGCCATGGACAAGCTCCGCTGATTATATCAGCAGATTTTAAGCCGAATGGAGCGTCTCTTGTTTCAAGTAGCGTCATCTAGGGCCAAGAGTACGACTCATCACATTCGCTTGCACAACTCCTTTTAACAGGGGGGCACATTCACACATCTCACATATAGAACACAGAAGAACAACCATGCCAGAACCGGGACTCACAGAACACAAGAGAGACGAGCTGCCTCTGTACCAGAAAGTCGGCATAATTATATGCATGCTTTAGAGGATTAGAAAACTCATGTTAAAGCTACTGTATTGAAATTTTAATTAATTAACATCTGAGTCGAATTTTGATGGTTTTGCGGAATAACTTTTAAAAATATTTCCTCTTGAAAATAAATGTTTCATCTTTTAAAAATGAAAAAAAAAATGTATTTTTAATGATACCAATTTAATATTAATGAAAACTTTTCCTAGCAATTTATCTCAAAAATATTTTTAAAGCCTAATTTCCAAAAATAGATTACACTATTAATCTGAAATTCAAACAGTTTTCATTGTTTCATCAAGAATTTAATAGCGTGACTTTTCTAAGTTAGTGATGAAGCCAATCTCTCACGCACATATTTGCTTTTGAGTCACGAGGAAAAATTCGTCATGATTCGCGATTCAGTCATGAGGAAAATATGAAAGAATAAACAATTCCCTTTTTATACCGGTTTGATTGAGCTGCGAAAAGGGGCTGTCAGATTAGCTGCCGCTGCTATAACAAGAGATATCATAAATATAAATGCAATAGATCCAGTGAATTTTTGCAACAAAGGAATCAAAAACGGCTTTCAATTGGAATTAGAGTATAACATTCTTGAACGTGGCAAAGGATAATAAAACATCGCATCGCTTTACATAATGATCTGAAGGAACTTATATCGGACATTTTCCTGCTATAAATGCCTTATTTATTTTCCTGCAAAGAAGTTTGCTTCTGTTGAAACTTTCGGACATTCATTAGTATCATTTCTATATACATTATTGGAAACTAAAGAAAGATCCTGCTTAACATTTCTATAGCTAACAAGTAAATGGAGTTATAATTACTACGAAAGTAGAAGAATAAATGCATATCATGTATGTTATTTTTAATTGAGCTATATCATGGAACTGGGCTCTATTAGAAAGGTTTACGCGCGTAATAAACAAAATTTATATAAGACGATTAAATTAACTTTAATATTTTTTTTTTAGTTCTGATAATTTGAAGGAACCATAATTATGAATTTATATGAAGAAAATTTAAATATGACCAATAGTCCTGATCACCAAACTAAACTCCAAATTAAACGAGTGTTTTTTAATAAACTGATTGTTTTATTGTAAATACCCTACACAATAAATTATTATTATTATTAGTCACTTAGATGATAAAAATATCACTTAATGCCATTTTTGAATCAGGAAATGGTATATTTTTAGGCAGAATCCATATAGAGAAAATTGCCCATTGTAAGGTTCTAATGGCATGATTTTAAGAAAATTTCTTTACAGCTCTTCTAGCATGTTCTTTAGTTACCATAAACAAATAATTTATTGAAGATAGGACGGATTACTAAATACATAGGGCATATTAGGATAGGACATATTATTAAATTTTACATATATACAAAACTTTTTTTAATGATTGCTTTTTTGATGACATATTGCTTCAGTTTTTAAGAATTTTTTAAATAAAAACTACTAATAAATAATGCTTTTAAAGAGTAGAGAAAAGTAAAGGGAAAACATGAATGAATGGTCTAAAAACCCTGAAATAGTAATCCTTGAATATGTCGTAATGAATAATGAACACATTTTTAGCTTTTCATGAAAAAAATGAAAACACCAAGTCTTCTTCCTGCTTATGATATCATGTAGAAATTATAACTTAAATACATTTATATTCAATTCTTATTGAAAATAGAAAGATAATTAAATGTATTAGCTTTTATCACAATAAAAAGCTTTCGCATTGATATTTTTTTTACAATTGTCCCTTGAAAATAGGGGATTATAAAGCATGATTTTCACTCACACTCAGTCTAGCATTGGGTGTCATTTATTCTATAAAAGCGACATTTCATTCAAAATTTCTTATCTTTTGCTTTTTCTTCCATCCTCTGCCATCATTAAATCTGATCTTTATAGAACAATTAAGTTGAAAACACGAGTAGGGGGTGAAAATTTCTTTTTTCTATATATAAGGGTAAAATTAACCTATTTTCGCCTTTCGGAGCTTTAGATAGCGTTTTTGAAAATTTGAACTGGTAAAAATAAAAAGAGACAAACAATAAAAGTTTATTATGGGCAACTCAAAGCTAATTTGAAAAAATAATTGATATTTGGCACTCAATTTCGCTTTTTCTAATTAATAGTAAAGGCTATCTGATATTTTAGTGCAAAACACTATATAGTTAAGAGAGGAAAACTTCTCAAGGAGAGAAAACTTTTTCGAAACGAACTATGTACTCATTAGATTATTGAAAAGTAGAACGAAAATATTTTGGATAAAAAATAGGGCTCATGTTTTATTCAAAACAAAAATTTTAAAGTAAGAGTAAAATATTTAATAATTCATGATCTTAGTTATTAGTTTTGCTATTAAATTTCGTAGTTTCACATCTTTGATTTAGCTGAAATTTAGGACGTAAATATTTATTATCGTGATTAAAATTGAAATGCCGTGAAAGTGACAAGTTATATATTGCTTTCACGTAAACAGCCATTCCTTGTAGTAAATACTGTTGTTGGCACTTGACAAGCTCGTTGACAAATCTGTCAGTGATTTAAAACTGAATGAACACCTCATGTTTTTTCAGTAGCGCCAACTAGAACCAAAAGAACTTAGCTTCGCACATATCACAACCATTTTTACTAAGCGGGCTTATTCCTTCATCCACCGATCATAATTTTGATCCGGAACAGAAAACGATCACTTCTAAAACCAGTACTCCCAGTGGTATTAATCTCGACATAAAGGACTTTGTGACCACGAGCTAAAGGACTTTGTGTTTAACGAGCGCCAGCCAGCATGCACACGGAGAGTCTTCGGCTGCGGGTTCGAAATCACAGTCCAATGTGCGAAAATCCAACGCCGTACCATTTAAACTGTGATAGTCCTACAATGTTGGAACTCATTTTACCTTAGAAATTTTTTATGGCACTCTAAAAATAATTAATGTATTACGAATATGAAACTAAGCATTAGTGTCCCAAGTAAATGGTCTGAAATATTTTAATAAGTGTAAAGTTCAATGATATTTTTTTAGACTTTAGTCTAAAACATGTGATACCTATATAAAATAGGCAAACGCCATATTTAAATTGAAATGTGTTTAATGATTATTTTTTAAGGGCAACAGATGCTAAAAAAAGGATTCGCTCTTCTGGAATTTTCTTTCTACATACAGTCAATTTGGATTTTAAATAATAGAATTATTTCATTAAGTCACCCTTAAATATTCGTCAATTTATATACTTTAAACTTATTATTTTTATTTTGTATATAACTATTTATATATATCATTTGATTTTATAAAATTTTTATTTTTAAAAAGTTTAATGATTCCACTGTCAACAAACTCATCTATATTAGTTTAAAATATATTCATTCTAATAATTTGTCAAAAATCTGATTTTAAAAAGCAGGACTTTGTGAAAAACAATGTAAGAATATTTAAATTTTTAATTAAGATAGTTTTTAAATCTCCAAAATAGACATAGAAATTACTCAGAGAACAGCTCATGGTGCTCAAAGATGCTAAAAATGCTCAAACAATATATAATGATCATTTAATATAAAACGTAAGGGTACGAATAATTCAAATTGAAGATAATCCAGACGAATTTCACTTTAACATATCAGAAATATCTATGTTAGAGTGTATATTTTATGAATTTATATTATTCTAAACCATCTTTTAGCATTCTAAAACACATCGCTATAACACGCAAATGGATATCGAATGAGATGAAAGAAGGAAGAAAGAGAAATTAAATATCGATTTATCCTTCTTTTTTAAAAATAGAATAAAATTTAAGATATTAATTCAAAAAAGAAAAATTTAAATAAGAGACTTTTAAGTATGGAATTCTATAAAATGAGGTAACCTATGCTAAGGTAGCTAAATTAGGTATAAAGTAAAAGATATATAATTAAAGAAAATTGGTGGCAACTTCCCAGTTTAGGTACGTCTTATATGGCATTAAAATATCTAATAAAAATTATCATATTGATATATGCATTATTTTTTACCTTTTAAATGCAACTTTTGAGCAAAAATAAGGGTCATCGAAAAATGTTTAAAATTACTTTTCTATTCGGCCAAGTTCACGGTGGTAAAGAAAAAAAATCTATTCTAAAAGTGCTATTCTAACATTTTTTATGGCTTCTATAACATTATTATTCAGAAGAAAGTGACTGAAAGTCTTTTGGAGCAGTCCAAGGAAAGTCTTTTAGGTCAGTCCAAGCCACCAACTTTTATCATAGGGAACACCATTTTTTTGCTTTCGAGTTTCAAAAATTCTTCTGAACAACGACCTTATAAAAGCCATAAGAAAAAAAAATGGAACTATACAATAAAAGTAAAAGGAAATCTTCGATCGTACATTTAAAATTACCTTGTGAAAACATTATTATTTTTTTGTCATTTTTTGTCTTAATTAAAAGCAGATCAACCTTCTAAAAATGAACCAATTGTCAAAGAAGCATACATAATAATAATACAATTCTAGTAAAAGCAGGTAAAAATATTTATTGCCCGTAAATTTCGGAATTATCAAAACATCCTAAACAAAACAGCATCATGTACTGACATGACAATAATGCTTCTAAAATATTTTTTTTTTCATTTTTGGAATTTGGTGATACAGATTACTTAATGCTTTCTAGACAAATTTCGATATTTTTTTCAAGGATTTTTTTTGGAAAAATAATGCCCACAAAGATTTAAAACTTTTACAAGAAACTTCCTTATATATAATAAATTTTAATTTGTATCTCAGAAACTTGCCGTGGATAAAAAACTTCTGAGGCATCTTCCCAAATTTACGTTAGATCTCTTGACTTAATTAAGTTACCAAATTAAAAAAGGTTTTACTTTACAGGTTTTTTAATATGTGTAACGTTTTATCATGTTCTTAATGACTACTGGTATTTAATTTAAATCTGAAAAATTCTAATTATCCCCTACACCATTATTTTTTATGAATTTTATTTTCATGATATAATAGCACATTTGCATGAATAATTCAGCAATTAAAAATAAAAAAAAACATATTATGCATCATCATTACATTTTAATAATTTTATTGATAATTTAGTTGATATATTTTCAAGGGTAATGCAATAAATTCCCCTACTTACATCTTTTTGTTCTTCTTTGAATTTCACCATTTGTCTTTTACTTATGGCAAACACTTAATGGGGGGGGGGTTAATCAGTTATTGGAAATTTAATCCAGAATATTTATTATTGCATTTTATCATATCAAAATTATGCAGAGCATATAAATGTATTATCGTACACCACTTTTATTTAAAAATCAAATTTTTCTTTTCTTTTCCTGAAAAGAAATACAATCTAACAAAGAGAATATGAAACATTAATTTCAAGGCTATCTTATGAGTGTTATTTAATTTACAACAGTGTGTAATTTTGGAGGCTGTTTAAAAATGTTACATGACAAGTTCTGCATATTATCAATAAATTGATGAAAAAATTATACTTGTGACCAAATTGACATATTTTTTTATAGAAATTTTTATGCTACATAAAGTCAGTGTGTTAACATTAGCAGTAGTTAAGGTTTAATGAAAATATGAACAATGTGATCACAAATAATCACACATAAGCGATAATGAATTCCTCGTTATATAATTTGCCGTCAATTAATAACGTTTTAATTTAATTCATCACATGTATTAATGGATAGAGCTGGAGGATGAAAATTGAGGATATTATTATTTTGATTCTTTAAAATTCAATATGTAAAGGCTAACAAGTCAATATTTTCTTAAGGAACATTAGGCTCATTGTGTTCATACTGGATATTTATTTCCACATGAAACACAAAAGTGGACCAGTTTTCTCTGAAAAAATTCTAAGAAGGCATTCAATTCCTATATAATGGAACTAACTCAAAATTTTGTCTCCATTTAATTTCTATATAAGTTTATTTAACTATCAAAATATATAACATTTTTATAAACAACAAGAACTCTTAGCTAGAATGCTAGAGTATTTGAAATTAAAATTACCATAATCTCAGTTCCCAATAATAAAAACCATGTTATTTGATAGTTTACTTTTTTAAGTAATCGCTTTTAACGATCAGCTGTCCGGATGAAGATCATTTCTGTAAAATCGTTTAGATATAAATTCATGTCCATTATACCATTTAATTAAGAGAAATTAAAGTGTTATCATTTTTTAATCCTCTTATATATACTCTTTTAATTATGCATGTTAATTTTTCTATGTGGATTCAGACCATAATATCAAAGCAATATAAAACAAATAGTTATCTATCTTCTAATTTCCCCTTCCTATTTTCTAACTTAAACATAGCTATCTATCTTCTAACTTTTGATTTTGCCGATGTTATATTCGTCCTAAAATTATACAGCTATTAATCAGAATCATTTTAGCAGAATCAAAATCAAGAAATCAAAAATTTGATGAAACAATGAAAGTAGTTTGAATTTCAGGGTGACGTAATACATTTTTGTTAAGTAAGCAAAAATAATTTTGAAAAATCGCCAAAAATTGCCCATTTTTTAAATTGATATAAGTAAAAAGGTAGTTATTAAAATTTTTTAAGTGGTTTTAGTGCAATAACATTTTCAGAAGTTATCATCAATATCTCTAAAATTAATTTAATCATTAATCAATTAGAATTCTATTTAGAATTTCAAAAACATCATCCCATTTTCCCTTTTCACCCACCAAATTATATGTGCCGAATTTGGTAGTTGTTAGTAAAACAGTCAAGTCTGTATAGCGTCAACGCACGCACACGCGCGTGCACACACACACACACACACACACACTTATTTGTATTATTAATAGATAGATTTTCATAGTTTATTAATATTTCAAGAAAAATGTATGATATTTGTTCCTGCTTTTCAATGATATCCAGGAAACATCTTTATTAATTTATCTACATAAAAATACTTACTAATGTTTTATGATAGCAATTAAAAAATTATTGGATAATTTTATTTAGCTTTTTCTAAAAAGAACACAAAACAATGCACTATCATCTCACTTTGTTTTTATTAACATATTTAATAAATAAAAGCAGCATAATGAATTCAAAACATAGAACTTTACTGATTCACTTTCATGTTCATGAATTCTTTTCGTAAAACATTCTTCCTTAAGACTTTTTTTTAAATTAAACTCATAAACGTACATACTTCGCAGAAGTATTTAACACATCAATATACATACAGTGATTAATAATGCCTTCCGGTAACGAAGAATACATTTATAGCACAGATAAAAATTTTCTTTGATACGATGAATTGGTAGACATATGAAGGTTAAAATCAAACAGGTGAAATTTTCACAATGAATCGTCAATAAGCACCTTGTCAAAACTGATCATCATTTCAGCCAGCAAGTAAATATAGTCTTTTCCTGTCACTTAATCAATTTTGATAGATTAATCGTGGAGTCGATTAATCGATTGATGTTTCATTAAGTGATGAAAGTGTCAAGGTCTGCAAACAAGCTTCTTCATTCTGCCATACCACTTGACAAACAAGCAGATCTGACGTCATAGATATCTTTTTTCTTTAAAGTACAAACCGTGAAACAATTGATTGAAGCAAAAAGATCCAGACCGGATTATATTCTTCAAACCTCCGAAGACTTTTACTCGGAACTGTAGTAAGAAAAAAAAGAAAATAGTATTATAAATTCAGATTTAGCTATTAAATGTAGAAAATTAGTGTTATGAAGTTGATGCAATGAACTATAAATATATGCAGTTGTTAGGACATTTAAATCAGTAACACGTACAAGGCAAGAAGAAAAAAAAGCAACGTATGCAACTTTTACATAGGTACTAGCGCTAACTACTCAGCCGACGGCATGAACCGAACAAACATTTAAATACAGATGAAAATCTGTAGTCATTTCAAATATTAACTCTGACATAACTTATAGGACCATAAGTGATATAGATGGGTATCAAAATGATGTAATCACCTGTAAATAAAAACCTCATTTAAGAACGCACATTTTAAAGAAGAAAATATAATCCCTATTACCAGTTTTTTTAATATAAAAAGTATATATGATAACGTAAAGCTTTATATAACCTGACTTTTTATCAAATACCTAAAACATCAGACTTCTCAGGTGTGCCACTAGCTGTAATAACTTTGATAGACACATCTCACTTTTCAGCATTCCTATAGATACGGTGTATAATATTATGATAGTATACATGAAGAATACTGTTACAAACTTGTAATTTTGCTTCCTATCACGGATTGTAAGAAAGACTTTATTACGATCAGCCCTGTTGCGTGCTGAGCGGGTGATCTCTAAACTTGGCGACAAAATGGATATTGCTGCAAACTTAGAGAACTTTTTTGATTCGTCATATAGAAACCGAGATGAACCCTGATTGGCCTAGAAGGTTCTCGGCCCGCCTCCTAGGAACTATAAAAGGCCAGAAATTTCAATATGCAGATATGAATTGAATTGGAATGGAAGCGGAGTTGAAGCTGAAGGCAAGTAAAGAGTCGCCGAGTTGATAGCGAAGCAACGGAGAAATAGCCCGATGGAGAACCATCGCGTTGTGTGCCGAGTTCTAATCTCTACTGTGGAAGCAGCGTCGTGTCATTTGTGGAGTTGTGTACTGAGTTGTTAGCTATAGTGAAGAGACAGTGAGGCAGACAGCCGTTTGAAGAAACCGTAGAGCGAAGTTCCAATGATACCTTCTCCTTCTGGATTCTGTCTAAACCGCTTTGTGTGATGTGGTAGATTACTACTTGTAGGTTACTGTCTATTATAGTGTAGGTTACTGTCCTGGGCTCATCTCGGTAGTACATATTTCTCGTTTTTGTATACGCCGTTTTTGTGTTAGTGTCTTCGTGTAAATACACGTCGTTGTTGTTTTCTACTAAAGCCTGCTTTTTGCACCTTCATACCATACACCCACTAGAAACAAACTCAGTGAATTTCCCAACAGTACATACTCGCAATCGAAGCAAACTAGAAGCAAAATTGTGAATGGAAAAAAAGAGAAGGTGAATGAAAAAGACTAATTTAAAACTATAACTAAAAAAAACAAAGTTAAAGCGACCGCAGAGCTGAATAAGCATTTTCCAATATCAATAATTGTATGTAGAAGGAACTTCATAAACAGAACATTTAAGGCAAAACGGTAATTACCGAATCATTTGTTGAAAATATTAATGCCAAACCGTCTGCAGTGGCGCCATAGCCACAAAAAAGGGTTTATTGATAAGAGAATCATTTGGCCTTACGAACAATTTTATCATACCTTCCCCCACAATAAGATGTGCACATGTTTGGAGGATATCTGCACAAACATATGATATGTTTGCCTCCTTCACTCTCTCAGATATGAGGATGGATCTGCAATATTATCCCAGATTAGTTATTATTCCAGAATTATTAGACTATTCGGGTCATAGTCTACATACTATAGACTATGATTCGAAAGAAACTATTGAGAAAATTTCCCCTGCTGTTGATCTGCAAGAAGAGTCGACAGTAGTCTTTAAAAACACCACTTCAGCCAGTAATCCTACTATAAAGGAAAAGTTAAAACGCAGCCCATTCCATTAGGTTATTTTTAAAACATTTCATTCTAAGACAAGTAGTACCCCTGTCCATGACAAGTACACAAATAAATATCGTGTCAAAAGACTACAATGATTTTTTTTCTCAATTTTCGGTATCTTTTTTTTTTTGCCTTTCGGATTTTTTAAATATTTTTAAAAAATCCGAAAGGCAAAATACTGATTGGTAAATATTTAAAAAAGAAACTAGAAATCTTCAGTTGGAGACAGAAGATGGAGGAGTAAATTTCTAAAGAAATCTAACTTTGTTTTTAATATTAGTGTTAATTTTTCCTGTTAGAGTCCGTGACTTAGTGAAATTTCGTTGCACTTGTGAAAATTTATTCGTAAAAAGACTTCATGAAATGTTTGCAATATTAAAACTAGATTATAAATAATATTTGACATAAGTTATTATTTCTAATTTAAATTTAATACTGAACCATCTAAAATGTGCTTGTTATTATCATCACTGTTGCTATACTACTTGAAAAAAAACATAATGACCCCAAAATCAATATATGTTTTAAGTTCATGCATAATAAATGACCCGAACATTTAAATTAACTAATCCTTTTTCTTTTGTTCTTGAATATGATTAAGGAGTTGATATTGATTGCTTCATATTTTCTTTCTTTGCTTATATATTTGGGACAGCATGGTGAGATCTGACGTTTTTAATATAAAATCCAAAACAACAATAGCATTTTTTATTTGTATTGTAATTGAGAATGGCGCATAATGTCAGATTTGTTATTAAAAATATAATCAGATTATATAAAATATAATCAGATTCAAAATATAATATTATTGAAAACTTTTTCAAGAAAGTTTTGAAAATTTTTGTTGAAAGTAACTCAATGGATCAAATGATCACTTTCTTAATTAGCATTAGCTTGCTATTTTTAACTTTAAACCTAACAATATTCCTAGCATAATATATAAAGTAATTCTAGATTAAATATTATTTTAAGAATTTAATTGGTAACTGAAACTTATGGATAAATCGATGCATTTAGAATATCTTAATGGGTATTCTTGTATTGTACGAAAATTAATATTTAATCATTAAGGGAATTAAGAAATTTTAATTATTACTATGTTTAGGAATAAAAATAAGCCTTTATACCTGCTCCTGTATTAAAATCTACATGAAGGTCAGACATCTGTTGCTCAGAGATTTCCGCTTCTAAAGCTTCACTGGACATTTTCTTCACTTCAGAGAGTGTAGCCGTACAGCGCAGGCGCATCTCGTTCGTTTGAAAATGCCGATGCTTGACCACGAATCGTAATCTTAATCTCGTTGATATCATGCCATCTCTGTAGAAAATTGGCTCTAATGGCATCAGGTATTCCGGTTTCGCCTTTAATGGAAGCAAACATTAAAATGACTATGTTTCAAAGAGAATATAAAAAAATTTACTTTACAGTTTGCTCAAAATATATACTCACCTCTCTATCGTTGATGTACCAATGTAATTCTGCCGGAGGTTGAGATTTCGCTGATGTACAGTTAATATCAACAATGTCACCTACACCGTATTTCCCTCTTCCTCCACTTATAGATGGTCCATCTTTTTGAGTGCCTTTAAAAATATTTGTAGTTCAAAGAAATAATAACATATTAGGTATAATCATATTATTGCATTATTGCTAAGTATATTTGGAAACGAAAACGAAATATGTACGTAAAGTTCGCAAAAGAGGCTTTCGAACGTTTAGAGTATATATATTATTATTATTTTCAGTTGCATAGTGCTTACAAAGTTTTTCTCTGGTACAAATTATTGTAAAATATTGTCATTTGGCTTTTAGTTATATAAAGAAATTGTAAGGTATCCATAAAATGTTTAATATAACCACTAACTTCAGTTAATTTAAAAAATAAATACAGATAATTCGAAGAATATCAAAGCGGTATTGCCATTTTCGCGAAATATTGTTCATGATTTCGACTATAACATTAAATACAACATCTGTGAGTTGCGTTTAATGATAATCTTTGTGATGGACAAAAGTGATCAATTTGAATTCGTAGGACAATAAAATGCATTCAACCTTTTTCTTCATTAACGCAATTTTGGATAAAAACACGAATGAAAAATCATTATTTCTATGTTAGTTGTATTATTTATTATACTAAAAAAATCTCATGGTAATTTGCAGTAAAATCTTCACTGTATATTATTCACTTTTTAATATTTTTGTATCGATGATACATTTAATGATATTAAGATAACTATACACTATTTCTATTCTCAATAATTTGCCTTTTTTGTGATAAACCCCGTTGTTTCTATCTTATGCATATTATTGCTATGATTTTAATTTTCTGGTTCGCATAGCATGGT
Source organism: Argiope argentata (assembly GCA_026289955.1). Classification (NCBI taxonomy): domain Eukaryota; kingdom Metazoa; phylum Arthropoda; class Arachnida; order Araneae; family Araneidae; genus Argiope; species Argiope argentata. The sequence goes on along the minus strand of JAOUZG010038069.1, from coordinate 11,974,895 downwards.
CAACATCTTGATTTTTTCACCAAAATAATCAAACCAAATCTCACATCTATTAGAAATGTTTTATGAAATGTTGACATTATTTATTTTGTATTATTAAGATAATTCATGAGAAACAAATGTCTAATAAATGTTTAATATTTTCGTGACATTAAATTTACGAGGCATTGATGTCTGTTACAGTGCTATGTTTAAAAATATTTTCTTAGAGAAATGTTCGTTATAACATGGAATTATGAATAAAATTTTTTATTGAAAATAAATAATTTTTTCTGGCAACCTAAAAGACTGCCAATGGCTGTTCGTTAACCATATTGCTTCTTTTTTCAAATCAGTTATATGGCAGTTAAATCCAATCCAAGATTCACTGCAGCATTATAAAAAATAAGGAGTACCAAATATTGTTTTTTTAAATATGCTTGACAGCTATATTAATTACTTATTATAGATTAATATTAAATATAATAAGACATTTTTGCTTAAAATTAAATCTAAGTATCGACCAATTTAGTTGTTGAGAATTCTTCTTTGCGATTTATCCTGGATCGATAACTGTGAGGATATAAAAGCGAATGCATATTCAGTCGCACCACAGCAAAAATGATATTTACCGAATCCAGTATAATATGTTCTTTTAGGTGACGTTGAATGATTCGAAACGAGAATTTCTTCGCTGCGTAGGGTGTGCGCTTGAGAAATAATGGCCTCACAGACAAGCTTCATTCTCCCAATCTTGAAATGGTGTGATTTTGCACGAAAATTCAAAATAAGTTCAGAAGTGAAAAGCCCGTCTGCAGATTCTTTTGGTTTTGGTCGAAACATATCTTCATTTCTAGCCTGAAACGTAGAAATATAAATAATAGTTTAAAAAAATTGATGCTTGATCTTTTAAAAATTTTTATAAATCTTTTTAAAATTATTGTATTTTTTATATCTGGATTAGATTGCGTTTAGTTTGGAAGGTCTGTATACAAATAAATGCAAATTCTAGAATTCGCAAACGATTTATAGATTTAAAAGTTGTTGCTACGATAATATAAGTATTCTTATTCTTTTTTCCTTTTTGTCACAAAACTAAATTTATCGATTACATAGTTTAAAATTGAAACCACCAAATATTTCTGCAATTATCTGAATGATAGATTATAGGTCAAAGACAATAAGTATAAATCATTAGTATTCCATTTTTCATTCAATAACAGATTTTTTATAAAGGTATTACATTATTTTCAGCAATGGGCAAATGAACCTGAGCTATAAAAATAAGAAAACCAGCGGAATTGATATCGTTAAACTTATTTCGCATATTATCTAGTAAAAAATTTCCCAACTTTCGCGAAATATGAAAGATATTGGATAAGGCAGAAAATGTGTCGCACAAATTGCAATGGTTACGAAATAAGGGTATGAATTTATAAATTTTACTGAGTATAATGTGTTATCCTTGACCAGGATTTTGGCGATTAATTCTTGATTTCTTTTGTATAAGTTTGCTGCATACAATTGAAATCCAAATTTAACACAAAACTACAAATGTTGTCACAAATTTCTATGTTAATAATGATATTATTATTTTTTTTTGAGTTATCACGGTTTTATGCTTCTAAAAAGGCTGCCAGAAAGATGGCCAATTTCATGAATGTCACCAATATGAATGTTAAATCTGCTGAATGTTATCCGTTTAGCTCTCTTCGTTTTGCATTTATCGTATTAATAGCCAAACAGATATAAATCATTTGAATGTTTGCACAAAATATATATTGCAAATTTTGTAGATATCTGCAAACGATGCAATTACCATAAATCAAATTTTATCCACTTAGCTCAAAGGGTTTTTGAGTTTTTTTGTTACAGACAGACAGACAAACAGCCATGTCAAAAATGTATTTTTCGAACACAGAGAGGTCTAGAACATAGTCAATTTCATCAATTTTTCAAGTTCGATCTTTTTGGCGATTACAATATTTTGCAGTGGAAAGTAACAAGAATGCAAATTGATTTCACTACAAGAAAACTAAATAAGTTTATTTCCACCCTATTTGAGTAAATGGCATTTCTAAAAATTTCAGTTGAGAATTCGGGATTTTCCAACTTACTGCAGAATTCTAAATAATTTTATTCATTCAGAATGTATATCGAATTCTAAAGTTTTATACATCTTTTAAAATTCAAATTAATTATTTGATCATGTAGGATGAAATTAAAAGATTAAAACTTCTTACCCATTTGTAAACATTTTAATGCTCTTTGTTAGGATAATTAGAAACATTTTGTGCTTTATTAAAATAATTTTTGAATTGACAAATAGTCACGTACAGATAGTTTTTAATTGCTTAGGATATTTTTCTTTCGCAATTCAGTGAAATATTGTTATCCTGCCCAACTTAAAATTGTATAAATTAATATTTAAAATAAAAATAATTATTTCGACATAGATATGAATAATAAGAATCAATTCATTATCACAACTTACTTCTTGATCATTGATCCACCATTTGAGGAACGCCTGCGGTCGAGAAGGAGAGGATATGCAAGTGACATTCACAATTTCTCCTATCCCATATTGATTCTTTACCCCAACTATTGCAGGTGGGGAACTCGGATTAACTGCAAAAAATAGCAGAAAAGGCTATTAATGAAAATTTCCGTGAGATTGATTTGGTTTTTCCTTGAAGTCATAATTGAAATGCCATTAACATTTTTACTTTTGTATATTTGTATATATATTTTTTCTATCATAATTTTCATAAGTTATTTTGAATGCAAAAATTTTAATATGGAATTAATATTTGCCATTTATCACTATTCATCATGGACGTTTTTGCTGCTTGGCAGAGAAAATACCACCCGGTGAGTATATAGGGAAAATATATACTCACCCTATATAGTATATAGGAAAATATATACTATATAGGGAAAATATATACATTATTTTTATATAGCTCTATAAAAATAATGATGCTTTATTCTACATGAAGATAAGAAACACGTGAGAAACACAATGATTAAATATACAAAAACATCGCTTTAGAAATAAACAACTTTAAAATTAGCAAATCGTTACTAAACATCCACAAATGCACAAATTACTCATCAAATCTCTCCAGACATCAAAATTCAGAAGATTTAGTTCACTAATTCTTTCTTTCAACTCGGTTCATCCTTCGATTATGATGACAATATCATTGACGCTCAATCAAATGGCATCAGATTTTATATGAGTTCGACAACAGAGTTCTGATTTATGCAAAAATCTTTCGATTTCTTTATCGTTTCATATCTTTGTTCTAAAATGAAAAGAAATCCTAAATTCTTCATTTTACAAATGAAAGAGCGAGGGTGGTTGACTATACTCATGTATTTTCTCAGATTAGATTGAGTTTTCAATTAGTTCATCCTCAGATCTAAATACAGAAGAATCTGATTCATCTGCGGTTTATTTTGACATTCTGCCGGTGTCAGTAACAGAAGGGGTCGGAAGTTAATATTATGGATGTGAAACATTTATCAGAAAAAGAAAAGTAATGAAAAG
>JAOUZG010038069.1:11957713-11970966 GCA_026289955.1 Argiope argentata | reverse complement strand
TTGCATAAAGATAATCTGTAGGTGAGAATAATATGTCGTTTAAATTCGATTACATTTGGCTTAACAAATTTTCTTGCAACAGAGTTTCAAACATATCGTGTTATTTTACAGCCACCTTTTATTTTTAAATATTATATTTTACTTTGATTTATTCATGTTAAAAGTTTTAATTGAAAATGCGGATTTAATAAAGACTCATCTATACATTTCCAAATGTTACCTTTTTAACTAAGATAATGAGAAGAAAAGTTTTTTTCACAAGTGATTGCAATTCGAAAGAAGCTCTAATAATGGAACAAAGAAGAAGAAAGGGCCAGACACTCTTCTTAATTCAATTCTTCTGCCTTGAAGAACCGGCTAATTAATCATTTAAGCTAATTATTTTAAGTAAAGGTCGCAGATTCTCTTGAAAGAATTTTAGTATTTAATTAATGTTGAGACATTTTCTAAATTGCTTTTAGCCAGAAATGAGTCAAATTGCGACAAAACAATTGTACCATTTTAATTTAAGACATTGTTAAATTAAAATTTTCGCATTGATTTCACGATATTGAATTTAAAATAGTTTCGGTAAAAATTGCTTTTAACTCTTAATTAATTTTAAAAGAAATAGAAACGAAAGAGTTTACGAACATAAAGTAAATTAAATCTGCCGACTCCATTAAAAGATTAAATGTAACGTTATATTTATAGAGCAACGTTCAAAGGAGCTTCTTAAACAACATATTGCAATCGAATCTTAATTTAAAATGCAACAAAAAATTCATTCTCACCAACAGTAAAATGGTACATATCTACATTTCATAATATTTATAGTAAGGGTTTTCTTAAAATGCTTACTTTGTAAAGCATCTGAAATTTAAAAGTTCTAAAAAATTCAGAAGAATTCAATTTTTAAGTAATTGAATAACATTCAATCTTAGTTGAAGTATTTTAATTATAGTACCTTTTCTGAGGGGTCTTAAAATAAATGAAAGTCATTATGGTAGTTCTTTATCTACTTTTAAATAACTGGACCGAATATCAAACAAAATTCGAAAGGTTATTATTTAGAATAAAAGAAAAAAAACTTAAATTTTTTAAATACAAATATTAAATAAAGACTTAATTAAACCAAAATTTCCTCTTATCTAAGGTAACTTTAGGGAAATGTTTCTACAAGTATTTAAAAATTCGAAATTTTACTATTTCTGCTATAGCAATTTTATTTCTGTATAACATTTTCTTCAATTGAAATTAATTAAAAAATAAATGCATTTTAATCTATTTTATCAGTATTTTGTAAATTTGTTTTACTTTTAGTCCTCATTTTTTATTTCCATGCCTAAAAGTAGGTATAAATTAATGACTGAAAAGGAGACAAAAGAGCGTAAAAGGGAAACAGATTTTTGACGAAAATAGAGAATTCAGCTATCAAAAATTCCCACTTTTTTTGCTTTATTTCTGCAAAAATTTAGCAGTAAATTATACCTAAAAATGTACATCATATATATATATACACGCACACGTGCGTGTGCGTGTGTGTGTGTGTGTTAAGTTGCAAGAAATGTAATGGGTTATCTTACTCAAAAGTGATGGAAACGGTGCAAAAAGGTGTTGAATTTGAAATTTTCATAATAATTTTCTTAATATTGAAGATATGAAAAAAATTAAACTATCCAAATTAACACCTCATTAATACGAAAAACTTTTATAGTCAAAGATTTTTGATAGCTGTTATTGCTTTTAAATTTAAAGCAAAAAAGGATTTTTAAATGATAATTTTGTCTGCGTCTATCATAAACAATTTATGTTACAAATTTTGAAGGAAAAGTGACATAAAACATCTACTTTTTTACTTTACATAGTTTGAAGTTATTTAAGAACACGCAGAATAAAGTGTAAAAGCTTGAATAAATCTAACTAAATAAAACTAAAGGAGGAGAAAGGATTTAAGGCAAAATTTTACAAACAACGATTAACTCAAAATTTTCCAGCAGCTGAAAATTTTTAAATACTTAAAAATTTTTTTAAAAAAAAAAAAAAAAAAAAAAAGGATTTTTCAAAAATTTCAAAAAATTCTTGTTAAAACGTTCAACCAATTTACTATCTGCATTTCGATTACCTTGTTAAAATGTAAAAGAGTTTGCAGCTGAAGTATTGAATTAAAATTTTCAAAATTCTAGCTATAAAGTTTATGCTTTGTTTTATTTCCTGTCATAAGCCAGTTTTGTTATTTAAATGCATTAATTCTTGCTAGACTGCAGGTTGTTTGATGATCCTTTGGTTCGATGTCTGCGAAATTATTAGCAGCATATTAAATTTTAAAAAAATAGGAGTAAAGGAGACTAATTATTGCTTGAACCTAAATAGGGATACCTTTATTAACCGACTAATAGTAATTAATAGGCAAAAAACAACAAAAAAAATTGGTGAAACCTAAAGTATGCTAATGGCATGTAGCTAATACGCATGTGGATAAAATATTTAAAAAAAACCTGATCATGAACTTCTTTTTACTCCAATTGATAATTAGAACTGAAATTTTTAAATGGGACGCAGACAAGGTTTTAGTTCCAATATTTTTTAAGAAAAGCAAACAACATGTTTGCCAATATAAATGAAAATATAATTATAAATTCGTACTTTCTATCATAAAATACAATTGTCTGCATTTAATTGAACGAATAATATTTGTAAGCGATGATTTTCTTGGAATATGTTTTTGTTCCTTACGGCACTTGCCATGGACAAGCCCCGCTGATATATCGGCAGATTTTAAGTCAAAGATAAGCGTCTCTTGTTTGAAGTAGTGCCAACTAGGGCCAAGGGTACGACTTTAGCTACACACTCATTATAGTCGCTTGCACAGACCCTTTTTACAGGGGGTCACTATCACACATCTCACTGATAGCACAAATAAGAACAACCATGCCTGAACTGGGACTCCCTAATACCAGTAAGATGCACTACATCTGTGCCAGAAAGCCGAATCGTGGAATATGTTTAATTTACATAGATAAACTTTAAACTCTTTCTAACTAATATGAATTTTTGACATCTATTACAAACTACAAAGTTTTGCAATAATAAATTTTGTAACTAATCCAGATTCGTACATTCTTTTTATGGTATTTATACTTAGATATTACTTATTTTGCAATAAATATCGAAATTTTCTATTGTAAAAACGTTACCTATGGTTGCCTAGCTATATAATACTTCATTTTTACTTTACAATGTAAGAAATGCAGAGAAGATATAGTGCAAAAAATTTCAAACTCGAGATTTTCATGATGAGGCAAGAAACTATTGTTACGCATTTTTAATGTTGCTTCTATGCTTAATAAGTTTCCTGATAAGAAAGTTTGTTTAATGGATACCCTCGGGCATGACAACTAACTATACATTTGGTGACAAATTTGGTGGCAAAAATAAGGGATACTGAATGTTTGAGAGTTTTGGTTATTGAGAATTTGGACTCGAGTTTCGTAATATATTTAAAAATTTCTTTGTTTTATCACGGGAAGTGTAGAAAGCTAAGGCATAGCACTGAAATCAATCAATATTGAGTGGGTCAGTTGAGCTGAAGTGAGTAAATGAGTGAGATCTTTCTGAATTTTATTACAGCTGCTATTTACTTGGCGACGAATTCGGAGATAAAAATAATGCATCCGGAATATTTAAGAATCTTGGCGATTGTTCCATTCGTATTCTTTTCGGATGCTTTTTTTGTTTTGTCATGGAAAATATATAACTCCAGGAAATAGAACTTAAGTCAGTCAATAATGAGTAACGAGTATAGTACATACGAATCGTTGAACGAGATCTCTTTGAGATTTTCGTGCTTTTACGATTAGTTATTAATGGTTATCTACTTATGTGCTACTAATCAATCACTTCAAGTACGGGTTTGAGTGCACTTCATCATATTTTTGATGCTATGAATTCATGCTTTGATATAAAATAAAAGATCTTTAACCATTACTTTTTCTGTTAGAATTTTACTCTTAACAGTCCATGGACTGAATTTAGAATATATGTTTTCTTAACAATATTTCATCAAACTATGAAATGCTGTATTATTATAATTATTAATGTCCTACTTTCTTCAAAATGAATATATTTTTCGAATTATATACACTTTTTTAAATAAAAAAAATCTAACAAATGAATGATAAAAATATGATTTCAAATATTAATAAAGGAAACCAGCTGCGATCTACTTACCGTAAATCCTCATCTCACTCTCTCCCTTAACTGTTCTGAAAAATGGCGCTTCAGTGGAAACTTCACATCGGTAAGTTCCTTCTGAATGGACATCAGTCTTGTACATGAAAATATATCCTTCTTTGCACCAACCCAGCTGCAGAAAGAAAGAAAAATCTGTATTGAATATTTGTAAAAGTATAAAAAGCTATATTACGTACAGTGGACAAGGGACCAATGCTTTTATAAGATAGTAGCAGTTTCAGCTCTACTTCGCTCTTTTACCATAGGAGAAAATTACCATCTTTTAAAAGAAAGCTAATAATTCAATCAAATTTCATGAGAAATAGAGGTTGAATGAAACACAACAGAGGTTTTATTAATTTAAAGCGTTTAGTCCATTTTCCCAAAAAAGTCTCCTTAGTTTGAACCAGGATTATGTTACCAGATAAAAAGGAATAGAATGAACATTTTCAACCCCGATATTTTTCATTTAAATCAAAACTATTAAACTGAGATGAAAATTTTTAAATAGGTAGTTGTAGGCATTAAATGAGCCTAAATAATAAGATGTTCAACATTATAATAATTCAGTTGTAAATTCAAAGAGTTGTATATTCGGAAAAAATATTTTTCATTTTTTATTTGTTTTTTAGAAATTTAATTTTTATTAAAAGGAAAAGGAATGCTGGGGAAAATTGACTACTCTAGCATTTTAACTGTGAGAAATTTAAAAATAATCCTATTCTAGAGGCTTCATTCTGCAGTTTCATATGATAGTATAATGGTCAGTATCCAGAGGAAAGCGATGGAAATTAAAAGAAAAAAGTCTTAATTTGTTGTTTGAATGGTAAAAAGTAGTATTCACGATCTTATATATTTTGGGAAAATGAATTGAGGCTTTGAAAGTTGAGAAAAAGTGCTCAAATAATTTTCATCCATTTTCTTGAAAATAGACTATTATTACGTTGTATGCAATCGTAGAATAATACTTTAAAAGCTTCTAAATCTTTGAATTTTAATTCATGAAAAAGTTATTATTATATTTGACAAAAAGCACTTACTTACTTTCTATTTTACAATAAAACTGAAGTTTTTAAATCAATATTGAAGATATCTACCTGATAAATTTATTAGTAATTTGCTTTTAAATAATGAATAAGTTCAGAAATTTCCTTAAAAGTTTAAAGAAGTAAATTACAAATATCTTCTAAAATCGATATTTAATTTTGAAAGTCGATTTAACATCTACAACTTTTTAATTCATTAGTTTCCTCTCAAGTTTATACTTTTTTTTTGTTAAATGCGAAAAATCATTATTTAAACTTTTTTTCTCCACTTTCTCCATTTTAAGTTATATATATGAATATGAAGTTTAATTTAGATTTATTTAATAATTTAAGATAATAAAACTGCTGTTAATTGTTTTTTAAAATTATTTTTATTTATTAAAGTACAATAATTCTAAACTACAACGAGATTCTAAGGTATTATGATAAGCTGGATTACAAAAACAATGAATTAATCAAATAGCATTTCCTATTCTCGATAAAATCTGATATTATATGCCTTCCAGAGTGGTCACTTTTTCTGAAAGAGTAAATTTATTTCTTTTTTCTTGAAATATTTAAATTGTAGATGCTTAATCTACCGAAAAATTTGATGAGATTTTTAACGCTCTACAGAATTATGTGATGATTTTTCACAAATTGCCTTTTGAATCTGACTGTCAATAAATAAGATCACTAATGACTGTTATAAATATTTTCTAAAGAATTCAAAAGTTCTGTTCTTAAAAATCCTACTTAAAGAACTTTTATGAACTTTTTATTCTTACTTATTACAATAGATCATTTATTCTTACTTATTACAATACAGTAATTATATTGTAATAAGTAAGAATTCTGTATTCTTACTTATTACAATATAATTTTTAGATCCTTTTAAACATTTTTGTTTTTTTAAAAAATTCACAGTATATAAAAGATTTTTTTTTGTCATTTTTTGCAATTATTTTATTTATATTCAAATCATTTTAATTGGGAAAAAGTATCTTACTAAAGATAATGAAATTAAATCACTTTATTAATATCATTTTTGGTTAAATAAAATGAAACTCAGTAACAATACGTTTATTGAGAGAAAAAGTAAATTGTAAAACTATTGGGCTGGCCATATTAATTAAATAAATGATTTTAGAAATTTAAAATTCGAAATTGAACCCCCCCCGACACAAAAACAACAACATTTAGAACAATTTTAAAGACTTAAAAGACAAAGAGCATTAATTATCAAGTGCCCTTTGATGTTTTTCAATATCATTACGAACATCAGATTACTTGTTTGATTAAAGAGAAGCCATATTGTCGTGAGTTATTTAATATTTTGAAATAACTAAAGCCACTTCTGTTGAGAGTTTTTAAATATTCTGTAATAAACAGAAATTATTAAAACTCTCAAAAAACAAAATTCCTTTTTTATTCTTATGACTCAATTGATCCAGTTTATAATACAGGAGTATTAAGTATTATAATATAATGTCATCTTATATATCCCCTACAAATTTGTCTTTAATCTTCAAAGGGGTGTCATAATGGCGATCCATCCAATTCCAAATAAGACAATAATACAAAGAGTTGAAGTGTGATGATCCATAGAATAGCTCTTTAGCAATAACTTATATTGTGATTTATACCACATGCAATGCTTTTATTTAAAAGCAATAACACTTTTGGGACTATGTCTTCACCTCTTTAGAGCATATAATAGCTTTCCTGCATCGGATACGTGAGTAGAATAAATAAGTGGTTGTGCCTTTTGTACTTTTAATATTTGGAATTAAGGGCGTTTTCGTCAGTTTAATTCATTTTCGCTTACGTCAAAAGCTGCTCATCTTCAAACACACCTACCTATCCCACAAAGGAATTCATAAATAAGGCCTACATGAAGTAAAAATTTTCTGTATTGTCTATCTGTTAAGTATAATTTAGTAAAATGAAGTGCAGAGAACTGGAAATACTCTTAATGTCTAATTTAAGTTGTGGCTTACTTATTGCTTAGTGCCTTTTTTACTTTCTTATATAAATAGTATAGTGACATATAATAGTTGTTAAAATATTTGAAATTGAGATTTAGACGAATCGTCTCGTTTCCCTGAACTCGAAAAATACATTTTCGGAAAATGTTTGCCTGTCTGTGACAAAGATAACTCAAATAGGCTTTAAGCTAAAAGAATGAAATTTGGTACAGTCTTTGAATTAAATTTTCGAATTGTTAATATATATAATAATAAAAAGTCTCTGTATATACTTCTAATAAAGATCAATGAATCCTTGTGTGTGTGTCGTTGCTATATAGGTAAGACTATTTAACCAAAAATTACGAAATTTCGGATCTATATAAATGACAACTGAGAGCAATTAAGCAACTAAGGTGTCATCCTCGCCATCTGGAAGCTATTCAAAATTGCGAGGTTTTTTTCCCAAAATATCCTTAGCGTTGTTTTGAAACGGGACGTCAATGTAACTAAACTAACTGAACTCGACATATTATTAACTTTTCCGTTCCAAACTTCATGTATAGTCTACTTTATCGAGATCCGTTTATACCGGTTCGACAAAAAGTCCGTAAAAACTTAAAAAAAGTTCATAAAAACAGTAAAATTAAGGAAAATAAAGAAATGTTTTGTATATTTATCATCGAAAAGTTATGGGGTATTTTTCTAGATAAGAAAAAAATAATTAAAAAAACTGATGATGGGTGGCGCTGGAATGAACGACTTAGTTGGAAACAGGCAAATGAAATAGATGATTATAAGTAATTATGATCTTGATTCAAAATTAGTTCTTCGTTGCATGCTATGTACGAAAACAAGGACATAACTTAGAAAAGATAAAGCTTTGTTGGAATCAACGACAGTTATAGTGCTTAAATCCCGACTTCATAAAAATGTGAAGAATTTCAAAGGACCTTTAACAATGACAGATCTCATAAAATTTATTCACTGAGGAAACTGGATAGCTGGAAGATCATGTAAGGCCCGGAGATCAAAGCTAATGCAGTCCCGTTTAGAGTACGTTGCAGCCGAAACAGAAACTTTATCTTCAGAAATCACCTGGGTATAGAGGTGCATGAGAGGCTGGAAGACACTTGGGATTACCCCCGTCTTCGAAATGCAAAAATCTTCATGGAGCTCTTGATTAGTTTTCAAATTACAATCTTGCCATGATTTTTCATCATTAGATATCGTGAAGAGATATGCATTTAAGAGATGGACTCTCTCCAAAATTGAGCAAGATTCCTCTTTGATCTTTAATATCTTGTGGACAGACGAATCTCCTTTTTCTCTCTATGGCAACGTTAGTACATAACAATCACATCAGGGTGAATTCAAATCTACGAATGTTGCTTAGAAACCACTGCATTCCCCCAATGTCTAATTTGGAGGGGTTTATAGGTTCCTTTATCACAGGACCTTTCTTCTTTGAAACACAGTGTCCTGTAAATGAATGGAAAGAGGCGACGAAAGCGCACAACGTTATTTAAAGCTTCTCTGCGATAAATTTATTCTGCGATAATTTTATAAATTTATTAAATTATTTATATAAATTTATTCTCTATGTTGCGTTTATGCTATGTAAAGCAACAAGTCACTCTGCTATTCCAGTCAAGGCATTTTTTGATGCAGGCGTTGGAGGAAGAAAGAACTATTAGTAGGCGTTGCAGATTTCCATGACCGTTTCGATCACCAGATATGACACCACCAGACTTTTAGCTATGGGGAAGTTTAAAATCCAGGGTATATCGAACCAATTTGTTGGAATTGAAAGATTCCATCCGCTAAAAGATGTCATGCATACAGCTGGACATGCTGCACTCTGCCGGTGCTGGATGTGTAACACGCCTGCAATAGGTGATCACTTGTGGTGGTGGAGATGTTTAACACATATTGTATCAATAAAGGATTTAATAACATTATTATTTCTATTTGTGAGTGTATTCTTTCTCATAAGTATGAAACCCCACTTATTGACTGTTTTTTAATTAATTTTTAACAAAGAAATTCCCCAAGAAGGCGCCTTGAAATCAGGATGAGATGCTTCCGGTATGATGGTTGGATTTCTCCACCCTGGAAGTGACATTAATAGGTGGGAGTTAGGCCTCACCATCTATGACAAAGCATGCTTCCTATGGGAAGGGTTGTACTGATACCGGCCTCTTAGAACTCAACAGCAGTTCCAACCAGTGTAGATGTTTTGACGGTCCGATAATTCATTTTTATGGTTTAAATGAGTGTGCCTTCGATGTGGGTTGGAGCGTTTGGTATAATTTCTTATACTAAAAAACACCTGTGATTTATGAATGCTAAATATGCAAACCGTTTCTTATTTTGATTAATTTTGCGGATTTTACGAACTTTAAAATTTTTTAGACTTTTTGCCCAGCCGATATCATACCGCTCATTCTTAATTACTCAAACATACTTTTACGCTGAATTTTAAATCACCCTGCTTATGTGATCATTATGTGTAATAACTTATATGTAATTTCATATAAATCATATACGAAATTATTTGATTGCTGAAACAAAGAGCTTTCTTGTAAAATTCAATACTATTTTTCAGCCTTATCCTATACTATTACAAAACAATATGTATTTTGAAAATATGTTTTCATTGTCTTTTATTTATACTTTGAAGCAATATAATTACAAAGTTTCATGTAAATAGATTATTATGTAACATCTTATTCAAAATCTATTTTTTACCTTAATATTTTTTAACGAATCTAAAAAATCAAAAAGTATTTCAAGTAGATGTAACAGTAACATCAACTTTCACAAAATTTATTTAATTACAGTTATTAGATTATTTCATATAAGTGTGTGAGTGAAAGATTTAACAAATTTACTCTCTTACCAGAAATTACGGCTCATACAAATAAGAAATAATTCACAGTACTGGCTGGTCTTTATTTACTTAATTGGAGCTGAAAGTAATTAGATTTGAAAGAGTTGCTTGAGATTTAGAGCATTAATCAGACCTAGTAAGTCTGAAAGCTTAGAATTAACCAAATTTGAAAATCAAATTTTGTTCTGAGGAATAAATATTGAAGAAATTAATGCTTTTAATTTAGCTAAGACTAACTAGTATGCTTAAAATAAAGTAATATTATCTAAGAATGGCTAAAAAATGCAACTGTGAATTAATGGGGGTCTTTTCAATTAATTGATTTAAGTTGTAAAAAGTTTATGGTATTTTATATTACAGATTTAAAATCAAGAACGTCTTTCGATGTATAAAAATTGAAATAAATAAAACAGAATGAGCAAATTAAGATAAGAAATAGTCACTGACATGGAGATAAGTTGTTTCTTTTAAACAGCAATATAAAATGAGTTTCGTGAACAATAATTGCCTGTTATTCAGTAAATCAATAAACGAATAGTTTTCACATCATTTATGTATATTATTCTGTAAAATACATTTTGAAGATATATTTGTCAATGAATAGAATTTGTAAATACAGATTTAGTTTGCTATGTAGTTATCTCTTAACCCAAACAACCAAAATGAAATTTCATTTTTTTCCTGTTTTTTGGGGGGTAGTGACACAAATATGAGGTGCTTTTTGATTTTTACATCGTTTTTTAGTGTTTTATAAGGATAACCATATACTTCACAGTAGGCCAGAATAGCCTGATAGGCGTTGAATTCCCATCTTTTGGGTTGCGAGTTCGAACCCGCCAGCCAAAAACTCTCCGTGTGTGTGGTGTCTGGCGCAAGTTAAATCTATTCTGGTCACAAAGTCATCCATGTTGAGAGTCATAAAAGTAGTGGTACTGCTTCAAAGGTGAACTTTCTCTGTTTTAGTTCTAAATTAAGATCTGTAGATGAATGAATGAAGTCCGCCAATTAAAAAGGGTAGAGTTGTGTATGTAGGTAAGTCGTACTCTTGGATATTTAATTAGGACTACTCTACTAAAAAACTAGAGACGTTGAATCGGCTCAAATTACTAAAACGCATGTCAGTGAGTTTGAAAAGTGCCATTAGTAACATCAACAACATATACTTCATAGAAAACCCCTAAATTTCTTTTGCATTACCCCTCCCTTTTTCTTTTACTTATAAATCAAATGTATTAATTTTTGAGAAATAACGAAAACAAAATCACTTTAGTTACCTAAGAATTTACAAACTCTCAGATCTAATCGACTTCAAAATTTATAAACCATGAATGAGATAAAAAAACCCTTCAATTATTGAATAATAAATTTGGTTTCATTATATAAAAATAATATTAAAAATAAAAGTAATCTACAAAAATGTTTTTCCAATGAGTAATAATTAGGTTGAAATGCATTCGCCTTCATTTATTCAATAAATAACATTTAATGAAATTGGGGTGAATTTCGTATTTATAATCAGACGTCTCAGGTACTCGTTGTAGTTTTGTTGAGCGAACTTTCGAAGTCTTACAGTTCTGTAGTGTTGTTAGTAAAGATATAAAAAGTCGTCAAAAGATGAGCACCTATAGTTTTTAGTTTAGTTTAATTTATTTGGATAAATTCCTTTTTTTTTCTTTGTTGGTCTCGTAATTCCGTTCAGGTCGTGTGGATTACTTCTGAAGAAGCACTTACTTCTAAAATTTGAAATAGATTGGCTATTGTAAATTTTTGACTAATGGCAGTTTAGTAGAATAATAATCATACTCATCAAGGTCTTTCTAATCTTAAGAATTTATATAGTTGGAACAATTTAACAAAGAGAATTTTCTACTCTCCCCACGTATCTTTTAATGAGGATTTCATGAATTAATCATCTCACGAAAAAGAAGAATATCATTGTTTTCTCGGAAAAGCGAAACTATTTTGACTTCTGTATTAATATAAAACTCTTTATCACTGTGATATTATAAAGGAGTGTAATATTAAAAGCCAAATACTAACACAACATTCTTTCTTATTTCTGACATTGGCTCATATGTACGCTGTCCATGCAATAAAAAAATAGATGTTTAAATTTCTAAATTAATAGAATAATAATCTAAGAGATTTTAGGAAAGTCTCATTTATAGCAATGAATAGTCTTCTAACCTTATCTATACAAACATAATAATGTCTTATATTTTCATTGATTATAAAAAAAATGATGAATATATCTATGCGGGCACTTTTCCGTTAGCCGGGCGCAAGCGAAAAATCGCCAAATAATATAGACTTTTACCAAGTAATGTACAACTTCATTGACTGTTTTCTCCTTCGCTGAGCTTGACGACTCAACTCGTGCTTGGTTCACAATTGAGGGCATTTACGCCCAGCTAACGGAAAAGTACCTCTTTGTGCGTAAAATTTCTACTCTCAAACTATTTGACCTCTAGTTATCTAACTTTACATATATAAACTTTGGATATGTGTGTTTTTTTAAATTTTTTTTAATTAATTAAAAACAAAACGAAATCTTAATATGTTTCCTCTTTAAATAACCTATGCAAAAATGATTTTGGCATCAATCTACAATTCGAGAACTTAAATTCTCAATGACACCAATTTTGTCTTCATGCAAATCCATGCAATGATATTTTTTTCTGAAATCTGAAACTTTTTAAAAAATATTTTATCTGATTTCCAACAATAGATTAGATTATTATCCTGATAAATAAATCACTTTAGTTTTTCATTGTTTTTTCCGTTGATGAAAACTGAAGAAATATGATTCTTTTTTACATTTATAAAATGCACAAATCGAATAAAAAATGGAATATAATTACTCTTCTCTTATCGCCTGACATAACTGTAGGAAATTTTCCGGCAAATAAATCCCCATTTGCAGAACAATTTTAGAAAAATAAAATATTCAATCAATTCAAGTTTTCATGTGAGTATTGTCATTATTTACTCTAATTAATTTAAGTGATTAACCATTTTAAACCGGTTTGAAACAACAATAAGATTTCTCTCTCTCTCTCTCTCTCTCACACACACACACATACATATACATACATACATACATACATACATACATATATATATATATATATATATATATATATATATATATATGTA
>JAOUZG010038069.1:11918033-11932020 GCA_026289955.1 Argiope argentata | reverse complement strand
CACACACACACACACACACACACACACACACACACACACACACACATTCTCATGATTTATATAGACCTTACAACTATTTGACAGGCGAATCTGGAACGCATAGAAATCAATACACACAAAATGGCGAGCTGAAATATTAAAATATAATGGACAATTGTATGAAAAGTTTTTGGCTAAAAATAACAAAAAAAAATTTGTACCCTCATCCAGTAACTACTTGAATAAAATATACTATAATATCTTGTGCTATAAATATTTTTTAACATAAAATATCTAAATTTTGTGAAAAATTTCCTGAAGATATTGAAAAAGTATCATGTATCAAACTTAAGATACATTCCAAAAAATAATTTAATCAAACATTAACAGAGCCCATTTAAAAGAATACTGAAAATTAAAGGATTAAAAATTTGAAAAAAATATTAAAAAATAATTTTAAAATTTCGCCTAATGTGGGCCTTACTATAACAAATAAGATTATAATTTTTACATATTAAAGAAAAATTACAATTCTTACTCTAACTTGGAATCCAAAAGAATCATTATATAAAAATCAATAACAAAATTTTTAAAAAATTGCTTTATAAATAAAATTGCATAATAAATTTGCATTGAAAATTCTTTTTACTTTTAAATGGGTTTCTCCTTTTTTGCAAGAATGGCTAATTAGCTGAATAACAGAAGTGAATAACCGAATAAATGTTATTTTTTATTACAAAAGGTCTAGCGTTATTTAAAATAGAAGAAAAAAATCCAGAATAAGCACAGATGATGAAAGAGAGAATGTCTTAAAAATTTAAGTTATCTTATGACCAAGCATTTCGTTTTTTGTAATGTTTTGCGAAGACACCAGAAATTCGAAACGATGAGTTTCAATTTACATGGATCTGAGTAATAGTAAAAAGAATAGCATGACTATTTGTTCTATTATAAGCATTAAAAAAATATTCAACATCATTCTGCTCATTTCCCTTTTAAAATAGTTGAATGGAGTATAAAAATAGAAGCAAAGATCCTTTTTTCTGTCTTTTACTGCTATTCAAACTTCTGTATTCGTCGGAAAAAGAAGAATTAGGAAAGGACATATGATACACTTTCTTTAGAAAAGACATGCTTAAATTTCCCCTGGTATTTACTTTTATACAATGCACGAAAATAAAAAAATTTTGATCCTACGAAATCTTACAAAAATATTGATTTTAAATAAAAAAAAATTTCAATCTGATGCTGCTGTATCGAATAACTGAAAGATTGAAATTAAATAAACATGCTTATTTTCAATTTAAAAATGAAATTTTTGAAATATTAATATGACTTTTGGTCATATTTTATCAATACTATATTTTAACAGGTTAAGTACCAAGAGAAATCCGTTTCAAAAATTAAATGCATGCGATTTAATTAAGAATTATTATGTTTTTAGCAAAACAACTCTTTTAATGCCATTGATGCTAAGTTTTATTAGTTAATATGAAGAGATTCTTTTATTGCAGTGTCAAATCACGGAGACTCAGATGTTTGACAAAATTAAAAAATGTAAAGCAAATTGAATTCGCACAGTAATCTGACAGTATTCTTTGGCATAGAGTTAACAACTTTGGGGAAATTTTGTCTATGATTGCATTTGATTTCAAGAAAACTTAAATATAAACTCTATTAAAAAAAATTGACGCACCAAGAGGCAATCATCTGATTGCTTTGAAATTTCGTTTGCATGAGTGTTTTGATCAGATATGCAAATGATCAAATTTTGGTGCCCAATGAAGAAATAGTCCGATCTCTAGCGCATCGGAGCTTCGCATCCAGCAGATGTACATAAGGAGCAGTTCTTCAACGGTTGTTAAAGTTTTCGGTTTTATTGTGATTCAGATTAAATTTCAACAACTTAAAAAATGCCTCACCTTAGGGTTCGTGCTCATTACGAACAACTGTCAGAGTTTGATAGATGTCGTATCATTGGATTGAAAGAGACCGGTTGGACAAATCGGAGAATCGCTCCTCATTTGAGTCGAAGCGATGCGGCGATTCGAAGATGCTGGCATGGATGGGTGGAAAATGGCAGGGTTCAGCTTCAAAGATGGTAGCGGTAGACCTAGGACCCCAATAGATCGGGAAGAGAGAGTGATTGTCCGATCAGCTGTCACAGCGCCTTCTTCATCTCTATCAACCATCAAACGTCCAACCCAAACACCATTGTCCACTATGACCATTCACAGACGGTTGAGACAGCGAAATCTACGCTCGTGCCTACCGTTACGCCACCTGCCACTCACAACTGCACACTGCCGAGCCAGATTACAGTGGTGCATGGCTCGATCAGGTTAGGATGATGCATACTGGGGACGTATAGTCTTTAGCTAAGAATCTCGCTTCCAACTGTGCCCTGACGATAATCGAAGGCCATTTTCGATTTCACACCCAGGGTAGAGGGGTGATCCTGATTTCACTATTTCACCCCACACCGGCCCTCAACAAGGCATTATGGTCTGGGGTGTCATTTCCTCTGATAGCCGTACCCCTTTCGATCGTCATTAGAGGTAGTTACTGCACATCAGTACGTCGGTGGCATCCTAAGACCTGTTTTGCTACCATTCTTTTTGTTGTACCATCGGCTGGTTTTCCTGCAGGAAAATGCCACATCACATAAGGCACGTGTTGCTCTGAACTATCTGCAAGCTTGTCAAACACATCCTTCGCCTGCTAGATTTCCAGATCTGTCTCCCATTGAGCATGTCTGGGATATGATGGGAAGGCGATTGCATCTACCACGGATTTTTGATGACCTCGTTCGACAATTGGAAGAAATTTGGCAGGAAATACCGCAGGAGACTATCCGGAAGATTTATGTCTATGCAACACCGTGTGGCAGCTTGTATCCAGGCTATTGTACACCTTATTGTGCTGTTACTGTAACTTAAATAAATTATTTAATTAATCTGTGTTTTTTTAATCATTTACTATTCTGTACATTGTCTTCCAATTCACCAATTTTCATCTAAATCGAACAACTCCTTCTTGGTGCGTCGATTTTTTTTGTTATAAAGTGTATTTTCTGTAGTCATTAACTTATTTTTTTAAAATCAGAGCTTTTGTAAATACAATGGCAATGCATTATTAAAAGCTGATTTTTTTAAATGCTAGTGCAGATAATAAAATTGGAATTCATTACCCACGCATTTTTATTGATGCCAAAACCCTCATCCTCCAAAACAACATCATGTTCTGACATGATAATAAAGAAATTAATTTCAACAAATCTAATAAATAAAAGGAAATGGCATATTAAAAAGGTAACACTCTACCTACAAAAATTCATGTTTATGTAACATTAAGTCAGTAAAATAAAAATTGGAAAAAAACCCTTTTTCAATGAATTCAAGAAAAGTTACTTCATAAAAGATTTCCTTTTATGTGTGGACCTGATTGTCAAATCTAACTTATTATTATTTTATATTTATTTTACTGATGTTCTTATGAAACTTACTCTCCTTGCTCCGCATTAAAATAATCCAAATAATAGAAAAAATGATAAAAAATATTGTTGCATTTTAAAATTTCTTTATTTTGTATAAATTACTGAAAGCTTTTATTTCCTTACTTATATTAACTGTTAATTCAATGCAAAAAATTAACCGCAATTCCTTATTTTAAGAAAAAAGTTATTTTAAATAGATTTTTTTTAATTCATACTAGAGCCTAAAAATTTTAAAACTTCATTTTACAGATCAACCTTTCAAATCAAATGATTTATATAAACTCCAATAAATTTTAAAAACGTTAACAAATGCATATCCAACAGAGAACGATTATGCTTTGAACGCACTTCAAACTCAATTCCCTTATTAAATTCAGAATTCTATGCATTTTCGACTGAGGGAAGAATATCAGACAATGATATGAAAACTGGTTCAAGAATGTTGTCATAATAGGAGCCAGATGGTATTAAAAATTCCAAATAAAGTTATTTCAATTTGCCTTTTTAAATGTGATTATTCCTTTTACTACTGATTGGATTCAATCAGCACTGAAAATTCTTTCTTTTACTGCTAATTTTTGTTTCAAATGAAGGGATATAGTTATGTAAAGCAAGGCCAACTTGATGCTAATTCAGTTTATATCCTGAATCACTCGTTTGAAGCAAAAATCAGTCCACCAGTTAGGAACTTGTACAGCCGGTTGGGCCGGTTCAATCTTGAAAGAGTTAAAGACTTTCATATTTGCAAGATCAAAAAGAAATAACGGTGATTATTAAATGATTCTTTTCAGGAGAACGATAGGGTAAATTTCGAACTTTATTGCTTCTATTTTCCCTACGAAGTTTATTTTTTCCCCTATAAGCACTCTGGATATTATTAGCAAACTTGGTGTAGTAATCGTGTCTTATCTAGGCAGCTTGATGGTAAGTAGATGTTAATAATGCATTCAGATAAATTATTTTCTAAACACATAGAAAAAATAAAAAAGGAACAAGATAGACAAATAATACAAATCATGATCAGTATAAGATATTAACGATTGAGGACATCGTTGAAATGGTGAGTATCTCCATCCTTACAAAATATATCCAATTTGGCAATTAAGTCTGACGCATTTGTTGAAAATACAAGATTCATATTTCGGTTATGGCCACTAAACATTGGCAATGATGAAACGTTATCTGTGGCAAGATATAGGAAGAGTAAAAGATATTTTGATGCCAACCTTAACTCAAATATTTAATTTAGAGGGAATTTTGAATACAATAATTTTTCTGTTATATTTCCGAGCTTTTATTGGGTGGAAAAATAACTATTCGTACTATTAATTTAAATATCATTATAATATTGCATGAAAAAAATTAAATCTTAACCCTCAGAATACTTTTTTTGAAAATTTATTTAGCATAATATACATAATAGTCACTCAAAATATGATCAATAATAATTTTAATGTTGTTTTGAATTTTTATTCAACAATTGAATAACAATATTTTTATCTCAGTGGAGTTTTATTTTATTATCTTACAAGGAAAACCTTTCTATTTGCTTTTGAAAATTAAAGATAATCCTTCTCCATCAAACGCCGGTTTTAATGAATTTTGTTGATTAAAAAAAGGATTTCGAGATACATAGCAAAGAACTCTGATAAATTAACGCATATGACACGTAGAGGAATTAAAATTATTGCTTTATAAAGTCTTTTATCTTATATAATCTCATTTGGATAAATTTTACCCAGACATCATTTCACTACATCTTCATACATCTGACTAGGCCTGAAAGTTCAGATAGTTGATCTTTTATGAATTGAAAAAAGTAATATGGAAAGAAAAAGCTTTTCCATCGAATTCTTGTAAGAGAAATTATGATTTTATCAGAACCATCTCTAACGTCTCAAAATAGAGTCTCATTTTAGACCATGTTTATTAACGTAGAAACCATAAAGTGATGCTGTGGTCCTGATGAAACCGTAAAGTAGCTGTTTAACCTGATTCACTGGAAATTTCACGAGTATTGAAAGGTGAACGTAACAAGTGACACTAAATTGATTTGAATGGCCATTTAAGCAGAAATAACATATAGAACAGGCTTAAAGACAGCAAAGGCTGTATTGAATTCGTTAGTGTTCAGTCAAATATTGCACATTCAATTAAGGAAGCACTAGAAAAGCATCTCAGGCTTGAAGTACGTCATTCCCTTTACTACTGTATTTGATCGTTTTTGCTACCTATCTGTCCACCCATTAGTTAATAGTTGTTTCCTTTAGTTTCCTTCCATTCGTTTAATTAATGTAGAATACCTTTTCTGTAGAACAGTTATCTTATGCAAAAAAGCAAAATTAGCTGGATGACCATTTTTTTAAAGCAGCCATTAATTGTTCAGCGATTTCTTTTATATTCTTTAATCCGTAGTATGGAGGAAATACAGTAATCGTCAAAGCCTTCAAACATGATATTTTGGCGAACTTTACGATTAAGATCTTTCTAAGTACAAATATATATATATATTTCTGGAAAACATCTGCCCGTCAGTGTGTTTACATATCTATGACAATAACTCAAAAATGCTCTTCATATGTTCTCTACCCCAATGATATAGGTTTCTATCAAATCTCGAGGCAAATCATTTCCGCTATTTGAATAGTTAATATTATAATTACAAAAGGAAGAAGTCTAAGAAAGGTCCAATACACGCATTTAACACCTATAATACAGACACTATCAAATTTTGTGCCAAATCCAATGACGACATGACTATCTGTAGGTGTGTAATTTCAGAAACCTTTAAACAGTAACTCTAAAACACAATGAAACATTCCCCAAATGCCGAAAAATTCACATTAATTTTTCTTCCTTTTACTATCATTGTTATACATTCGGGAGAAGTAGCTTCTTATGAAATGAACCAAAAATAAGGCACTATATTGTCTGTATTTGGAATTGTTATTATAAGTATATGATAAAGTCGAAAGAAAAGAATTCTTGTCAATATATACATTATTTTCTGCTAATTTGAAAACTTTTACTATTAGGCATTTTAATATATCAATATCTAAAGGCCAAAATGACTAATTAGCCAAAAGTGTAAGTAAATCTCCTCTTTTCTAAAAGATGTAGAAAATACGTCGCTTTGCCACACATTTAATAAAAGCTCCCATTTGTTACAAACACATCACTTTGAATATCATCAAAAAAATTCTCACAATTTAGATTGGATTTTGAAGGTATGAAGTGTAATATTCAAATAGTGGGTTTTCTGTTTGTATGAAACCATCATACAATTATGGCAGCATATTTTGGAATACTTAAATATAAGTAATATACGGTACATTTAAATCTTGATAATTCGTCAGTGATAAAAAAGATTCGTGATACATGAATTATGAAATTGAGCAACTGACTACTGTTTTTACCATGTTCCTGTCATTCTACTTCAAACCTTAGTTTTAAACAGCAGGGGGGAAAAGTTCAAAATAAATAGCCGATTTTATAACTATGTATAATCGCTAATAAATTATTGATATTTGTGAAGGAATATATTCTTTTATTCCCGTGGGACTTCATATTTCTTTTCTAAGTAAATAGAGTAAAATAATAGGTAATAAAGTTTTTAATAATCAAAAATTTGGTCACAGAATTTTGTTGATACGTTTAATATCATTATATCAATATTTCCAAACATTTTAATTTTTTTTTCATTGATAATCATTATTTACTAAATTTTTAGATCTATTTAAATAATTAGACTGCAGTATTATATATTTAGTTCGAGTTCACGAATATACAAAAACAACGTATTGTAAATGTCAGATAATTCATCCTTGAGATCTCAGTGAGTTATAAGACTTTGTTGAATCAAAATTTTTTTTAAAAAAATGTCTAATTACAACTTTTAATAACAACATGTTAAATCAGAAATTTTAAAACCTTGCGTGAGATATTAAATTGCATATTTATATCAAAAACTAAATTTACGTATTTATATCAAATTTGAGAGAATTTTTAAAAACAAGTTCCTTTATTTTTCTCAGTGTAAACATAATAATTCGAAGTTAAAACAGTTAAGCGGATACAACTGAGGATTGATTTTACCATCAGAATTGTAGATTTAAATGAAATTTTGGAGAAAATACCTCAAAAAGTTGACCGTTTGTAATTTTGCATATTTGCGAATGTTGTACAGTATATTGAAAATTCAACAGCTTACATATATATAATATGTGAACTTATGGTCAAAAGTTGCCATTTTAATTAATATATATTCTATAAAAACTATTGTTTTGTTGAATTTTTATCGAATATTGTATTAATTGAAATATTATACTTAATGCATGAAAGTAAAAATTAAGATGTAATTTGATAAAATAGCTTTTTGATGAACAAAACTGATTGAAACCAGCGTGACGCGTATGCTTGAAACTTTATCTCAAGCTCTGTTCTTTCCAGGAAAATAAAATTTTTATTTTTTATTCTTTCCCCTTTTCTACTGCATAAAATTTGGAATTAAGGATAAATCCATGGACATCCCGGGGGCAAAGATTTATATTTTCTATTTCTGACACAATGGTGTTATGTTTCATAGTATATTGAAAAATAAAACGAATATGTATTTCGAGCACACGAATATGTATTAATGGATTGAAAATATCACTTGAAATAGAATGGCAATTTTAATA
This sequence comes from Argiope argentata, assembly GCA_026289955.1. Classification (NCBI taxonomy): domain Eukaryota; kingdom Metazoa; phylum Arthropoda; class Arachnida; order Araneae; family Araneidae; genus Argiope; species Argiope argentata. Next base: position 11,923,866 of record JAOUZG010038069.1, on the reverse strand, counting down.
ATAAGATTAAATATCAAAATTGCATCAATTCATTGTTGTATTTTTAAATATTCGTGTTTACATGAATGCGAATATACACACAAATAAACAATTAAACTCAAGACGAATGCAATTTCAAATTCCATACTGATCTTAAGTTTATCTAAAAATATTTACCAAAATGTATCAATGCAGTGAATGATTACTATGTTAAATTTCACTATTTATTCATAAAGACAAATTTACTGTGTTCAAAATTAAACAGAATTCTAGAGCCAGGATAGCTTGGTTGATAGAACGTTGGATTCACATTCCTTGGGCTGCGAGTTTGAACCTGCCAGCAGTAGACTTTATGTGTGTGCTGGCTTACGTTAACACTAGAAAGGTGGCCTTTAAAAATCTACCAAGAATGATAACCATCCGTCTAATAAACGAAGTGTATTTAAAATTAATTTTTAAAGCTAAATTAAACGAAATCGAACTACCTGCAGAAGATTTCATAACTATTGATGCTCAAGGAGGATAAAAGTATTATTTATTTATTTTGGAAGCAATCTTAACACATATATGCGTGATGTTCTCCGCACATTGCTCTTGATCATAACAAACAAAAATTGAGCGTCATTCTGTGCAAATTACATAAGCAAAATGCACAAATTTTTCTTTTTTTTTAAGTTTCGGATTATTCAGGTCGTTGAATGCTTAAATTCAATTTTAGAAGTTCATTTATAATAGTCCTTGTTGATCGGGGCAAAGTTGATAAGTTGAGACACTTCTGCATCCATGGAGGAAGAGGAACAATAATATCTTCAGATTCAGATTCAATCTCAGAAGTAGAATTACCTTCCTCTCTTAATTCTTTCAATACTTCGTGGATAGCTTTTGGCTTACCCAACAAATTTGCTTCGTGAAAACGTTTCGACATATCCAAACATACACAGAAACACCTTCTTAATACTAACGGGACAGATAACCATTCGTCTTTGAGACGTCTATTGTTCTGGATTTACTACAAGCAGAAATATTTCGCCGAAAAGGAATGTCTTCATCTGTAGTTCCCAAGGTCAGAGGTAGGTTCTGAGTAGAACGATCCATTTACCGTTATAGGGGAAGAAAAGTCAAAGTTATTTCGTAAGCGTTCGTCCAGGAGACGAATGGTTAGCATTCTAGGGTTAAATCTGTCGTAGTCACAAATCCCTCCATGTCGAGAGTAATAACACTGTGGGTACTAGTGAAGAGGTGATCGTTCTCTGTTCCAGATCTAAATTACCGCCAAGGGATGTATGATTCCCCTCCCCCGTAAAAAAAGGCTGTGATGGTGTGTAGATAAATCGTACTCTTGGCCCTAGTTGGCGCTACTGAAAAACAAGAGGCGCTCAATTGACTTAAATTATTGACAGACATAATTATATATCCCGGTAGAGGTCTTAATGTGTGCCACATGCAACAAAGGAATGTCCTCATCTGTATGTCCTCAACGGATAGATATCTAATGTAAAAAGTATAATGACGGTATTTAGTGCAAAGACAACCAGTCAAAATTCATTTGTTTGATTTAAAGTATGTTTAGTAGCGTATTTATAGATAGAATAAGGAAATTTCAAGAATGTTTTCGTTTTTGTCTCAGGTAGGTTTGAAACGCAGAATTTCAAGTATGAATTTTGAATATTATAATAATTTACCATTTTATATTTCTTTGTATACTATATTTTTATACTTTTTATATAAGAAAGTAAAAATAGAATCATATAAAATATAGAAAGTTTAAAATATATAGGGACAAATTAAATCGGCAGAATTCTCCAACATGCATTATAAAAGTTTAGGTACTTTTTCGTAATTTTTTCTCAAGATGTATATTCGTAATAAATTTCTTAAAGACAGAAAAGAAATGATTTTTTATACGTTTCTGTCCTCTTTTGAATACAAAGTGCAAAGCAAAATTTGTTTTTATTCCTAGGAAAAAAGTATTAGTCTCTCCCTTTTTTATTCAACTCGACTATTTTTTCACTTTTGTATTGAATTCCAGACAATGGAAGTACTACCGGTATTGCTTTTTTACCTTCGATTTCTAAGTTATTAAACTCTTTCTAAAGTCTTGCATTTCAGTTACATCTTTTTTTCCTTTTATAGTTTTTTTAAAATATTTTTTTATAATTTAAAATCATAGCAAAATATTGTAAAATATGATCAATTCTGAAATGAATGCATTAATAAAAGTGTAAATATATTGATTTGTGATTTAAAAATGGTATTCAAATATAAATAAAATTTTACATACCAAATGAGCAGCAAATTAGTAAATAAGTAAATTTTTAACTTTAAGTGTCCAAAATTTAGCATACATAACTATCTAGGTACAAACATATATAGACGATAATGGTTTAACATTTTCTAAGTTTCAAGTTTGTTCGTGAAAGTTCTATCATGTCATTTATAGTTAAGAAAAAACATTCCTAGAGCTTTTATCCTCTGCTCAAACATCAGATGCCTGAGGGCTTTGCTGTTTTACAGTACTTTTTTTTTGGAAATAGAAAATACTTCTTAAAATGAATCTTTAGCTATTTTATCCGACACGAAACATTTTAAGAATTCACAATAACTTTTTATATTTTGCTTTTTATTTAGAAAAATGAGGCCACAATGAATTTGTTAGTAGTGATGAATATAAAATAATATCTAACAATTTTTTAAACGTCTGTTGAGCTGAATTTCAATAATTAAAAATTTTGCTCATGTAAATTCTTTTTCCTGCAATTGAAAAATTCGACAAACTTCCTACCTGATTTTCCTACAGACACGACGTTTCTGTAAGAAGTTTCGACAAATTCTCACCCAGATATCCTATATACTCTACGTTTATGTAATCTGCTTTGACATACTGTCTTCCCGATTTCCCAATATCCTACAGACTCGATGCTTCTGTAAGCTGTTTTGAGTATTTTCAACCGACTTCAGAATATCCTACAGACCCGACGCTTCTGTAAGCTGTTTTGAGTATTTTCAACCGACTTCAGAATATCCTACAAACTTGACGCTTCTGTAAGCTTTTTTTTTATTTTCAACCGACTTCAAGATATCCTACAGACTCGACGCTTCTGTAAGCTGTTTTGAGTATTTTCAACCGACATCAGAATATCCTACTAACCGACGCTTTATAAGCTGTTTTGGCAAACTTTCTAACCGATTTCCCATTATCCTACATACCCGACGTTTCTGTAAGCTGTTTTGTATACAGAAAAAAGCTCTTCGGAGATCTTTTAGTGATTAAAAGATAATTCCCTAGGTGATAATATCCTTTCTTATAACTATAGTAATCATGTCTACTTGAATTTCTTATCTTCGTGGAAGGGGATATTTAATTTTCTCCTCATTGGGAAACTGATAATTAATTTCATTCCTTTTTTTTCTTGTTATATTTTTCTCTTTATAACAAACTAAGCGAATGCTTTTCATGAAAGTTGAATAGGTTAGCTTCTATAATCGAAATGTTTCATGCAAACGCTCATGGAATTAATTTGCTATTATAACATCTATAGACCAAAAATTCCTTGTCCAACAAAAGTAGCCATTAAAAATGGTGCAATAAACACAGATGAGAGATCTTTGAGAAGTTTGTGTGTAAATACAACAGTGTTCAAAGCTGGATTAATGAATTTTAATTTAAAAAAACGGTATGTATTTTTATGTTTTGAGAAAGTGGCAGTTTTTTTTCAATAAATATTTTATACATAATTGCATAAAGAGTCCCATTTAAAGTGAATAATTCTATAGATATTTTCTCAAACCCAATATATCATATTAATTAATTAGATTAACTTTGAAAAAATTATTCCGAATAATATTTTATATTATCTGTAAAATGTTTGGAACAAAAATATAATATTAATGAATAAACTTGAAAAAAATTCTAGTCTTTCTTTTAATATTCATTCAAATTGGAATTCTTTTAATTAATTTTTATGAAAAAAGTTCTTAGATAAAAGTAGTTAAAAGTAATAGAAATAAAGTCTAACCCATGTCTATGAATGCTATTATCGGGTGTTTCAAAAATGACCGGTATATTTGAAAAATCAATGAAAACTAAACGGGCAGCAATAGAAATACATCTTTTGTTGCAATATGCTTGATACAACGGTAAATTTTCAGGCAGGCAAACTTGCAAAAGTAGTTACAATTTACAACAACAGATGACGCTGCTAGTGATTTGAAAGCATGTGCTATTCAGAAATCGCACATGCTTTCAGTTTGCTGTGGAAAAAAGGCTTATTCTTTAGAACAGAGGTATTTTCAGGTGTTATAATTTCACCGCCTAGAACTTAGTGTTGCTGAAACAAGACGAAGTTTAAAAGGAAATGTAATGTAACCAAAAGGCCGAAAAGCGATACAATAAAGGAAAGAAACAATTGAACAACTGGAACAATACACCTGTTCTGCATTTGAAGCCATCTCAGCTGAGACGTTTACACGGATTTTTGCTCATTTCGTTCTAAGACTTCGCCATGTTATTGATGCGCACGGTTAATATTTGGAAAAGATCGTTTAGATTTTTCAAGATTACAACGCCATCTGTTGTTGAAATTTGTAACTAATTTTGCAAATTGTCTATCTGAAAATTTATTGTTTTCTCAAGGATATTGCAACAAATGGTACATTTAGATCCCTGCCCGTTAGTTTTTATTGATTTTTGAAATATATTAGTCATTTTTGAAACACCCGATATTTTTCCAAACAGTATTTTAACAAATAGTGAAAAAAATTGTTAAAGGATTTTTATATATATTTTTTAATTTAGTTTATTTCATCAAATTAATTGTTATATCGATAATGTTGATATTTTGATAGGACCTTGTGGAAAAGAATCAACAAATGGTATTATTTAGACACCTGCTATTAATTATGGATAATAAAGCATTTTCAATTAACCGTGGCTAACTAATCTGAGTGATCAATTCGGATTGGAAAAGCCATAGTTCCAATATGACCGTAACATTCTGGCAATATAGCAGAGCTATATTTAGAGGGAAATGCAAAGCTTCACAATGGTGGTAAATGTCATCCATAAATTGTAGTACTAGAACTACAATATGGACTAATGTTGACACTAGTTGATTTGCGATTATTGGATTAACAATGAAGAGACGAATGATTTTGCTTCAACCATTCGATGTTCGTACTTCCAATGTTGAATTTTTTGGAAACAACAACAGTGAAACTGATCGTTTCAATTAGAAGAATTATTTTCAATTAATAAATACTAAATTTAAACTTTGCTTATCACGATGTTTTCTTTAGAAGTTGTCAAAGATTTCCTTCACAGAATGTCATTATTCTCTCTCATAGCTTAAAAATATATTGACTCAGAGTTAATCGAATATTAACTCAGAGAATATATATTTTTGAGTTTATAAAAAGTGATTAGTAAATCGTAAGCGCACTGAACTCCTTGAAATGAAATGTAATCATTTATAAAATACATAGAAGATCAAATGAATTTATTCCATATCATTTGTCTTGAAATCTATCAGAACATGCAAAAAACACATTATGACTGATTTAATTATATAAAGCAGACCACCACACTTATGAATATGCTTACTTATGATTTGCTTATGAATATAGGACTAGTTATATTGGTTAAAGGAAGAAAAACATTCAAAACTTTAATTCTCTCTGTATAAATAAAATGTTATTAATCTAAAAAAAAATCAAACAAAAAAATTAATTTTTAAGGTAATTTATAAAATGGGTCATCAACTTGATTACCATGATTTCTAAGATTAAATTTTACACAGATAAATTTGGAAATCTATCTATCTATCTATCTATCTATCTATCTATCTATCTATCTATC
>JAOUZG010038069.1:11888758-11906258 GCA_026289955.1 Argiope argentata | reverse complement strand
TAGATTGCATTCAAATAACATTAGAAAGAAAATAATACTTGGTAAAAATTCAAGATAGATGTTTGCATTATTTTTTGAAAAATTCAAATTCCTCAAAAAAACGAAGCATTATCATAAATGTCTATAATCAATTTTCAATCTATCCGAATTTGATAACTGGAAAGATATCCTATCCAACACATGTTTTTCCACGATTTTAAACGATAACGTAATAGTGAAATAAAAAAGGAATAAATTATAAGTTTCATAAGTACAAGCGAAAGTAGTAAGCCTAAAATTTTCTAGCATATTCTATTAAAGGCGCTATTCCAGTTTCTTGCATGGAGATGGTGTTCAATAATTAGGAAATATTCATTTTAGTTATGAATTACAATTTTAATCGACTTTATGACTTATGGTATTTTTATAAGTTCGTTGACAGTTATCTGTCTGAGATTTAAACTGAGTGAGCGTCTCTTGTTTTTTCAGTGGCGCCAACTAAAACCAAGAGTAAGAGAGCCACTTCATGCCCCCCCATTAGCGTGAACAACCTCTTTTTATAGGGAAAGAGGGCCTATTCCAAAGCCTCATAGATAGAACACAGAAGAGAACAACCATGTCTTGACTGGGATGCCCAAATAACGAGAAAGCTACCCTTATTCCAGGAGGTCAACTTAACTAAAGGTGTAAAATCAGTATAGTGGATTTTATCTATCCAGCTGTTACTTTTCTGTTTATCGTGTTAACTGATATTCGGACAGACGGACAGAGAGACTTCCACTGAACGAATTTGCTGGAAGTTTCAAAGAAATCTACAAATATAATGGAAATAATCTATACCAAATTTCATATATCTTGCCCAAACCATATTTGATGTAGACGACAGATAGTCGCACCATATATCAAATCATATTTGCATAAACAGATAGGGAAGCTTTTCTAATTTTTTTTTAAGTCCGAAAAGGTCTGAAGCGCAAAGATTCATCAAGTTTACTTGTTCAGCTTTCTTTTCTTTTTCTTTTTGACAATTTTCATTTTTTTACAATAGTATCTCTATACTTCAAGCACAAGAACATAAAAAAGCCAATTTTCTACGCATTGTTTTATATTTATTAGTGTGTCAGTTTTGCAAGTGTTGCATTATATTTTGTATCATAACGATATAATGATTTTTAAAAAAATGTTAAGTTTTAATTTTTTTTGAAACATCATACAATAATGACATATGCTAGAGGTTTAAAATATTCTTAGAATTGTATTTTTTCCGTGTTTGAGATGTTTTACATGCATTTTTCGGCTTCATGTTCATTTGACTCAATCGAATCTTCCTATGAATAACTTAGATATGAATTTGAATATTTCTTTTTATATGTCAAAATCTGTTATGTATAACATTCAAAATTCTCTCAAATTAAAATTTATTTTCTTCTAATTTTTACTTTTTCTCAATATTTATTTAATTAATCTATCTGTTACACCTTCCTAAGTTGATTTTATTGGTACTTTTAATAAATACAACTTTGAAGCCGAAATTCTATCTCGGCTTGATAGAATTATATTTAATTCCGAAATTCCTAATGTCTCAATTTCCATCTACTTCTATTTCTTCTCCGGTTATGTATACTAGAGCAAACTATCCCTTTGCTCTAAGATGCATAAATTGCTTTTTTTTTTGTTTAGCCAGTTCAATAACTTAAATTAATAAAATTGTTTTTTCGTATTTTGCAGGGAAAAGTGATCACCTTTTCATATGTAATTTCAGTATCATGTAAAAGCGATATCTCAAATACATAGCAATTCATTTATATAAAATTTAGTGTACGATTTTTTGTTTGCAGTTATAATTATGTATCGGATTTTGTTTTCAATTTGCAGGAGAAAAAAGCCATTAAAACTGCACATTGTGATGTTTGGTGTTTACATTCTCAGTGGTACTGCAAGAAATACATTCTCAGTGGTACTGCAAGAAATACATTCTATAGTTGGTTCTTTAATAAATAATTTTATATTTATTATTCATGATAACATACAATTAATTATTCACAAATACATTTATTATAGAGTGTGCCACAAATTTCGGAAAGGCCACACTAGACAGTATTTCATTTTTACATATTACCAGCATATTTGTATTTCAATCTTTTCCTTTCATCTTTGTATTTCCCAAGAATTGAATATTTTTTCTTTTATTTCTTCAATGAGTGTTTGGGGAAGAAATAAGTAAAAACAATTCTTCCCAATGTATTAAGAAATGGTATTCTCATTCCAATATAGAAACAAATGATATGTTAATTATTTTGTAAATAGTAAATAAAAATATTTTGAAAAGGATTTTCCAAAGAAAAATTAGGATACAGTTTTTAACGTGAGGATTAGTGCACATTTTTAATCCCAAATGGCAGTACATTCCCATTGTGTTAAAAGCTAAGGAAGGTCAAGGAAAGATGTTAACTTGACATGCGATGAGTGACTCTCAAGTTTAGTTATACTGACATCCTGTTTTAAAGTGACACTAGGACTGATTTTAGGATGGACTTCGTAATTTCAAACCGCAATCAAATGAAGAGGACGAAACCTAAACTGGTACCCTCTCTCCACGCCACACCACCCAGCAGGAGGATGATACACAGTTATTTATAGTTTTTTCAGAAGGATATTTTTTTTCCACAAATTCAGATTTTTGAAAAAAAAATAAATAATGCTTCTATTGGTATGCAATTTTAATAATTTATTTACATCATAATAAAATATACTTTATTATAGTTTCAATACATTTTTGCTAAAATTTATAATAAAGTAAGGAAAAATATTATTCCTAATATTTTCTTTTAAAAAATTTGACCCTTACCTAATTAATTTCTGACAGGTTTTATTTTAAGAGTTCCTTTTAAATACATAAATATATTTAATTTAAACTCTTTTTATACAGATTCTTAGCTTTTTAGTTTCAAAGTTTAAAATCAATATATTAACTTCCATCTTTCTGATCATTTTATCTATAGCTTCTCCGGGTGCAAACTTAGAAATCTGCTTTCGATAGTTTAGTCTAGAACTTAAATCAATAAAGATTTTGTTCTCTATTTTTTTTCCTAGTAAAAGAACGATTCAACTGGTCTGTTTTAGTATCTTTATGCTTAACGCAGAATTTATTATTTTTTTTATCTCAGTAAAATATCAGCTAACTTTTAGGGTGTTGAGTATTCTAACAAAGACAAAAGCATACATTTCATCATTTAAATTCACTGAAAATGGACGAACAAGTTGCATTTATATACCTAAATATTATTAATATTTAATATTCTATGCTTGCTATTTCCATAGAATTACAAGCATGCATCATTAAAAAGCATATGTTACAAAAAATAGGTTTTAAAAATGCAAATCGGCTTATTTTGGCTCTTTAAAGTTTGATTCTTTTTCAAAAACGGCCAAAATTGTCTTAAATTTGCTTTAGAGGATTTAAATGTTGATCTCAAAAAGATAGGTTTTTAAATTTCAATGATATTTTTATTTTATTAAAATGTGTTCGATTGTTTGATAATTACCAAAACAAAATATTTAATTTATTTTTGAAAATATTTTTCCTCCTCAAAAACAATAATTGAAAAAAAACTTTACAACCAAAGGAAAAAAAAACATAATTTTAATATGTAGTCAAATGAAATCCAATTTTATTCTTCGATTTTTAATAAAATTGTACAAATATTTTAAGTATTATTTTCAAGAATACTTTTCATTGTTGCAAAGAAATTCAAATTTTCTTATCTTTAAAAAAACAAGTTGCACTAAACAAATAGTCTTAACGTTGCAAGTTGGATCTTTATTGCTTCAAGAGAAGAACGAAAGTTCTGCTTTTTTATCATATTATTCCTAATTTTATTTAATCATGTCAAAACATGATGTTTTTGGGATAAGAATTCCGCCATCAACAAAAATCAGTAGGCAAAAAAATTGAAATTTTATTGTCTGTACGAGCATCTCAAAGAATAAGGTTTAATAACGCATTGTCATTGCATTTACAAAAGATCAGATTAAAAATAAGTTAATGACTACAGCAAATAAAACCTAGAAAAATGCAATTTTGGGCATATGATTATATGAAATGAAATAAATAGGTAATGTGATGTTTTTTTAAACGATAAATACGAGACCGAGTTTTTTGGATCATTTGCCATACTAATTCAATTCATTCAATGAAACCATTAAAATGAATAAAAATTTTATTTTACTTGAACGAGCACGTGGCGCTTGGCCGACTAAGAAATTATGTTCTGACATGACACATTGAAATATGCATAGCAGATTTCCTTTTTAAATTTTTTCCTTTTTTATTTCATCAAATAACTAAAAACATGTAAATAATTCATTTTCTAAAAAAAATCTAAAATAAATATATATATTGCCCTGCATTATTGTTAGATATAATATATACTAGCATAATTTCAAAAAATCGTTTGTGTTGGCATAGAAAGCTTAAAAATACTGCTTTAAGTCATTCACGAATATTAAATTATGCTTAAAGGATTCAAATCAAATTATATTATTAATTACCTAATTGAATAACATCGCATTAATTTTATGATTGGCAATTATTGAAATAATACTGGACATCAAATCTCTGTAAATGAGATTTAAGTAAACCAACTTCAACCAAAATTATCGAAAAAACAGGAGGTCAGCGAAGATGTCTACAAATGAATAGAAATCATATTCCCTTAATATTTATACCAATAAAACTTGTAGTTAACCTTGATATAACCTGCAATTTCATGCAGGGCTAGTATTAAGAAACTTACAAGAAAAAGCAAGTAATTGATATTTATCGGCAATAGAGACTTATAAAGCCCAAGTTGATCCAACTTCTGCGGGCTTAAAGGTAATAACAATTGGAAGAAATAGGAGAAGAGAGAAAGGAAAGGGTGTAAGAAAACTAAAAGAAGATGGGAGAAAGAAAACAGATATCCTGGGATTTCGTACCTGAACTCATTTGAAGAAGGTGATAACATTAGGGGTGGTAGGAACTGGAACTGCTAAGTAAAGGAACTTTGACAGAAAGAAAGATTAATCTAATTTACTTGAGAGCGGCAATATTCTCTTCTTATTTGAATAGATGAGCTTAACCAAATATCATAGGTGATATTGGATCCCCAAATACTAACAATAAATCATATTTATATTTTTAGAATTTTATATATTATTATACTATTTTAGGATTTTATATATATTTTATATATTAATATTAAATATATATGTTTTCTTTTTTTAAAAAAATCAAATATAAAAATAGTTCTTTTACTTATGTAAAACTGCTAATCTTATTTTTAAATTAATAGGAACTCCCTGTTTTCGTATTGTGCTGATATCAGAATAATTTTACGTTACGTAGAAGTTTCCAACTAAAGCAAAGGTGAAATTTAATTAAAAGTTTGGAAAGTTATATACAGTGATAAAACTTGAAATATACATTTTAATTTTAATTTTTTAGCAACACAATATTTATTAAGATTAATCATATCTATCTAGTTTAATTTAATATACATAAAAGGAAATCATAAGCATTTTAACAAATTTATTTTCATTAATTTCATAGTTAATTCTGAGTCTGAAATAAAATTTTAATTCTTAAATTCAATTTCAATTTGTAGCTCTTGATTAATAATCATCACCGTTTACATCACCAATTATCAAAATCCCCTTTTTGAGAATTTATTTAGACATAAGCTCGGTTTCTTAATTTTGAGTTGATAAATTTCTGTAATAATGTATCATATTGACTCAAGCTACAATATGACACGTTATTATATAAATACTTAATTTAAAGTAAATGAATATGAGCAAAAAGTTTAAAAATGGCATTTTTAGAACATTAGAGTATATTATGATGTTCACTTTCATTTATAATGATTAATAAATATATTGTTTAATCCCCTTTAAATATCCAATAAGAGATAATAACCAATAAAAACCAGAAGATCTATGGGACATCATTCCATATTTATTATCAAATCAGCTGCTGAAACTCAAACAGGTATTTCAAAAATAAAGAGAAGTTTTTTTAAAAAAAAGTCTCAAGAAAATCAAACAAATTTTACTATGCTTACTACAGTGTTCAGTATTCATTTGACAAGGAAAGAATTCTTCAAATAAAAATCCACCAGTCTAATGCATAATTGTATAAAAGAAGCTTTTTTTATGTCAAAAAATAGAAAAATTCCAATTACTAAGCAAAAAAAAAAAAAAAAAAACCCTAATTGTTTAGAATATGCCTATGGAACTTATCATAAGCATTTTCTGTTATGCAGTTTTTATAAAAACCAATGTTACTCAAACACAATTTTTATTAAAAAAATGAGTTTCAGTGACATTAAAAAAAATTTCTGTATTCCCTCAATTTTAAATAAAATCTTTTCCAAAACTTATTTAAATAAACGTATGTTACTGTATATTACTTTATATAAATGAAATAATTATATATTTTTATTCCTTTTTATTCTTATACCACTAATTGTTCTTATTATATTTTTACATCTCCTAATTTATTCTTCATAAACATTTCTGCATTAGTCAGCTATCTTGAGAATTGAAGGCTCCACACTAAAAAATGATTTTAAATGCTTATGCTTCTTTTCGTTCAAAAGAGATCCTTTGTACATTGTAAATAGCGAATTAAAAAATTTGAGTCTTAAACTTTAAAAAAAAATGAATAGTTTTAACTGTAATCCCTTCTCTAAATGTAAGTAATATTTCACATTTGTCTTCATTATTGTTATTGGGTATGCTCCTTAACCTAAATGTAGGACCTCTTATTAGTGATCTAGGCTTCCCGGGTTTGAGTCCTAGTTCAGCCATGGTTGTCTTTACCCTGTGTTCTATCCGGGAAGTATATAAAAGAACCCTTCTGCAAAAAGGGGTTGCGAAATCGAGTGTATCAGCTTCATCTTCATGTGAGCTGAACTACTTTAGCTCTCAGGTGCTCAGATGCTCTTACTCTCAGAAGCTACTGCAACGCTCTTTTATCTATCTCTTCTTCTTGTTGTTACCTATGGCACTTGACTATAGACAAGCCCTCCGCCGATACAGCAGCAGATTTTAAGCCCAAAAGAGTGTCTCTTGTTTTTTGAAGTAGCGCCAACTAGAGCCAAGAGTACGACTTAGCTACACACTCACCACATTTGCTTGCACAGCCCCTTTTTACGTGGGATGCACATTCACGCCTCTCACAGATAGCACGCAGCAAAACAACCATGCCCAAACCGGGACTCAAACCCAGGACTCCCAGATTAAAAGGAAGACGCGCTACCTCTGTGCCAAAAAGCCGGCCCCTTATCTCTTACTTCGTTTCAGTTGGAGCTCAATACAAGAGGAATAAGTACCAACAATGGTTCTAATTGCAACATTAAATTTATTATATGTTTTAGAAGTTTAGATGATTGACACTTATCCATAATTTAATATTTTTTTTAATTTCATCAGTCATTTTACAAAATTTTTACAGAAAAATTATCAACTTTTTATTTGCATGTGAGAACATTTTATAACCTTTGACCATCATGACTTTTGTTCGAGTTTAATGTTAGCTAATAGCAGTTAAATTGAACTAATATTTTCTCTCTTATAAACATGTAATGTATTCCTTATCAAATAATTGAGATGTTATACAGGCTTTTTTGAAAAGTAATATGGATGTAAATGAAATAAAATCAAAGAAAAATATAAAGACGAATCAAATTTTAAAGATGCTTTGTTGTATTTAAGATTTTAAAGTCAAAATAAGTTTTTCAGATTGAAAATTCAAACGATCTGTATCTTTGATTTGATAAAATCCAAATATGATAATTTACTTACAGTTATCTTGGGATAGGGCTCAATGCTTATTATTAGCAAAATATGACAAAAGGGGCAAAACAATGCGATTACTGCAAATAGTCATATAAATCTATAACATGTTTTCTTTAATAAGATCCAACTTCTATATCCAGCACACTGTAAACCTCAAAATTCAATAAAACGCGAACAAGGAACTTCCCTAATCTATTTCGAATTTGCATTCAAGTCAAACAACAAATCCTATTTATAAGATCTTATAACTCCAATAAAAAAGACATTGAAATATCGATAAAATGAAATAAAAAATTAAAAGGAAAATCTTCTACTCTGTTGCATTAAACGTATCTCGTGGTATTCTATGCTACTGAATATTTACATCTGTATGAAATAATAGCTTTCTGGCAAGAAAGACTGTGACATATTTGTATCTTTAAAAGTCAAATTAACATCCTCGCACAACAAAAGAAGCTGGGGCTTTTCATGGAATAAAAGGCCGTAGAGGGAAAGTTTTCTTCAGTAGCGGAGTTTGCCGAGACGAGGGGGAAAAAATAAATAAACTGCGTTTTTCCAAGGGTTTTTTTCACTAATAGGATTAACGGCAAAAGCTTTTAGCCTAGAAGGGCTTAACGATCTCTTCTTAAGTGCTTCACACCATCTCCTACAATAGAAAGAACCTAAGGTGTCTGTTTTACAAATGTAACGTCAACAATAACACTCACCTCTCCCAGTGAAAATAAAAGACGACAGACACGAAATAGCTTGGCCGGCGTTGACATATCTAAGCGGTTTATTTTAACTCCGAGTATATTGCAGAGTGGATCTGCTTTGAAGATTATTTCATTAATAGGAACCTTTATTTCAAGAAATCTTGATCTTTTAAAAAGAAAAAAAAAATGATTCTTGAGAATTCTTGTTATTTCAAAAAGCAGAAAAAGCTCTTTTTTTAAATGTAACTTCGGAATATCCTTAGAATTTAGTATTTATTTAATTACTTAAAACCGCTCATTTTAAAAGTCTAGATAAGTCTATGAGTCTTTAAAGTAAAATAAATAATAAAAAATAGTTGCTAAAAAGAATAACAGAAAATGTGATCATTTTAACAGCATAAAATCAAAACTTTCTTTTTATCATCAAAGATCACAAAAAAAGAAAGAAAAAATATTACCTTGATCGCACAGTCACGTTGTTCTTGGAGTACCCTTACGAAAATCAGGCTTAATACTTTAAAATAAAAGCTACTTCCTCTTGTGTACAGACGACAACCCCACCACCACTGAACGCAGCAGTATCGACAGGATTTGTTGTAGCCGATTCTGGACTGCAGCAATGTCCATCTTTACATTGAACCAATCTGTCAAACTGATATTCTCTTCGAGATGATTGGCCCCAAAGTGGTCAAATACTGATCAACTCATCATCTACAAACTTTCAAACAGATGGCAAAAAAACTGACAATTTTAAACCTAATGTCCTTTAGAGACCTAAGATTACTTTGTACCATCAGTACTGAACTCAAATCATTGTTTTTAACTTGCAGATGTTTTCTATGATCAGAGATTTCTTTGCATTCCTTTAAATAGTGGTAAACAGTACCGATTCCTCTACAAATGCATTTATTTTCCTGCATTCTTCCAAATCTTTGGAAATATGCAGGGGACTCTCCCATGTCCTGATATAATTTGGATTGCCAGTGGATGGTATCTTCTTATTTTTATTCCTGGATTAGGAATAAAATCGTAAGTTACTCTTCCTTTTTTGGACATATACCATGTGTCAAACTATTGTAGTTTAATTTTTTCTCTCAATTCCCATTTTAAGACAATATTTGATTTAAGGACAATTATATCCGCACTCCTTTTCTGTACCGGCATCTTTGAATACAGATCCGCTTTTTCATTATCATATATCCCAATATGGGCATTAACACAACTGAACTCTATCCACTTGTTAAGTTTTTACTCTTTTTATCTGTTCTTTTATCGTCCATTAAAAAAATAGCTATATATTCGTGAAGAAGGTAAAAAAGAAAAATTGTAACGAGTTTATTGGCATTCAGAATTGACATTACCCCTTAGAAATAATGATAATTTGACCTGTAAATAACGTGACAACGTCACTGTCAATTTAACTGATACAAATCACCAGGAGTAAACACGTTGTATTATCTGTGTCTCACTTTGATCAGTAATGTATCAGTACTGAGTCGTAATTTTTAATGTATCAGTACTGTGTCATAAAATGTAATTGGTACATCAATTAACTTTTATTTTTAATGCTATTAAAATAATGTGGTGCGTGTCTGTCTGAACTTTTATTGTTGAAATAATAACTTAAAGTTAATCCGAGGAAATTATGATACAGTAACAGATGATCCCAAATCTACAGGATTTGAAAAATTATGAAGAGATGAACAGATCAATTTTTTAGTAAACGATATCTGCAAAAATTTTAGTGAGACTTGTTCAATTTTTTTAAAACATAAGTCAATCCCCCTCTATCTCTATCTCTATCTCTGTATATATATATATATATATATATATATATATATATATATATATATATATATATATATATATGTGTGTGTGTGTGTGTGTGTGTGTAACCAAATCTTCCAAAAATATTAGACTCTTCAGATAGCGGGTTTTTAGTGGCGTGTTGTCTAGGTTTTTTTTTTAGTATTTACGGGTTCAGTTTGAAAACTAAGATAAAAAAATGCAAAAGAAGGATGAAGAGACTTCTTTAAAAAAATTAAAGAATTTATTTAGAGTTAAAGGGGACAATATACAGAAGGAAGTATTTACAGGGAAATATTAAATGAAATAAAAACCTGGAGATAATAAACAAACAGAAAATGTATGTGCGTCTCTTTGTGTGTAAGCGTGTGTTGCAAAACACATTATTTTATTCCAAGATTTTCCGAGGTTAAGAAATATAAAATCCTGCATTTGAAACAAAATTTATGAAAGCCGTTTAGATTCCAGCCCCTTTTAAAAAACTATTTTGGGGAACTTTAATAAAAAAACTGTTCGTTCAATAAAAATTAGCAAGAACATTTAAAGCAATAAAACTGCTTAATAACTGCTTAAGTAAAATCCTCCATTACATTGCAAAATCATAAATAATTCATATTTGAATACTGAGCAAAATAAATTCTTTAATATTTAAAATAAATTAATTAAAATAATAGTTCAAAACATTAATTAAAGTTTTTTAAGAGACTAGAGAAAAAAAAAAGAATATCTAATGAACTGAATGTGTATTATATAGTCTGTTTCAAAAGAACAATAGAAAAAGATTGATTAGTTTGAGATATTTATACTCATGCTTCAATATCAATACAAATACCGCAATATTTAAACTGTAAGAAATTCTAATAAAGCGCCTTATATTAAAATACGAAAACCCTAGAATGCTATTTCTTTGAGTGCAGAGTAAAATAAAAGGTTTTTTCATCTGAATTATAAGCTTTTTTTTACTTTCTTTGCCGATTCAATATATCATTCAATTTCTATATAAAAGCTTCTTTATATTTAAATTACTTTCGGAAATATAAATATTTAATGCAGAAATAATCCAGGCAGAAACTTGAGTTCCAAGATTTTGTTTTGATAAGCTTGCTATATAGAAAATTAGAGTGTAGTTTAATGTTAGAAGTATGAAAATATCAGATAATGCACATTACTCGATCCGCGTTTAAACAATTTAATAAAATCATGAATGAGAACTGGTTTTTAAATATTATTTTAACATTTCAAGAAATTTAAATACAATGAATTATTTCCTATTTTAATTCTTAAGACACAAACGCCTTTTTAAAATCATTGTTATGGTTTTATTTTCTGTAGCGGAAATATTGCAATTTTGATAAATAAATTAGAAGTAAAATTTTGTGGTTAAAATAATCAAAAGCTACAAAACTAAAGACTAAAATTAAATCCTCAATAGTTGTTCTAATAAACACAATTATAATATTATGTTTTAGGAAAAAATAAGTATTAATTGTATTTATAATTTTCTACATTTTATTTATTTTAAAAATGCTTTGATGTCTTCTGATATTTTGCTTTTTGTATCTGCTTTTATTTTTTTAATAAATATTATATCATTGTGTCGTCTTTGTTATAAATTCGCTAATAAATGGTACCGATTTCGAAAATTAAATCTAATTAAATCAATTGCAAAATTAAAGTTTAAAAATAATAATACATTAATAATAAAAACATATAATTTTACAAATTACGGATTAAAATTTTTATTTTTTGTATACAGATTTTTATTGACCCTCATTTTGAAAACCCTTATCACAAAAACAACATCATGCTCTGACATGATAAAAAAAGTCTCAAGCAGTAAGAAGTTCGAGGAAGATATTTCTAAACCTAAAAATGAAATTTCAAATCATTTTTTGAATTTGTAACATAATTAAAAGAACAATAATGTAAGGGAATTTCTTGATAGATTTTAATACAAAAACGGTTGCATTTCGTCAAAAAAAAAGATCTCCCCAGCGTACTTTATATATAATCCACTTTCGATAAACCGTATAGAGAAATTAATTTAGCAAATAGGTTTATTACTCTAATTGATTTTCAAATTTTAAACTCATTTTAATTGTTTCAAATTTTTAATTAAATCTTTCAATGCGCTATTTGTGATATAGGAGAATAAAATAATTCAAAAAACATCTAACAAGATAAATGGAATTTGAAATGTTTTCTTCATGCCAAAGTTGTAGTTTTCTGATAAATATTAACTTATTTGGAAAAACATAATTTATTCTCTTCACTTGGCTGGAAGCTTCTACTCATTTAAATATCCTTTTGGCAACATTAAATCTTTTAAATATCCTTTTGGGCAACAGTGATAAATGTTTCCCTTATGTAAACAATAATTTGAAATACTCTTTGTAATAATAAAATTGAATTTTTAATAATAACTGTTAGTAACAGACGTTTTTTGACTTATAAAAACAAAAAATAAGTTTATTTTTGAAAAATTATTTCTTTTTTTAGCTAAAAATAAGAAATCTATTTTGAAAGGTATAAACAACTTATTGATGAGCCGTAAGAAGGAAAATTTTAAAATCAATAACGTGTGAGATATTCCTTTCAAAAACAAAATCACTAAGACTATTTCAACCATCCATAAAAAATTGCTGTTTCACTGAACTCTGGTTCTCATTTCTTGCTTCTTTTGTCAATACGGTTCCGTTGAAACGAACAAAACAGTTGGCGTCCTATAAATATCTTTTTTATTCCTGAAGGAGCAAATAAAATTTAAGCGCAATATAGCAGCATTAGTTATTGGAAAGATTTGGCGCCACTCCAGTGCCAAATGGCAAAGACATCCTAGATGTACTTGAAGCACAAGAGCCAAATAGAGCCTCGAACCTTTCCAATAAGTCGCCTGAATGTGCTGAAACTGATTGAAAACATTCATCGGAGAAAGGAATAAAATTCTGCTTTATTATTTGAATTAGGTTTACATCAATTTTCAAAAATTATTTGCTTATAAATTTCGTGTATTGATTTCAAGTTCTCGAATTAAGCACAGAATGAAAAAATGGCAGGGAATTAAAAACAAAACAAAACAATTTCTCTTTATTGCCATGAATTCAGAGATTTAATAATAATAATAATAATAATAATAATAGTAATAATAATAATATAATTATTAGGGGTCACCCAAAGAGGTGATTTAAAAAAACATTTGGCGACAAAAGCAGGATTTTAAATGTCTAAAACGATATATGTTCAGAAAAAATTAGTATGATATATTATATTATTAATGCAAATGCAATTTCATAAAAAATGTTTGGATTTTAGCCTAAAATATTAATTTATATTTTAAAACAATGTTCATAAAAAATATAAGGAATTCTTCGATCATAAATTTCAATTTTTAACGTAAGAACATTATTATTTTTAAGTAATTATTTATCTTAATTAATTTAAATCGTTTACCAATTTAAACCGGTTTCAAATAATCAGGGGACTATTCTATCGGTCTCTATAACCCTCTCTTTTTAAATATAAGTACGTATATATAATAATAATTTTTTTAAATTTCATTTTCAGTTTTTCTATCTGGCAAACAAAGTTTTGGAGCTCGATCGATTTTGAGATGAAATAACAACTATGATGCCATATTTCTTTCTCAGCCTTTTAAAAACGGATCTGCTGTCAAAAAAGGATGCTTAATAATAAAGCAATACGGATAAAAGCAGGTCAACCTTTTAAAAACGCATCTGCTTTCAAAGAAGGATGCATAATAATAATGTAATTCTGGTAAAAGCAAGTAAAAATATCTTTTGCCTTTAAATTTCAGAAATATCAAAACTGTTGACAAAAACAACATCATGTCACATGATAAAAACTATGCTTTTTAAATAATCTAAATTTCTGATTATATGTAGATGTTATTTTATCCACAATTTTATATTTGTTACCAATTAATTACTTTGTTTTTAATCGAGAATTAATTAAACTATGTAGACAAGAAATGTGAAAATCTTGCCCATAACATTTATTAAGGTCAATTTCTTTTTGTAATGGATTTCTTTTGTTTTATGAAAGTAACTGCAGTGAATTTGCTCTTTTGACTGTCAACATCCAACTTAAGCCTTCAATATGTTCATATGAATATATAAATATGATAATGCAAAAAAATTATGCGTTTTCACTTGAATTTATATATAAAGATTTTTTCATGAATGCTGAAATTTTAATTTAAAATTTAAAACTACCATGCACTAATCCAAATAAAATCATTTCTTTCCTTTCTGCATAATGAGATCTTTGAACTTGGACCTATAACATTCTCTGTCATTGAAATTGGTACAGACGGATGGGTTTATTAAAAATCATAACTAAAAAAGGAAAAATCATAACTAAAAAAACAAAGAAAATAATAAAATTATGAAAATCTTTTAAGAATTAAAATAAATATAACGCTGATTGTTAACAGCCAAACTTAACCAATTTATGGATAAAACATCATTTTTAAAAAAAGAGTTCAATTTCTTGATAAATAATTTCACATCACTGTTGATGATGAGTCAAACTGCTTGTAACTATGAAATATTCTCGTACCAAAAATGGTGTTGCTACAGTAAAACGTTTTAAAAGCTTTTTATTACACAGATATTCATTTCTTGTAATATTCATTAGAGCTTGAGTACCTAAAACGTCAATGAATAAAGCTTCATAAGCTTGTACACCTCCTCACTTTTAAGTAAAGCATTGATTTTATTAGGAAGAGTGAAATCCATTGCCTCTTTTCCCTTGAGCCCGTTCTCGTGATTGACATCAACCATTAAAAGCATTAAAATATTGTCTACTCCATTGCCACATCTGTCCTTTATTAAAGCACGTAATCTTCACGATTTTCCAAAGAACGTTCCTACCCACCGCATTAGGAACTTTTCATCTTCATTATGGAACACTTTCCCCTTTTCCATGTAACTTAAGGGGTGGAAAAGGCAAGCCGATCAATTTTCATTGCGTTGGGGAAGGCACTAGCTATTATGCTTAAATTTTGCACCATGCGTTGGGTGGCAAAAGATAGATAATGCAAAATAGCGGACACGTGGCCGTTTAGGAGGGTAACTCGGCTGGTTCACTCTCCTTCTATCTCTCATATTTTTCTGTATTTTATTTTGCCTCTAAGGTTTCTTTATGTTTCTCTGGGGGTTTTACCGTTGGATGTGACGGCAAAGAAATAAAGTAGAACAGGCTTAATCCTTAACTGGGTGAGGTGAAAGTTTAGGACTTAACAGGGGGAGGTGCTGTCTACGAGACCTCATTTTCTTTACACCCAATTTAAATTTGCTAATGGATGTATTAGTATGAAAATCTATCAATATATTCTGCAGATATTTTTTTATGAAATATAGATATGTTTTAGAGTTTTTTTGAATATATTATAATTGAATAACAGTAATTGTTTTGGAACGTAAATTTTCTTCTCAAATTATATGATACAATAAATAATATTCTTGAAAAAAATACTTATTACTTTTTAAATCATATATATTTTTCCAGTATATAAAGGTATATAGGAAACAATTTAACAATTATATGAAAAATAAAAAAAATACAGTTGGTAAAATCATTTTTAATCGTCTAGTATGATTTTTGTAGCATTGATTTCGAAGGCATTCTAAACGTATAAGTTAAGTACTAGTATGAAATATAGGTACGGATATAAACATACAATTTAAGTACTAACATATAACTGAGAGAGTTTCTTTCCTTAACCTCGCATGTTAAACATACATGTTAAGTACTAGTATAAAATATAGGTACAGATACAAATATACAGGTTAAGTACTAGTAGGAAATATAGGTGCAGATACAAACATACAGGTTAAATTAGTAGGAAATATAGGTGCAGATACAAACGTACAGATTAGGTACTAGTAGGAAATATAGGTGCAGATACAAACGTACAGATTAGGTACTAGTAGGAAATATAGATACAGATACAAACATACAATTTAAGTACCAGTATATAACTGGGAAAGATGCTTTCCTTACCCCCGCATATTAAACATACTGGTTAAGTACTAGTATAAAATATAGGTACAGATACAAACATAAAGGTTAAGTACTAGTGAAAAATATAGGTACAGATGCAAACGTACCGGTTAAGTACTAGTTTGAGATATAGGTACAGACACAAACATGCAATTTAAGTACTAGTATATAACTGGTTGAGTTGCTTTCCTTAACCCGCATGATGGCCTTTTAAAAAATATTGATTTTTGTAACCATATAAAAAACATTAATCGCACATTTTAGCACAGTACCTTACATAGCACATACCTTACATCAGCAATCGAACTAAGGAGATGGTTCTTAAAATTAGATGAAGAATGTACCTTGTCGTAGCTATAAATTAATGAAAAAGATGATATGAGCATCGTATTCTTTTCCTAATTGTCACATTAATGAAGCTATTTAAGATTTGTTTTGCTTGTATTGTCCGAAATATTTGATGAAAACTTTTATTATATCCTAGTAAGTATTTATATTGCAGTTGACGATTATATGGTGGCAAAAAAGAAAAAAATATATATATTAAATAAGCATACAATTAAAAGCAAATGAGCTGAATACAATACTATTTGTTGATTCTGCTTTTGGACACACTGTTTGTGGCATCGCTAATGAATGAAGGTTTGTTTACTTTTTTCATCTCTAGAGAGGTCATCTCTCAGCTGGCAGTCGTATATCTAATCAACACTCGTACTAGCCATGCATTGGTTCCCCCCCCCCCCAAATAATAATAAGGCCTCCGGTGATATCAAATAAAGAAATTTATATCTTGTTATAACAAAAAAAATTTTAAGTTTTCATGGCATTGAAATTTTTTTAAAAAGTTTTCTTCGTAGTCGGCTTATAAAAATCTTCGCCAAATGTTAAAAATTAATTTTTTAGAGAGAAGTGGGTTTTTTTCAGAGAACTGTTTTTAGTGTTTCGTATGCTAAAAGATAAACAGTCAATTTGGTATTCACTAGCATCCAAGTGTTTAGAACAAAATTTATGACTTTTTTTTCTTTCGGAAATTCGTCTTAATGTAGGTAAAAAAGGAAAGATATCAATTATATAGACATATAAGCAAAATTGTTTTTAATGTGTTGGTGACAGGCTTCACTTTTATTTCTGTTTTCATCATTATTATTACAAATTTA
>JAOUZG010038069.1:11873860-11884103 GCA_026289955.1 Argiope argentata | reverse complement strand
ACACACACACACACACACACACACACACACACACACACACACACACAAGAAATAGTTTAGTAAACATAATCCTAAGTATAAAATACATAACATATGATATGTTAGAACTGGGTCTTTAAAAATGAGTACAAAAAAATCTCAGAGTTTATTCATTTTTTTAGGATGGAAAATGGCGTCATTCAAATAGAAGAAATATTTTTATCAATAAAATAATTTTAATGTTATTTACGCCTAATCTACTCTCCTCTATGAGTTCATTTCGATCGGGTTTCGAATCTAGCAGACCTGAAAAGTTTGTCATTGGAAACAAACCAGTAAAATGTGCACAATTTTTTCAGCGAAATTTATCTTTTTGTAGAATTTACATTTTGCATAAGATTTGATGTCAGTCATTACATTATTTTTAAATGTAAATGCCTTCAGATAGTGAATTAAATTCTTTGATCATCATATATTATGCAATAAGAAAAATGGTCAATCAAAATGGCCCTAATGTCAGATGCCAAATTTTTAAAAATGCCTCAATATCGTACGATACATTTTTATTTAATTTTGAAGGAAACAAGGAGAGAATATGGAAAGTTTTGGATAGTGGTATAAACTCTTGACGGACGTTCCTTACAATTGTGTTTTGGAGGGCGCCTTGGCACAGAGGCAGCGTGTTTTCCTCGTGTTCTGGGCTTTCCGGTTAAGGCTTGGATGTCCTGCTTTGTACTATCTGTGAGGGGAAGGAATTGCAATCCTGTAAAAAGGGGCTGTGCAAGCGAATGTGATGATTGTGTAGCTGAGACGTACTCTTGGTCCTAGTTGGCGCTACTTCAAAAACCAGAGACACTCTTTCGGTTTAAAATTCGGCTGAAAGCCGTCAGCGCGCTTGTCAATGAAAAGTGCCATTAGTAACAACAACAAGTACAATTGTATTTTATCTTACACTTGCAATGAAGTTTAAGATAAATGCAAATATTAATTGCATTTTATCTTGAACTTTATTACACATATTATATTTTAGCTGAATGGATGCCAATAGTGTTATTTGATATTTAGTTAATTCTTATCAAATCCCCTTCTTGATTATAGGGTATTTCTATTAGGGTAATAAATATAGGGTAATTCTAGTTAATGTTAATTTAAAATTATTTCAAATGAGTATTGGTAATTTTATATTTAAAACACAAATCATAGGATAGTATAAACAGTAATTATAAATAACAATTGGACAACGTAATTTCGGACTTTTTAATATTTATTCATAAATGCCTTTACATGAATTTCTTAGCTACCTGATTTTAAAATGTAAAGCATGACATGGATATTTTCAACATACATTGGACGAACTGAAAATAGCATAAAATTAATACTTTTTGAAAAATAACATTTAATTAAGAATTGATTCGGTGTTTTTTTGCGATATAATTTTAAAATTCTTCATTTTCGTAAATTAATAACTGAAATTATTGGAAATGCAGATAAATAGCTCAAGTTATTCGAAAGTTTTAAAGTCAATAATTTGATACTAAAGATAATCGGTACCTTAAAGTGTTCCCTCATTAAATAATTACTTTTAAATAAAGAATTTTTACATTAAAATTTAATTAAACATTCTTTTAAATAAAATCATTTGATGGATATTCAATTTCACTTTTGTATTAATTTACGGAATTTTAAATTTAATTTTTAAATTGAAAATTTATCGTCTGGAAAATAAAAATTGAAGATTTATTAGTTGAATTTTGATTGTTTCTTGAAAGAGCAGCAATAATTTAAACTGGACTGTTTAATTTTTTTTTTAAACTTTGATTGAGAAAACGAAAAAACATACATGATTTTACTTATTTTAAATATAATTTAAAAAATTTTAAAAATTGATTTTAAATAATTGATCAAATGAATGTTGTATTAATTAATTGAAGAATGTTTCGTATTACAATCAATTGAAAAATCTTCAAATATCTTTTTAAAGAGAATGATCAAAGAATCAATATATATACACTAGAAACTGAATTCAAACATAATTTAATTTTTGATGATTATTTGCTTCAATTAAATGATTTTATTTGCTAAAAATGTAATTTACTTTAAAGAAAAGAAAGACTGTAGAAATTAGAAAAGATATTTTAATTATTATGAAATGCTATATACATGTAAATTGTTTCAAAAAATAATATTAGATTTGTGTGTAAGCGAACATTTCATTTCTACAGTATCGCTCTACACAACAGTTTTACTTGCTGGTAATGTTTAATTAAATATGTCTATCCAATTATGAATTTAAATATTCTTTTAAACATCGACATATATTTTTATAGTCACAGCTACATTCGAATTCTTTTGTCATTTTGGGAATTAAGATTCTAGTTTCCTATTTAGTCTTAGTAAAACTATTATTCTTGCTTTAACTTCGAATTTTTAAATAATTTAGATCGAGCAACTATTTATTATGAATTAAGATTTGCTATTGTAAAACGTACTTTAAGTTAGAGTTTCGCTGTAAATAATTAAAACAATTCCCATGCATCTGATAATAATGGTTAGATTGAAAAAAGAGCAGCATCAGTATTATTTCTTTAATGCTTCTGATGCACAATTTATCAAAAGAAAAATCGACGATCCCAGATTATGTATAGAGTTCTAAGTTCTGTACATATGAGTTTATAGCTTTACAATTTATTTTTTATACAATTTATTTATGAGTTTATTGTTTTACAATTCTGTTTATATTTTTAAAAATATGTGCTTAAAATTTACTTGGGTTGAAAAAAGTGCAGCATCATTATTATTTCTTCAATGCTTCTGATGCATAATTTATCAAAAAAAAAAAAAAAAAAAAAAAACCCAGACGATTCCAGATTATGTATAGAATTCTAAGTTCTGTATTATTGCTTTACAATTTATTTTTTATACAATTTATTATATGAGTTTATTACTTTACTATTATGTTTATATTTTTAAAAATATCTGCTTAAATTTTTCTTGGGGGGGGGCTGGAGATTCAAAAAAATCAGATATAAATTATGAAAATTTTCTTATTTTTAGCTATAAATTATAGCTAAGATTAATTTCCTACTTATGGCTAAAAAATAATCTATTAATTAACTATTTTTATATATGCAATTTATGTAATTCATTCAACTTCTTCTAACAAGGTAACAAAACTAAAAAGTTTAAGTTAAGTAAAATAAAAGTTAAGTAACAGAACTAAAAAGATTTTCTTGAGTTTAGTGATGCCTTATTACAGTATTAAATGCTATAGTTAAATCTGTTTGATTACATGAACATTTTTAATAAGAGAAGGTATCAAGAAGGGTATTTTCGTCAACATGTTAATTTTATATTTAAGTCGGATAGGACATGACTTGGGGAAAAAAACCTTGACTGCTGATCAATGAATAATGTTATTACAACCTTTTTTGACTAAACGAATTGTTTCAATGACAAATCCTTTCTTGAGTTTAGTGATCCCTCGAATATCGATGAATCTTGTTTCCCGAGATGCGAAAAAGTCTCTAAAATACTGAATCACTTGTTTCCCTCCATCACAAAAGACAGATAATCTGTACTTCGATAGTCTGTTTTTCACGCAATTGAATTAAAAAATTAAATAAGTATTTTTCTTCATAATTAAATTTTGGAAATTTTCACTCAAAAACTGTCTGTAAATTAATTTGTTTTTAATCCAAATAATTTTCGTTATCAATTTTCAATTCACATCTCTTTCAAAGAGAAAGACTATGGCAGGGTACAGCAATATACTATCGTGCAATAAAAAAAGTTCTACTTTTGAAGTGTATTATGCAAGTAATATCTTGTTTGTATGGAGTGTAGCGAAAAGAATATTAAATTTTTACATGTTATTAAAATGCCATTTTACAGACAATTGACAGTGTAAATGTTTTAAAATATTAAGATAAAATTTTCTATTGAATAAAAAAAGTTATACAATTTATTTTCTCATGTTTTTGTCAAAAATAAAAAATTATTATATGAAAATTCATATGCTATCTCAAAAATACTTGTTAATTTCTTTAAATTAAAATGTATATTTTTTTCACTTTTTTGATTTACGATTTGTGGCTGTTTGAAAACTTATGTGAAACCATAAAGTTAATCTTTAAATATTTTTCTAAAGCGATTGATTTCATATACTTAGACACTTTCATGCATTTTCCATACACTTAGACATTTCCTCAGAGACTACTTGGGAAAGATATTCTAATTTTTTTGTGTGTATTCTCATTAGCAACATGTTGCTTTCATAAATTTAGATTAAATTACTAATTAATTAAATTAATTAAATAAAAATACATCCTTGTGACACATGAGAATTATATTTTGTAGAAAACGAATTACAGAATTGATTTAATTATAAAATTATTTTCATTCATCATATATTGGTGAAAAAAATTGAAACTAATAAAAAAATCGATATTTTCACTTATAAAAAGTATATTAAAAGATTTTATTAAAATTAATTATGTTTCTAATCACTAGTCTGATTATCATGACAAATTATTTAAGTTGCTATATTATACTATATAGACTCAGTTGCTATATAGACTCAGTAAAAGAATGGATTATTGTAAACAAGACTGCCGTCACATTGTTTAACTCCCTTGCTTCTTACGAAGAGTAATAAATAGTATTTAACCAGTAAAATTGTTATATACATTACTATGTGCTATATTGATATTTTGCTGTCGTAAAGCATATGTATGTACTATGTGTTATGTTTATAACAATAAATCTAAAACTAAAAGAAAAAATAAAGCCTATTTATTATTATTTAATTAAAATAAAGCATATTTATTTTTTAAATTAAAAATTAAGAAAATTAAGAAAAATAATGATTATTTATTATTAATAATCTAATTTGATATATTTTTGCAAAAAGTTCTCATTGAAATATTTTTAAAGTAATATTTATGCTCTTTTACATATTAAGTCTTTTTTCGGCAAATACTCTAGAAAGCATTTAATTAACTACTGCGTTTTATTATAAAATTATGAAAAGCAGCAATGTTTTACACATTTTTATCTCCATACGGAACACCCCCCCCCCGAAATATTCGAATAAATTCTATTTTTTTTTCAAAGTAATGAGTTTGCATACTTTAAAAAGGGGAAATGAAATTTCAGAACACATGAAGATATAACCTTACAAAATGATTTTGTATGCAATAGATCAATAAATAAAAAAAAAGATTAAATTTCAAACTCAAGCTTAAAAGGTTTAAGTTCTATGATTTAAATATAATATTTCTCACAGAGACAATTGCAATCAAAATTTATATAAATAATTACGCTTATTCACAATACATTACTAGACATAAATACATTTATTACATTAATATTCTATAATTATTGATAATGATAAATTAATTTTTTAAATTGTATATTCTAATCACACGAAAAGTTTTTGAATATTTTTAATTTAATCATTTTATTTTGTAAATATCAGATAAAACAGCATATTCTTATAACGAGAGATTTAATTAATACTTATGGATGCTAAGAATCTTTATCAGTTTCTTTTTGTTTATGAGACCACTTTCTGAAACACAACAAATTTTTCCCTACTCACCCTGCGCAACTACTGCGAGTAGAAAAACTATAAGTCCAGCCATGCTGTTGGAATATCCATTCACTTCCCCCGCCGACTTCGAACGCTTGTCTGTCAATTCTGAAGTCAAACTGTTGGTCCACAAGCGAGAGAGAGAGCGCGCTTTGATTGCAGCGCCTCCTTCCAGCAACTGTTCGAAGCGAAATAATTGACCGTTGAAGAGAGATGGAAAGGCACTTGTTGCTTGATCAAACAAATTTTCACTTTGGAGGGCTCTTCCAATTAGGTCGAATGTCAATTAATTATTTTAGAGGCAATCGTGTCCAAATGGATACCTACCTTGTTGTTTTCAATCTCGGTGAATTTTTCTTCTTCTAACTATCCATAAGAAAATTCAGAGTCTTTAATGAAATAAATTAGATCAGTGAGTATTGTCTAGATCAATGAATATTGTTTACATTTGTTTACAAAAAAATTCTTCTTCTTGAGTTCTAGCAATTGTAAAGTGATGGAATTTTAATTGTGTTTTATTTAAAAGGAGAATATATATAATAAGCAAAATGATGAAATTTTCTTTGTGATCTTTTCTTCCTTTAATTCTCCTATATGATAGGTCAGAGGTTTTAATGAAATAAATTAGATCAGTGAATATCGTATACATTTCATTACAAAAATTTCTTCCTTTTGAGTTCTAGAAATCGTAAAGTGATGAAATTTCAATTACGTTTTGTTTTAAAAGGATTATTTTTAAAGTATTGATTTCACATCTGTAGAAATTAATGAATCCATCCAGGAAGATATATGAAAAGATATTTTCAGCCGAAGGGTAATTTCTAAAAAAAATAATACAAATCGCAATAATTTCTAAACCTTTTATAGTTTTTCATGTAAAGAAAAAAAAGCTATATATTTTATTAATTATGTATGATTAGAAGATTTCATTAAACCAGGTTTTATATTTTTCATTTATTTCTTTAATTTGTTAGCAAGAATAATATACCATCAACGTCACATGACACACAGCATAGAGAAGCGTAAGGCACATTGTATACAAATAGTAAAAAGCTAGAGCAATTTTGCTGTTTATGCATTTGCTATGATTTATGTAATTTCTGGAAGTCCGGCTCCGTTGCACCTAATTTCAACGTAGTTATAAATACGTTTGTCATTACTTTGAAGAAATCTGCACAAAATTGGGCTAGTTACTTAAAACCATGAATAATAAAAAATCAATGTCTTATTACATAAGTTTCACACACACACACACACACGCGCGCGCACACGCACACACACACACATACACACAACGCTAAATGACTGAAATAAAGGAATGTAAACAATCTCCGATGAGTACTGATGCTCTCATCCGATGAATGCCGATATTCACCAAACCTTCCACCACGTGAATGCTAAGATTCACTGGAGAATGTCAACATGCATACTTGCATAAATTGATAAGAATGTAATAAAAAGGAAAATAAAGCAACCCTTTTAACAGGAATCTGACGACATTTATCTAGTAACTTACTACAACTAGTAACTTACGACATTTATCAAGAGTTTTGTTTGCTATGAGAAAAAATTATATATATTTTATTGCATTAACACTTGTGTTCTGGGGGATATAAAAGTAACTAAAATCTGAAGGAATTTATATTTGATGTTAATTATTTGTTTAATTTATATGTTTGAAAAGTGTGTATTATATTTCTAACTTTTATTTCCATTAGTATGACTATTAGAATACTTAAATGCTTATCTTACAAAATAAAAAAATCACTTCCTAAAAATCATTTGCATTTACTTTTGCTTAAAATGGCAAATTAATTCTTTTTGATGTTTTTGTATTGTTTTAAACCTTTTGGGTAATGAAGTGATATTCTTTGCTTAGGTGGCCTATATATTTTGCATCGAAATTATAAGGAAAGATTATGCATTTTATACATATTTAGTTCAAAATCATTTTCCATGAAATCTATATATTTTTAAGTATTCAACATCTTTATTGTACTTTTATTATAAAATATCAACAATATCTGATAATAATATTAATTGGGGATAACAGCCATTGTTGCTATAAATCCCAATGCCTTATTTCTTTCAAATAATATTAATTATCGCATATTATTTATTTATTTGAATTATAAACCTTTCAAACATTAAGCAAAAGGTGATGTAAAGGAATTGTGATTAAATAAACCTTTTTATCTTTCATTATACTCGTGTTAATTTTACGAACCTTCATGTCAATTATAAAGCAAACAAACTCTTATTAACTGTAGCAAATTATTAAAAAAATGTCAACACCAAAACGTTCATTTCTGACCGATCGCTTAAAAGTTTCCATCATTAATTCTTATGTAAGAAATGTGGATTTACAAGGTTAACATCCCACAATTCTTTACAACTAACTCTGAACTATTGATTTCAGATTCGCAACAAAAGTTTTGCATCTTGCGCATTGGGTAAAAATTTTGGAAATTTTTGGAATTCAAATTGATTGTTACAAAAATGTTTTCTTACTATAGCTAAATTTATACTGTAAAATATTTTCCATACATATATATTTAATAAATCATCAATGTAGACTAATTAGATTTAAACTAAAATTAAGAAATAATGTAGCTTAAATGTTTCATATCAATCATTCAATTATTTAATGAAATAAGAATGACCCTGCAAGTGAATATATATGTAAAATGCCAATTTTCTTCTTTTCAAAAGTGAAGACAGTTTTTGAAATGTATAGGGACTACTTCACTTTTAACAGAAAAGGGCAAACAAGAAGTTATATTATTCACGTTCTTACTGACACATTTGAAATTTAAAATTCATTATTAGTATAATTTTTTAAATTAAATTCTTATTTTGTTTGGTTTACAATGATTTAGCTTAAACATAATTAATCTAATTTTATAATCAAATCATTTTATTTATCGTAGTTTCCGAGGTAAAATAAATGAATGAAATTTTAGAATTAAGAATGATGTCTCTCTTTCTTTTTCTACATTAATGAATGGTTTCTTTATCGCAGGTAAGAAATCCAATTCGCTGTAACTCGAAATGTACGCTAATAGCTTCACGAACTTTCCAAATCCTTGCAGTACAGAATAAATTAAAAGCAGCCTCAAAGAAACAGATTTCGAATTTTAAAGATCCTTAGAAACGTGAAAAACCTCTAACTAATGAAAAGTCAAAGAGCACGAATCGTTTTGAACTGACACACAAATCCACTCGACTTAAAACTTTTCTGCTTATTTTTTTATGTCTGAAGTATTTTTACATTTCTCTTATTTTTTTTTCTTGCAACTGTGCTGCTTTCTGTGTCGCTTTAATGTTTGTACTTGCTTTACATTTGTGCATTTCATTATTGGGCTTTGACCCTGAGGTTTTCTCCTTTTTGCTTGAAGAAATTAACCTTTATTTAATCCATTTCCATCCATCGAATGAAAATATTAAGTTCTCTCTTTGTTGTATGTATTGGGTAGAAATAAGAAAATATTCTTATTTTTTTGTTTGAATATAGTAGTTTGCATTTTGCAGTTTGTTCACACTTAAGTAAAATTTGATTTTTTTTTATTATTTTATGTAGTTTTGTAATAGATTAATATTCGTCATCTATGTTGTTGCTGTTGCTTTTAATCTCTTGACCTGACTTAGTCAAATCAAATGCAAAAATCCAATGACAAGAAGAAAATCAATGACGAGAAAGGCAGAAAAATAAATTTTCGCCAAAGAAGTCATAAGCAGTATAGAATATGTTCAACAGAGGCCTGACGTTGGCGGCATTTTGGGCAAGAGTGATGATTTTTCACCATGATAAAGGAAAAACATTTAAGGTGGCCACTGGCAAGGCGAGCTTGGAAAGTGTTAGTTTATCTGTCACAAGGGAAAACTGAAAGCTAGCCCAGCTTATAGACCCTATAAGCTCATATATTCTATACTTATAGATCCTAAGCTCATAGAACTCAGCTTATAGACCCTATAAGCTCATAGACCCTATACTTATAGACCCTAAGCTCATAGAACTTAGCTTATAGACCCTATAAGCTCATAGACTCTATACTTATAGACCCTAAGTTTATAGAATTTAGCTTATAGACCCTATAAGCTCATAGACCCTAAGCTCATAGAACTCAGCTTATAGACCCTATACTCATGTATATAGACCTTATAGACATGAGTAGGGGGTACCATGCAATTCTTCTTATTTAAGGATTTCGCCTGAGAAAAGAGTTCTAAAAATGAGAGTTTAACAGAAGATGAAGTCGTTAGGTTGTTTCCTTTTTTGCAAGCATTTCTGCTTTTTACACTCTCAAGTCTTATAGATTGCTTCATCATGGCGGGAGGGTGTTCATGAGTGGAATAGGTGAAGTACTTCGGGAGCTTGGTAGGTCTTGAATCGGGAGTTTGCACCAAGTCGTGAAAGCCATTCCACCATTCCAGCTAAAATGTACAGGAGAAGGAGCTAAGATGATCTTCTACCTCTTGTTGTCCTAGTCTTTTGACTCATAGAAGCTGCATTTTACCGAATGTAGATCAGCGTAATACTTGTAGATAGAAGAAAAATTTGAGTACAAAGTGAGAGCCAGTGATTACGGTCACTTCATCAAAATAGTTTTAACATATTTTTCGATGCACAATTCGATGTGGTTATTCTCATTCTCAATCACATGCAGGCATACG
>JAOUZG010038069.1:11810763-11834495 GCA_026289955.1 Argiope argentata | reverse complement strand
ATGTGTTGAACAGTATATTAATTGTTGTGTTAACAATGTGTTGAACAATATATTAATTGTTATGTTAACAATGTGTTGAACAATATATTAATTGTTATGTTAACATTGTGTTGAACAATGTATTAATTGTTATGTTAACAATATATTGAACACAAACAATTATCTTAAGCAGAAATCTCTCTTTTCTAAAGGTAGCTATGCAAACCAAATGAGTGCATTTATTTCGGAACAAAAATAATGAAAACCATATTATAAAATCGTCCATAATAAAGTAATAAACATAATTGTTTTATAGACAAAATATACATTGTAAAATAAAGCAGTAATTCCGAATGTTTATAAAATATTTAAAACAAGATCATTATTTATTTATCACAAGGTGCTTATTGACGATTCATTGTGAAAATTTCACCTGTTTGATTTTAACCTTCATATGTCTACCAATTCATCGTATCAAAGAAAATTTTTATCTGTGCTATAAATGTATTCTTCGTTACCGGAAGGCATTATTAATCACTGTATGTATATTGATGTGTTAAATACTTCTGCGAAGTATGTACGTTTATGAGTTTAATTTAAAAAAAGTCTTAAGGAAGAATGTTTTACGAAAAGAATTCATGAACATGAAAGTGAATCAGTAAAGTTCTATGTTTTGAATTCATTATGCTGCTTTTATTTATTAAATATGTTAATAAAAACAAAGTGAGATGATAGTGCATTGTTTTGTGTTCTTTTTAGAAAAAGCTAAATAAAATTATCCAATAATTTTGTTAATTGCTATCATAAAACATTAGTAAGTATTTTTATGTAGAAAAATTAATAAAGATGTTTCCTCGATATCATTGAAAAGCAGGAACAAATATCATACATTTTTCTTGAAATATTAATAAACTATGAAAATCTATCTATTAATAATACAAATAAGTGTGTGTGTGTGTGTGTGTGTGTGCACGCGCGTGTGCGTGCGTTGACGCTATACAGACTTGACTGTTTTACTAACAACTACCAAATCCGGCACATATAATTTGGTGGGTGAAAAGGGAAAATGGGATGATGTTTTTGAAATTCTAAATAGAATTCTAATTGATTAATGATTAAATTAATTTTAGAGATATTGATGATAACTTCTGAAAATGTTATTGCCCTAAAACCACTTAAAAAATTTTAATAACTACCTTTTTACTTATATCAATTTAAAAAATGGGCAATTTTTGGCGATTTTTCAAAATTATTTTTGCTTACTTAACAAAAATATATTACGTCACCCTGAAATTCAAACTACTTTCATTGTTTCATCAAATTTTTGATTTCTTGATTTTGATTCTGCTAAAATGATTCTGATTAATAGCTGTATAATTTTAGGACGAATATAACATCGGCAAAATCAAAAGTTAGAAGATAGATAGCTATGTTTAAGTTAGAAAATAGGAAGGGGAAATTAGAAGATAGATAACTATTTGTTTTATATTGCTTTGATATTATGGTCTGAATCCACATAGAAAAATTAACATGCATAATTAAAAGAGTATATATAAGAGGATTAAAAAATGATAACACTTTAATTTCTCTTAATTAAATGGTATAATGGACATGAATTTATATCTAAACGATTTTACAGAAATTATCTTCATCCGGACAGCTGATCATTAAAAGCGATTACTTAAAAAAGTAAACTATCAAATAACATGGTTTTTATTATTGGGAACTGAGATTATGGTAATTTTAATTTCAAATACTCTAGCATTCTAGCTAAGAGTTCTTGTTGTTTATAAAAATGTTATATATTTTGATAGTTAAATAAACTTATATAGAAATTAAATGGAGACAAAATTTTGAGTTAGTTCCATTATATAGGAATTGAATGGCTTCTTAGAATTTTTTCTGAGAAAACTGGTCCACTTTTGTGTTTCATGTGGAAATAAATATCCAGTATGAACACAATGAGCCTAATGTTCCTTAAGAAAATATTGACTTGTTAGCCTTTACATATTGAATTTTAAAGAATCAAAATAATAATATCCTCAATTTTCATCCTCCAGCTCTATCCATTAATACATGTGATGAATTAAATTAAAACGTTATTAATTGGCGGCAAATTATATAACGAGGAATTCATTATCGCTTATGTGTGATTATTTGTGATCACATTGTTCATATTTTCATTAAACCTTAACTACTGCTAATGTTAACACACCGACTTTATGTAGCATAAAAATTTCTATAAAAAAATATGTCAATTTGGTCACAAGTATAATTTTTTTCATCAATTTATTGATAATATGCAGAACTTGTCATGTAACATTTTTAAACAGCCTCAAAAATTACACACTGTTGTAAATTAAATAACACTCATAAGATAGCCTTGAAATTAATGTTTCATATTCTCTTTGTTAGATTGTATTTCTTTTCAGGAAAAGAAAAGAAAAATTTGATTTTTAAATAAAAGTGGTGTACGATAATACATTTATATGCTCTGCATAATTTTGATATGATAAAATGCAATAATAAATATTCTGGATTAAATTTCCAATAACTGATTCACCCCCCCCCCCTTAAGTGTTTGCCATAAGTAAAAGACAAATGATGAAATTCAAAGAAGAACAAAAAGATGTGAGTAGGGGAATTTATTGCATTACCCTTGAAAATATATCAACTAAATTATCAATAAAATTATTAAAATGTAATGATGATGCTTAATATGTTTTTTTTATTTTTAATTGCTGAATTATTCATGCAAATGTGCTATTATATCATGAAAATAAAATTCATAAAAAATAATGGTGTAGAGGATAATTAGAATTTTTCAGATTTAAATTAAATACCAGTGGTCATTAAGAACATGATAAAACGTTACACATATTAAAAAACCTGTAAAGTAAAACCTTTTTTAATTTGGTAACTTAATTAAGTCAAGAGATCTAACGTAAATTTGGGAAGATGCCTCAGAAGTTTTTTATCCACGGCAAGTTTCTGAGATACAAATTAAAATTTATTATACACTAGCCGCCTTTGGCGACCAGTCGGTTCGCCAATATTAATGCCGACTAAAGGGTTAAATCATTTTTATATAATTTGGTCTCATAATAAGTTTTTCAGCAAAATATTTTTAAGTTTTAAATAAATTTATGTTAAGTTTAAATATTTTAAGTTCAAATAGCTGACCTACTTTTACCACTATTGCTTTAATATTACGTTACTTCGTTGAAAGAAGATGTGTTTTTATTCCGCATGATTCATTAAAATGCGGAGATAAATTACAATCACGAAAGCGAATTCTTTGATTTGCACAAAACATCTTCTTCACATAAGTTAAAGTAACAATTCAAAACATGTCTTATTGTTTAAAAAATTTAAAAAAAAGAATGCAAAAATGTTTTACTGCTACTGATTATCAATTGCTTTTTGTTCGTCGTTTCTTTGAAATGACGTCATTTTCAAAGTTCGTTTAAGATTTCTTGCTTTTAAATAATTAATCTCGCTCTCAGAAGATTATCGTTTGGTGCTTTTCTAAAAATTCTTTTTCAGTTTTAACTGTCGCACTTTTGTAATATATTTTTACTTTGTATTTTTATTTATTTTAATTATTTAATTGAATTAATATTTTTGATATTGCAAACGATCAAGAAAAATTTTCTCTTGCATTTATGGTTTAAAAAATATCACATTTCCTATTTGTTTCATTTCATATAATCACGTGATGAAAGATATATATATATATTTGTTTATTTATGGTAGTAATTAACTTTTTTAAATCAGAACTTCTGAAAATGTGATGGCAACATTTTATTAAAAGATGATTATTTTGAGATCCTCGAGAAGATAAAATTTTGTTTTTATTTTATTTTATGCGAAATAAATTGTTGAAAAAAAACCCGATTAAATTAAATGTTTAAAAATTCATTGAAAATAGAGTTTTAAGTCGTATGTCAAAACATTAGTATCATTGAAAAGCATATTTTTTGAGCTTTAATATGATGCCAAATTTAATTTTGTGCTGTATTTTTTCGGAAGTTATAGCGAAAAAACGTTAAAATTTGGCTTATTTTTTAATTAATTAAAATTTTAATTAAAAATTCAAAAAAGGGCTCCGAGGTGCACATTCCCGGCACCCAAGGTATACATATACCAAATTTGGTAGCTCTAGGTCGAACGGTTTGTCCTGTACACCGCCAACACACACACATACACACACACATTGTGCTTTATTATAAGTAAAGATAAAGATAAAGAAAAGATAAAGATAAAGATAAAGATTATATTTTCTACAAAAAAAGGTGTCAAAATGCTTGTTGTTTGATGAAACTAGTATTTTGGGCACCTATGGTCTGATTTTTGAACAAATTGTGGCCTCGAAAGAATTACGTCTTTTTATTCAATAATTACTAAAGAATATTACAAATTTAATTGTTTTTCTCCTCTCATTTTTCTATTTTAAAATACTTATATTCTTTTTTAAAGTTTTTGCAAGGAATTATAATTAGTTAATCCTTTTTTTGGGGGGCATAAGTCATATAATCAAATCATGTTTCTGTTTTTGTATTAACTTATAAGTTTTATCAACACGAAAGTACTTGTTATTTTTTAAATCCTTAATTTATTGACCACTTCTCTAAATCTAAGCAGAAATAAGAATATAATAGGTATATAAATAGCAGTTATATTATGCATATATAGTAGTTATTTTGTAGTATATTTGTAAATATAAATAGTGCAAAAATTTCGACAGAAATTTTAAGTTGAAATTTTCAACATAGCAATAAATCAATGTAATTATGTCATAAGTAAAATACTCTGGTCATAAGTAAAATGGTCCTTATGCCATTTTAAACCCAGTCGTAAAATCTCACTGGTTATGATTCGATACTATCCCGAGAAATTATAATATTATGAACAAGTGATATATTTAGTTCTCTGAGTAAGTAGCCTATTCAGGACAAATTCAGAATTTAATGGTATGCCCTTTAATAAGCTCGTAATTTTACACACTATCAATTTTGTATTAATTGCAAGGATTTAAACTTGTTTAACTTATGGGATACAACATTTGTACATTAAAATTTTATATTTAACTTTCCTTTGCATGTTATTATGCAAATTAGTGATAGAATACGTTCACCGTTTGAAGAACCCAAAAATTTGAAACTTTACTACTGCCACTCATTTTTACATACTAACAAAATGAGAAAATAAATAAATAAGTAACCTAATTCCGAAATGCAGTTATTTCTCTTGTATTTTAATGTGTTATTTCCTTATCATGTATTTTAATTCAAATCTTTAAATAGAATTGGAGAGCTCATAAATTTGAAACGTTTCAAATGACATTCATTTGATGAGATCTAATGTTTATCTGACAAATTATAAAATCACCGTAAATAACCAAATTCGAATTCAATATTTAGTTTGAACCAATCAAATCCGCTTACCATTTTATTACACTTCAAACATACTCAATTTAGAATTTCACTTGATTAACTTATGACAATAATTCTCATTCGCATTTCAACAATGAATACTTCATAAGCGCGTTTTAACAGAGTTAAAATACCGCTGTATTCAAATGCAAAATAGCCACCTGGAACCATATCGACAGTCCTAAAATTTATATTTAATGATTCTATATTCTCTATTCTTTTGTCAAACGTATTATGCAAATTAGATAGAGTCCATGTTTACCATTTATAAGCTATTATGAACAGGGAAGGATTGTTATATGCTGAAGAAATCACCTGATATAACTGGGCCAATATTTTCTGAAGTAACCCCGTAACTTCTTGGAGATGAAATATGAATGGCTGTCCTGGAATGTAAATGCTTTTCAAAGCAGAATTTACGTATGTTTTCTTAACATCCCTGGGATATTTTTACTTGTTTAAAAAAGAATTTGAAATGTGTATTTGTATAAGATTTTCTAACTAGGTTTTAAAATACTAAATATAAAAACTATTTACTTTCACATTTTTTATCTTGGATAGAATTTCTACGCAGATTTTTAAAATGTCAAGAAAATTGAAATAAATGATTTCATGACATGTCATAAAACAACTCGTTTTTTTTTATTTTAATTTTTGTAATCGGTTCTTTTTTAATCTTATTCATACTTTGTTGGTTGTATAAAAATGATTTCAATTTTCTTTATATGAATTTAAGTTCTTCTGATCATATTTTAAAGTCTTAATTGAACAATATATAGATTCCTATTTCTTTATGTTCTAAATCATTTCTTAATTTAAAAAATTCTGATATTTTGAATAAAATTTAATACTTTTTATATAGATTTAATTGTATTCCGAATCCTAAAGGGCCAATTACTGTTAATTATGATAAGATTTAAACAGAGAGTTTTCATTCCGGATATTTGCCTCAAAATAGCTTTAATTTATTATATATTTTGTTTTCTAAATTTAAACTGAATATTTAATATACAAAAAAGAAAGTTTTGACATTTTTTATACTAACCAAAATGTTTCTTAGATTACACACTAAATCTCATTTACATCCAAAATTAGTTAAAATAAAGTTTAGTTATTATTTTGATAGCCCTTTCTTTGTTAGATATAAAAAATATGTATAAAAATTATAAGGAATTAAATTTTATTTGTTGAGCTATAAGTGTATAATTAACGTTTTTTGCATTTTTTAAAGACTGTTTTAAAGAGAAGAAAGCAACTTAGAACTTATAAATATAACTGTTAGGCTATTTATTTTCTTCTAATAATATTTCAGAGACAACATTTGTTACATATCGTTTATTTTAATCATGCTTACTGTCGAGAATTCTTTAAATA
The DNA here is from genome assembly GCA_026289955.1 of Argiope argentata. Classification (NCBI taxonomy): domain Eukaryota; kingdom Metazoa; phylum Arthropoda; class Arachnida; order Araneae; family Araneidae; genus Argiope; species Argiope argentata. Next base: position 11,827,707 of record JAOUZG010038069.1, on the reverse strand, counting down.
ATTGAGTATCATTAGATTCGTCACTCACTACAGCTGATTCATTGTTTTTAGATGGCACAATAGCAGTTCTCTTTTATCTACTAAAGTGGAAGAAAACTCCTCCTATTTTTTATGATTGTGTGAAAAGAATTTTTGTTAAAATGCTATGGAGAAGAAATTGTCAGAAACGATATCTTAAGAATGTCTTTTTGAGATATTAAAATTCGTGTAGTGTGTTGAACAAAGTTAGAAGAATTTGGCTATTCAAAACTATTTGTTTGTTGCGTCTCTTTTTGATTCACAGACTTCTGAAATTGAAAAAAAATGTGTATTAGTGAAAATGCAAAAATAAAAGACTAAGTTCTTCTTTAAAAATAGACTGCAATTTCCAATTTTACAGATTATTGCATACAACGTATCTTTTAATACTGGAAAGTTATTTGAAAAAACTATTGATGTCCAAGCGGCATATATTATTCTAAGTATACATGACATGGAACTTTTAAGTATCTTGTCATATATTCTTGTCGTTTTCTTGGGATTGCATGTGAGAGGAAAAGTCAGAAATGCGACATTTTTTCTGGCTACATATTTTACAGGTTATACGTTTGCTACTGTAAGATTCTTTGGCGAGAATTTTAAATTTGAAACAAAATTATTCGTTTTCCTGGTTATAAGTCCTCTTTGAATCTATCTTGGAGAAGAACGTTCTGAATTGTTTCCAGCCAATGCATTTATGATTTGGTTTTTTAATATTTATCTGAGTGTCACAAGTGTTATTACTATAAAATTGATATGAATTGATATGCTGCCCATAATTGTTACGAGATGAACTCTTTATACTAAACAGATTCAGGTAAGAAACATTCATGCTTTTGTACTGCACACCTCATTTTTCACCATCATGTTAAAAAAATTGTTATTCAATTCTGGTTTAGGAACATCAAAGATTTTTTTTGTCTTTTAAGACAAGAGTATTTAGTTCATGGCAAAAAAAATAATCAAGATCTCCTTAAACACGAGGCAAAGCGTCCTCTTAAAAAAATGACGAAATCACTTTTCACAACCTCTTTAATTACTTCTGAAAATTTGGTGGTGCTGTAAAAAAATTTGATATATCATTCGTTTTTTTTGTTTACCTATTTGCAAACATTATCCATGTAAATTATCTTTAATAAATAATGCAGTCATTCGCCATAGATACCAATAAAGTAAATTTTATATCCGCACTTAATCTCTTAAGGTAGGTCTATATATCCTGAAAAGATTCGATTATAACTTTAACTCTGTATTTTTCTTCACTTCTTTAATTTTAAGTTTATTTCATATCTTTCTATGAGTCTTCTGGAAAGAAAACTAATGAGAAAGTTCTCCTAATATTTTCTAGAATGTTTGGAAGCATTAAAGTATGCGATATTGAGTACAAGCTTTCTTAAAACCAAGTAGGATAGATATGCTTCTATATGTGGAATCTGAGAACAAACCAAGAAATGAAATGCAGCATGGCATAGTATATTACAGTTGTTCAAACTTCTTTAAATTATATAGCATTATCTTTTCAAATTTATTGATAATATTAAATATAATGAAACATAAATATTGATTTTGAGTGAAAAATAAACAAAAAAGCACGGAAAAGCAGCAGAAGGCTTTGTAAAAGAACTGCTAAAGTGTTAAAGTTTATTGTTTTAAAACAAAAAAACTAGGTATTTGTAACAATAAATAGGTAACTGTTGTATGCTATTTAAGAAATGAAACCGATATTTGAAATCCTCACTTTATCAATACTGGTCGTTTTCTTTATTTTTCCTTTGGATTATTTATGAAGGATTGAATAAGCTCAAACATGTCTGCTCATGAAAAATTTTCATGAGAAAACTTGAAACTTTATGAGTAGACATGAATGAGCAGTTCATTTCTAAGAAATGGCATCTCAAACATCATCACTTCAGAATATATTAAGATTGTAGTTGAAATAATTTTAGAATTCTTATTCAGTTTCTATAATAATAAACACTGCACAACTCATAATAAATACTATCATCTATATATAATGGAAATATGTATTGAAAGTTTTAATTTTAAACATGAGAAAAGTCTATAAAATTATCGTCGTACAGAAGGAAATCAATGTTTCTATTGTTTTTGAAGACTATAGATTGAAATCTGAATTCACTTGAAATATAAGCTGTGAAAATGAGATATCAAAGATAATTCACGAATTTTTGATTCATAAATTATGCATTATATATGTGAATGAAAGCTGAGCATTGAAAGCATTGCTATGAATTAATCTCCTACTATTTTTGAGAAGTGATATAATAATCTCCTTAAGAGATATTTTCTTTGAATATTTAAACTGCATGATTGAGTAGAATTGAAAATATAATTTTCTCTTGAGAAAATGGCCTTTTACAATGATGATATTATTCTCAATGAATTTTAAAATAGGCTTAGAGAATATAATCGTAAAACAAAGCATGAAATATTTATAGTGTGAATAAAAAACATAGTTTTAGAATAATTATAAAATTAATGTATTTATTAAAATTTGGAAACATGATAAAGCTTACAACTGAATAATTCATACTAATTAAGGAAACATGGGAAAGTAATAAAAAATAGAGGAAATAATAAGAGCAATTTTAAGAGCCGATTGCAAGTTATATAATTTAGATTTACTATTATTACATCGCTTTAAATAAAGTTTATAGTTTTCTTTCTAGTAATTTTGATTGGATGTCCTATTATTAATCTTTTCTTATTTCTATTTTTTTTATAAATGCGTATACGATGGACCCTTATTTTACAATTTCATATATGCTAGATGAGCTATATAGATAAATTTTTAAAAATACATATCGTATTTTAAAATCCTTAACGCATGTAGTAATCAATGTAAAGTTTTCGCAGTGACTGTTATATTTTTTTCTTTTTTTATAGACGGATTATAATTGTATATATAATATATATATATATATAATTTTGTTTACATGTATATATAATTTTAGGAATTTTGAAATTTCACATTTTTTGTATACCCAAACTGTATATATATGATAAAATATATTTTAGTTATATTCTCATTGAATTTAGTTTTCATGAAAGTACAAAGTTGCATATAAAATGGAGTAAATATTTACAAAAAAATATATTACCCATTCATTTTGGAGTTTGCAAAATGAAGATAAATTGAAAATTATTATATTTGTAATAAAATTAATTCCTAGTTACTGTTTAAAAAATAGAATATATTTATTTATCGAAAAAGATGTGTAATAAGAAAAGTTATTAAAATAAAAAGCCGGAAGCTTCTATATTTACAGATTAAGATAGTGCTTATGATTAATAGAAAATTGAGTTGATTAAAGAAGAAATAGAAAAATTCTACAAAAATTGCTATTATTAACAAAGTCTAATCGTTATAGGAATTTAATACCAGAACTGATAATTCATTTAGAAAGCCTAATAATCTTTCGTTTTTATATTTATTGAGGAAATTCAATCATTTATTTCTAAGCTTTATCTTTATAAGACAGTTATTTTGCTTTATTTTTATTTATATATTAGCCTTATTTAAGAAGTAAATGCAATTTCCCGATTATTTGAGCATTTTATAAAATGTAAATAAAGAATATTAGGAAATCATGTTACATAGTTTTGAGATTTCTTGCGTTTATGATTTAATTAATTTTTCACGTAAAGTAAGAAATTTGGACGTGATCGTGATTTTTTTTTTATATCGTACAATAAATAAAAAATATTTTACGATGAAACTACAGAAAATGTTTTAAAATGATTTTTAGCTATTATTCAATTAATTCATCCAAGATAAAATAATAAGACATTTCTGTCGTTATGAATGTATTATAGACGATGACTCAACTACATTTTTCCATCATTGTTAAAAGGTTAATTATATCTAAAAATGTTATTTTTCTAATTTCTTTTCTCTATTTATCTCAATTTAAATCGAAGTTTTATACCTTATATTGAAGCTGAATTTTCATCGCATGCCATTTTTTTCTTTCCATTTACTGTATTTTAATCTTCTAGTACATCAATTTTGAGAACGCAGAATTTGGATTGGAAATAATAAATTTAATTATCTACCTCCTTGAGAGATAATTATAAAAAAATTGTTTAATTATAGCAATATGTTCAATTACTTCTTCACCAGAATTGACGTATTTGTATAGAATTGAAAAATTACGAAAATAATATAATTATATTTTTACCAGTGTTTCATTCGAAAATTGCCAATTCGTTTTTGCTCCATTTAAAGCCAGAAGAAAGAATGAATAAACAATAAATAAACATTAAATATTAATTTGCTTTTTGGAATACGTATTAAAAATGTAATTTTTTAAACAAATTTTTTATTGAAATCATTGTAATTTTCAGGTAATATAATTTAATTCAGATTCAAGGATTTTTTTTCTATTTCCTTTACGCCTATTTACGTCCGCTTATCAAACTTACTTTACTTTTCACCACGTAATACCAACTTGAAAACTTTATTAATCCCATTAATTTTGCTGGTATATGTGGAAAGTTATCTTTTAAAAAACATGCTAAAATTCAGATAAGATACACAAAAACAACACTAGAATATCCATACACAATAAAAACAAAGATGACAAAAGGAAGCTTTCTTTTTATACAAATCCTTAAATTTTGATGGAAAATTAATATTGCTTGGGAAAGGCCTTGATTGAATATGTTATAATAGATATTGTTATAACTTCAACGAAGTTCAGAAAAATATTATTTTGAGCTCGAGTCTGCGGACATTAGATCTTTGTTATTTTGCAGAACTTGGATTTCTAATTTTTATTTCGATAATTTTGTGTGACATCATGCTACTTCACCATATTCTTTCTTTTTTGCATTAAAGGTCGTAGATGTGTTTACTAAGGTGAAAAGACTTGTCAATACTGTACTTAGTTGTGTAATGGAGTCGATCGCTTAAATGCGTCCAGCCACAGTGGCTCGATTATTTAAAATGAAATTTCTTGAAATAGTAAATAAATGGACATAAACGGTTGGAAAATTTATATCTTGCCCGTTCCATGGTTCAGGGAAAGCGAACATAATTGAGATGTAAAAATATTAATAAAAATACTACTGTAGAGGTTCTTGTAACACTAACCACTTAGATAGCGCCCTCTTATGCTTGAAGGCGATAATTCCATACAAATTAGGCAATGACATTTGCTGTGTGATTTTATCCATGCTCCTATTTGTGTATCTTAAATAATTCCACCTTTTATACGTAAATTGTCTGTGGGTAACGTAATCCTGTAAATAAATAAATGTTACACAAATTCTTATTTCACTTAATCCCTTAACGGCCCCCACACTACAGAATTTATTTCAAAGATTTGTTCCAAAATTAAATTTTATTATTATATGTTCAAAGATATTCAGTATAAAAAATAAAAATTACTTCAAAGCTAAAAAAAAATTTAGCCATTTTAGAATAAAAGACTTTTCAGAATATTTCAGATCTCTGCGGTATGTAAATTTTCAGTCTTGTGTTTTCGTACCTTTTTTCATAATAATTTTAGGTGCCCTAAATATTAAAATACAATAGAACAGAAATTTTTGAACAGTTAAAATAAAATATTGAATAGTCCTATGGTTTTTAAATGTAAAAATTGGGACTAAATACATATATTTAATTATTGTATCACGTAAATATCTTTCGCATTTTGCATTCTTTATTGAATATAGCTAGATATTAACATAGATTTTTAAAAGAGATATCAAAAATAGTTTAACATAAATTAATGAGATATTAAATAATAATGAGATAATAATTTATAGTGGTAGCTAATAGCCTACCTTTTAATAGTAAATAACATACTTTCTAATAGTTAATTTTAACAATTCTAATTTCATTGGAATAACATATAAAATTTATTATTACAAGTGCCAATTATATTTTACAATATACAAAGGATAAATATGAAATATAGTTTAATATAATAACTCTTACTCTTGATTAATAGATAGTTTCAAAAAATTCTGTTCACTCTTCTAATATCGAAACATTTCTTTCAATCAAGACTTCGAAATGCATGCACAATACAGACCTCAGGAGAAAATTTTCGGAAATAGCCCATTTCATATTCATCGCCTTTGGAAACTTTGAAAAGTTTGAGATCTGCCTCATTCAAAGTCAAAAGAATTTTTTTTTTAAATTCTCAAGTTCTAAACGACTTTTTAATTCCGGCACATGATACGCTTTTGTAATTCTTTGCTTTGTTACTAGGCGTAAATAAAAGTTTGGAAGATACGTTAATGCTTTGCACTAATTTATTTTTTGTCCAGTATTTAATGGCATTATTATCAATAAAAGAAGTTGCTTTAAAAATTTTCAGCAATAATTGAAATTGAAATTTATATAACGTTGATTGGCGTTTCATATGTTATATTAATTTAAAACATTGGCTGTCTACATTTGATGATGGACTTTACCAAAACATTTACAGTAAGAATAAGCGTTTTTTTTCTAAAATATGATTTTATATTTGAAAACCGAAATAGTTTGATTCATTTTATCATGATTCACTTGTCTTCCGACATTGCTTTCGAATTTGATGGAATTACTGATAGAATTTGATTACTCTCAAAATTAATTTTGCTTCAATTATTAGGATTTATTTTTATTCCGTAAAAATTATTCATTATTTTATAAATTACAATTTCAAATTTCATAATATTATTATTGATGATTTAATAATTTTCATAAAGATTTATGTTAATATCTTAGTTTTGTAAATGTTTCATAAAATATTTTTTATGAATTTCAGCAAATAAATATTATCTTTATTGCATGAATGATTAGCATTTTTGCAAATTCTCACGTGTGTTAAGAACAGTGTTGCTGCGTAATGCCAATCGTAACAGGACAATCAGAGTAGTATTAGGAAGAACTAAACATGTTTCCGGAGTAAGTAAGTAAAACTTTTCTAACAATTTAGGAATGGTACAAATCTTCATTTTCTTGTGTGTCTCTATATTTTTAAGAAGATATTTAAATGATTTAATAGAGCAATTGCTGTTTAATAGTTTAATAAAACGTCAAGTTGATAAATTAAATTAATTTGGGATTATTTTTAAAAAGCTTAGAATCGTGCCTTTATATTAAAATAGGCATTCATTAAAGAAATAAGTAAATCTAAAAAACTTTGTAAATCTGTAAAATTTTGAAATATCATAAATAAAATTAATATGTTTTTTTTCCATTTAATATCATTTGAGTTCCTTAGTCTTCAGTTGGTAGAAAACAAATTTTTAAAAAATTACTTTTAATTTAACTATTTTTATGGAATATTATAGAAAGAGAAATATTTTAATATTAATTTGTTGCAATGAGATTTTGAAAAATCTGAATGTTTCTGACATTTTAAAACTTATAGAATGATGTTTATGACTATGGTTTCTTATATATATAGATATATATGAACAAATTAATATGCAAAAAAGCAATGAACGAGATGAATAAAAAAAAATTAATTTCATTCTCACATTTAAATTTCAGTATTTCACGAAATTCGGAGTAATTTTTCGAAATAAATAAATGTTTTCCAAAAATATTCTGGATTTTTTTCACTGAACTCCGGAAATCTTACAAAATACAATATGTATAAAGATTTCTTTAGTTTATCTAGTTTATTTTTAACATGACAAATAATGATCATTGCTGTGTTTATTTAAATGCACATTGCCCTTTTTAACCTTTTAACTGGTGAATGAACTTTTATTAAACTTAATTCTAAAATGAGATATTTTTTGCAGCGAGATGTTATCTATGCCAAAAATAATAAAAAGGTTTTCAATTGTTTATTAGTTATTTTGGCAAAATATTTCATGAAAAGTTTAGGAAATATGCAAATTACATATTTCCAAGAGCAAAATGGTAATTAAAGGAAGTGAAATAATTATTTCATGGTACGCTATTTCTTTAAAAAATAATGCATATATAAAGCAGCCCTGCTATTGGAATAACAAAATTTCGATTCTTTCCTCAAATCTTTTGAATAAAATAATTTAAATATCCCAGTTACACTTGTCTTTAAAAAAATATATTTCAGTTAATGCAGATGGTTTTGATGTCATAGACGGATTTACTCTTCTGGTATATTAAAGGACGATCCCCATGTTTACTGACTACTTTTATTAAATATATTCTTCTTCAAAATAAATTGAACAGTATTTTGAAAATATACAACATGCAAATTATGGCAATAATAAATGTGAAACACACAGAGGCAGAAAACAGAATGTATTATGTCTATTTTATAAGAAAACTTTATAATGGCATTTGAAACTAATTTAAGCGAATTCGAGTGTTTTGATATAGCGATGCTAGAATTTAAAGCGAACAAATAACATGGCAATGAACAAAGCAATAAAAATAATATTTCAACAATTTTCATGACTTAAAAAGCCGTCATGCGTATTCGAATTTATTTCATCAAATTCAATTAACAAGTTAACTAATGCTACGTCTAATAACAGTTATTTAATTCAGAAATTCCTCTTTTGTTATATTAAAAATACTGATATAAGAACATTTTATGACCGTTGAGAAAAAAAATCTAGCTTAAATGTATTTTGGAAAAGCAAGAAAGGTAATTTTAATATCTATCATTTACAGGAACAAATTTGTTTATGTTACAAAATTTGTTATGAAAGGTAATATATTCCTAGTAGTACAAGATGCCTTAAATTCCCGGTGTAATGATTTCATGGTATTATACGGCACTGGATCAAACAGTGTTCTGGTACACCATTTTGGGTGGATATGATAAAATTGTTTGTTTTACTAATGGCCCATTGATAAGCTCGCTGACGCAGTCATTGCTTTAAAGCTGTGGGCGTGTTTCTTGATTTTATGCAGCTCCAAATAAAGCCAAGAGTACGTCTTAGTTACTCACGCATTGCATTTTCTTGCATTGCCACTTTTTACGAGAGGGGGGACATTCAAACATCTCAAAGATAGAACAGATGAATAACAACCATGCCTGAACGAGGAATTGAACTCAGAGCGCCCCGGGAGACAAGAAAAGCCATGCTACCGCTGTTCCAAGACGTCGTCTGACATAAATGTACGAGTAATCATTCAAATCAAAAGTTTTATTTTTCTGTGATCCTTAAAGAGATAAAATTATTTAAAACTGATTTTAAAACCAAAATTTAAAATAGTTAGAAAAAATACCATCCCCTTTTTAAATTTGAAATCGTTGAATTGAAAGACTTTAAATTTTAGAATGTTTCTAGGATTAAATAAAGTGAGAGTGTATTAAGAGAGACCAAAGATGATAGAAGCTTTAAATTAAGAGACCGTTGCAAAAATTGCAATTCATGCAATTTTGCAATAAACTTAAATTCGAAACTAATCAATTTTAAAGAATATATGAACTTCGAAATGAAAATAGTACATTAAAGTTCTGAGAAAATGAAATTAAAAAAAAAATTAAATCTGATATTAAAACAATCATTAATCAATGTTTCTTTTCTGTGTTCAAAAATATATTTAATCAAGTTAATGGATTAAGAATTTTGCAAATAATAGATTAGTATGTAAATAAGATATTTTATAAATTCTAAAAAACTAAAAGATACACTAATAAGTCATAAGTCAAATTTTATATCAATTTTATTTATTTTCATAACTTTCTTAGAAATCATTATATTCAACAAAATTGTAATTTGTTAGCAATAGAATTAGCTCATTAGTTAGTAATAGAATTTCTTGAAATTCGAAAACAATTGTCATTATTTCGGAATTTGAAAATAATTACCGTTGGAAAAAGAAAGCAAATGAAGGAAGAGGAAATCTTATCATGATTTCTAGTTTCCTTATTTTCCTTATTAAGATCAAATATCCGGAAGTTACTATATGAGTGTAGTTAATTCTGTTTCGATTTCTATTCCTGATTAAATTTATAAAAGAAATAAATATCTTTCAAATTATTTTTTGTTTGTATTATTTAATCCTTTTTGTAACTATGTTATACATTTTATGATGAAGCTGATTATGTGAAAGGAATGTTGAATGCCATCAATTTTTTCCCTGCTTATTGAATTAGAATAATATTTTGTGTCTTCAAAAATGCTCGTTATTTCAGTTTTGAGGTTAAATTAGAAAAATATGCTTTAAAACTTCGACATTTTTTCCTTGATAATTTTTACTTAGAATTTAAGAGATTTGTTATGACTTAAAATAATAATTATATTGTAGGCTTTTTCCTATGCTAAAATGGTGGCTTAATTTTCAAGAATTTAAATTATTTTTATAGAGACAAAATATTAATAGTATTAATTTAGTGATGCTCAACAATATTGACAAATTAATATCAACAAACGAAGTAAAATTACTTCTCCAGGTAGAACATCTTGTAGCATAATATAGTAAAATTTTGGGCGATATTACATGATATTAAACAATATTCCACAATGTTAAACAATATTGAGAATATTGATCAATATTGTACAATATTTTTGTGTTTCCAGGAGTATTAAAATAAATTTGAAAATAAATGTGAATAATTTTGATTAACTAGCTACACATGCTGGCACAAAATTGGTTAAGTAATAAAAAATAAGGGTTATGGCAAAGTTCTATTTTACAATACCTCTTTAAATTTGAAATTGTTATTATGATCGCGAATGCCGATAGAATTTAACAGCGCTTTCATTGTAATTCAGAAACAAAATAATTTGGCCGAACAAAAGTTGAGGACTGGAGATTTCTGTGAAGGGATAAGGCACATTTTTATCTCAACATAATTAAAATACTCAGAATCTTTGAATTCGGGTCGTCAAACATGTATATGTATTGCACACATTCCTACAGCATTTGCCTGAAGTTACCATCTGGTGTGATGTTAAAAACTCAATTAATCTTATATTTCTTTATCCCAGAAGAGGACGATAATGGGCAAATAATATGCTGTGGATACTTGGATATTTTGACATGCTCTGAAGGAACATAAAGTATATGACATTTTCTGAATGAATTGAAAGGACGTGACATGTTCTGAATGGATTGAAAGGATGTGGCATGTTCTGAATTAATTGAAAGGATATGTCATGATCTGCCAGAATAATCAGGACAATATCTTTCATCAACATTTTTCTGAAAGATGTTAACTGACACATAATGGGCTTAGAACGCAGGAATTTTTGTGTCAAGAATTTTCTGGTGATGGGATGATTATCCATTAAGTTTCATTCAATGACCATCTCTTTCTTCTAATCTCAATCCCTGTAATTGTTGACAACAGGTTCATTTATAGAACGTAGTTGATTGGGGTCTTGTTGCAGCGTTGTCTGCCTTGAAGGAACAAATAAAATTTCGTATTCAACAAATCTCTGGTGATTGTATCCGATTTGCACGTTTTATGCCATAAGGAGTTTCATATAGAACAACTTTCTTTATATTTCTAAATATTTTTACCAAATACATCTTGTCTGTACTGGAATTTATATGTACTTGTATTTTGATGTAATGTAAATTCTAGCACTTTTCTTTACATTTTTTTAGCTAAAACAGTCACCACATCCTTTGAAGTCGATCTATAAATTTTGGAATCAATTCTTTTTCTAGTTATAGCTCCAGAGAGCTCGGAATAGATTGTGTTTCATTATGATTAACTTACACATATATAATACTAATCTGATATATAAAATGAAAATATAAATAAAAATAACAAAAATGTTTACTACTTTCCTATACCTGAGGACATCATTTACACAAATAAAAGAAAATTGCAACTGAAATATTGTTATGCTGTTCATTATTATTTTTCAAAATGTTCATTATTTGAATATCCACATCAGAATGTAATAGAATGAAATATTAATAACTATATTTACTCGTTTTTAAACTGAAAAACAAAGAACTTTAGAATTAAAGCAAAATGCAATATTTGAAATAAAAGGAATTACATATAAAAGGATATTTTTTGAAATATACACTCACTGACCTATGAATTAGAAACCTTTGAGATTTGCATTTGAATACGTGCTAGGGATGAAGAATGCAAATGACGTGAATTGTTGATGGGCAAGTTATTATGCGGGGCTTACACGTGGTTAGAATGCTAGTATAAGTAAGGTGTAAGGTTCTTTTCACGATGAATAAAGTAAAATGGAAAAAACGGCCGATACTTCACCAAAAAAAGGGCTTATTGTTGGTGCTGGTTTAGCAGGTGCCTTGATTTCGAAGACGGCAAATCTCTCTGGGTTCTGAAAAGCAGTCATATAAAAGGTTTTCAAAAGTTGGAATCAGGACCCACAGTCCTTCTCTAGAAAGTAACAACAGTTCGAGCACAGTTTTCCAAAAGCTTGAACGGCGTCGTCTCCGACGAATTGTACAGCAGAACAAGGATTCTACTGTACAAATCGTCAACCAAGGCTCTTCCCCAACGGATTTCAACTCGAACCATGTTTAGAGAAATGTAAAGGGTAGGAATGCATAGTCGAGTGCCTGTGAGAAAACCACTCGTTTCAACCCTACACGAAAAAATTCGTTTGCAAGGGTGTCGGGAAAGAAAATACTGGACGCACGCTACATCTTATTTTGCACTGATGGCGAGAACCCCACGCAGCCATGAATCTATCTTGCCATACTCACATTTTGCAAGGGTCTAGAGGGAGTGTCATGACATGGAGCATGTTTTTCCAGCATGAAAGTGGTGCCCTGGTATTCCTCAAAGGTAAACAAACAGCCATGCGATACATTGATATACTGGCAGATCAAGTGCACCCTGAAATGTTGCACCAATAATTAATTAAATTTCAGCTCCAAGTACAAATAAAGACTAACACTAATTTTTAAATGCAAAGAGACTAAAAAAACACTGAAATTTTATTCCTCCACTATAAACATAATCATCATGAAGATTTCTTTCTTAGTTTGCAATTTAATATTGATTTCAACAAGAAATTTCAGAATATAAGAATTTTTATAATGATAAATTATAACGATTCTTCAAATAATTAAGACTATTTTAGCATTTTTTTAAATAATGATAAGCTGTTTTTTCTTTTTTTCAGCTTTTTTTTCGAATTATGTCAATAATTTTAAATCTTTTTATTATATCTTGAGTTCATTTCAACATGAAACGTTGGAAATATGATATACGTCATGTGTATACTATAAACTAATTTTCTTACTAAATTAACACACTTATTAAATTAATTTTGAATAATCGTAAAAAATAGATTAATTCGGTTAGTTAATCTTTCCATATAAATATGTATATATTATATTTCATATAAAAATCATTACATATAAAAATATTTTGTATAATCGTATGAAAAAGATTCATTTGGTTAATAAAAAATATTGATTCATATGGTATATCCTTAACCATAAAAAATTCAAACAAATATTTCGAAGAATGATTCACCAATCGATTCTTTAAACCACTTATTTTATAAATTGAACATTTATTATTGTTCAGATAAAATTTAAATAAAAATTATAAAAAGTTGTTTTATATGTAATGTATATATAATGCTTTATTAAGTTAATATTCAATAAATGCACGAAAAAGAGTCATTTTGTTAGTAAAATATTATTGTTTTATATGGTATATCCTTAACCATAAAAAATTCAAACAAATTGTTTGAAGAATGATTAACCAATAGATTCATTAAACTTTTTATTTTATAAATTGAGAATTTATTATTGCTCAGATATAATTTAAACATTTATTCGAATACCTGATTTAATTTACATTGCAGCATCTATCCTCTATTTGTATTTCAAAAGAATTTTTTTGAAAAGTGTGCATTTAATGCTTTACACTTTAAAAACTTTAGCAAAGTTTGAGGATTTCTTTATTATAAAAATCACATGGTTAATGTTTTTTTCTTGGCCTTACTTTATATTTTTTTCCCAAAAAATTCCTTTTTATCTTTGCTTTCGCTGTAGTTTGAACAAAAGCTTAGGCAATTATGTTAATATTTTGTATTGTGCTCTTCGCTTTTGTCTTTTTCTTTTTTTAAATACGATAGTCATCAATCATAAACGCGCCTCCGATATGGCATTCCTAATAAAAGAATCGGTGAGAAATAATGCTATTCAAATTTTACGTGTCGTAATTATTTTTTATTCTTGGATTTAAACATATGATTACACATATTTCCAATAAATCTTCACAGTGATTCATAGGAAATAATAATATCTTTTAAACTCTTATTGGAAATGATTCTTTTCTATATATAATTTAAATCTTTCGATTTCAATAAAAATAGTTTTTAATGAAACTTTTGATAGCCATAATATCTAAGACATATGTATGCCATATTTGATTATTAATTTAATTTGCGAGTAACGAATATTTTGATATTTCTCATATTAGTTTTTATAAACTTCATTAAATGTAATATCTAAAATAGTATGTATGACATTTTATGTTGATTATTTAATGTCAGGTGATTATTTAATTATTTTAATTTTAATTGGTTTATGATTTAACTCTTTTTATTAAAGTATCTAATAGAAAAGGACACGATTTAAGATTAATACATTCTTTTTGTTGTTGTATTCTACTTTAAACTGGTGTTCAGTTGGAATGTTATTTATATTTCACACATTAAAATTTTCATTGAAATTAATTACTATAGTCATAAGGGGAAGATTAATCATAGCAATTTAAAGCGAAATCTAATGAAATCGAATTGACTATAATAATGGAAATTGAAATTTAATGAAATCGAAGTAACTATAATAATGAAAATTGAAATCTAATGAAATCTAATTAAGAACAATGATAATACAAATTGAAAAATAAATGAAAATTTTATAACAATATCATACATTAGTGGCATATATTGAGACACTTTAAAGATAAAACTTTTTGTGTTATTTAAAGATTAAAAAATTATTGTGTTATTTAAAGTTAAAAAAATATTGTGCTATTTTAAGATTAAATTTATTGTGTTATTTAAAGATTAAATTTATTATTTGGCAGTAGGACGTGATTAAATTAAATTTTCTTATTTCATAGATATTTTAATTTTTTTTATTTAATGCATTCTTTAGATATAAGATAAAACATTTCTAAATAATATTAAAAACATCTATTTATTTCATAAATAATTGCAATTCTTAATTAATTAAGGCGCGAAATTATGGAAACAATGTATACATTAAATACGATATATTTTCTTTAGTTAGTTATAGTATTTTTTTGTCTTAATATTGTAATAATACCTGATTTTTATATAAAAAAGAAACATTTACACGCTATTTAATTCTTATTCATAAGTAAAATCGTTTTGATAAAAAGAACACTTTAAGAAAATATCTATTTAAAACTTACATTTATTTTAATATAGAATGCCAGTGGAAATTGAATTGTATTAAAAGGAAGTATTAGGTGCATTACTATTCAAAGGATTTAATTGGACCGGGAAATTATTATTATACATTTAATTTTTAATTCATCCGGATAGATGAATAGAAATAAATCCATCTGAAAGAATTCATTTGAAATGAATTTTTTTAGCCATAATATTAAATTTCATAATAATTTATTTTTCTGCAAATATGATTTATTTCTTTAAAATATTCTTATAAAGTACAAAATAAAAATTCATTTAGATACATTCAAAATATTCTATTGAATATGAATTTAACATATTTTAAAATAAATAAGTTTTATCTGAAATTAGTTTTTAATTTTTTTTTAAATTCTCAAGAAATAAACTTTTCTTCAGTTTGAGTGTGTTGCTTTAGCGTATTCTCACATTATAATAACAAATTAAAATTCCAATAAGATGTCATATTTATTAGAAAAAGATTTCTAAGCTTAAAATTCTAATATTGCATATCAACGTGATTTATTTTAAATACAACAAATTTATATTAAAATGAAATCAAAGTGTTAATAAATTACCATCATTTTTATGATATTTCTTAATGCAAATTACATTTATTTAAAAATACTGATGCTCTTTTCTTACCTTAATTTTTTCTTTGCAATTCCCGAACAGAATATTTTTTCACATTCTATATTGTCATTGATATGAACCATAAAATTTTATTAAAATTATTCACAATATTTCAGATAAATTATAATTTCTGCTTGGATTAGTTATTTGTGAAGAATGACAACAAAAACTTCCTATCAAGATACAAGGACGCGATGAACTTACTTAAAACAAACTAAACCTTATTTTTGTATCTATTTTTTTAATTTTAAAATTTTCTGCCATTTAAAAAGGATTTTTGAAATTGAATGTACATTTTGCCTTTTTTAATCCAGGTCTTTAAACTAATAACATAATTATTAAGAATATTTGTATTTCTTTATTTTTATGTTACTTTACATTCTTGTTTATATTCAAATTCAGCTATTTTACAACTGGGATATATTTACAAAGATACTTACTGAAAATTTCATACAAGGTTAGAAAATTTATAAATTTGATTTATAAATACTGTCCATATGATACTATTCGAGTTCAGTAAGAAAAATTCACATTTATATTATTTACAGATTACTAAGCATTCAATGTTACATTAACTAATATCAAAAAATGGGTATTTTATTTTGAAATAGGTGAAAAAAAAATATTTTTTGTCTCATGATAATTTTTATATCTTATAATCAGTTATTAGACTAATTTTTATTAGCTAATTTTAAACGAATAAAGCAATAAACTATTAAATACTAATTATTTATTAATAAAAAATATACGTTAAATTAATTACAGTTTATGTGTTTATTTTTATTAAAAATGGATTTACACTACTTCTAAAATAAACGATTCATGTAATCAAATCTTATTTATTAAGATAACTATGAATATATAAAGTGCTTTTAGTTTAAAACATATCCAATTTATCATTTCATTCAATTAATATTAATTTCTATCCACATTTCATGAATGAATACTTGCTTAAGCTTGTTTGAATAAACTAAATCTGGCTGA
>JAOUZG010038069.1:11799342-11810753 GCA_026289955.1 Argiope argentata | reverse complement strand
TCTTATTGAAAATTAGGAAATAAATTCTTAAATCTACAATAAATATGATTTCGATAATATACCACCTAAAATTAAAATTAAAAGAAATTGCAAGTCAGAAAATCACTAAACCATTGATATTCAATTTTAAAAATATGGAGTTAGTAAGCCATTCACATGTCATTTTTTTAATTACAAAATCATTATTTCCGAAAATATAATTAAATATTTCGGGAAATAATTAGGTAATCTAAAAAAGCAGCTGAATTGCTCTCAATTGTTAATAAATATTTAAAACCTATCATTTTTTTCTAATGAAATATTTCGGTAAAAATGTATGAAAACATTTTTTAATTCTCTTAGTTAAAGGAACGATATAATTTAAGAAATCTAGCTTTTTGTTGTTAGAAATTTATTATTATCGTTATTTTCTCATTTTCTGCGTCTTTAATTAGAAACATAATTAACGAGATAACATTAGTTTTATCCACAATCATTTACCACTTCACACAATTTGCTACTCATCTATTTGCAATTTGTTCCCTCTTTTCAGAATTCTATTATTAAGAAAGAAAATTTATTTCAATATTTTCCAGTAAATGTGCAAACCCCCTGCATTGTTGACATACTTTTTCATCTACTTTTGTTCATAAAAGAGGTACAAATCGCCCAATTTAATTATATTTCTATATTTTAAGTGAGACTTAAAAATGTACTTTTCTATGCATTTCATTTCTTGTAACTGAAATGGCTGACATTTTACACTTCCAAATCAGGAATCCAAAGGCATAAAAAATATAATATTTAGTAAATAGGGTATTTCCTGATAATTTGATTATTTCCTGATCTGTAAAAATTACATTTCGCTTCGTCAGTTTACTACTAAAAAGCTATTTTAATATGATAAATGGCTGAAACAATTTCGAATAGTGAGAAGCATAAGAAAAAAAATTAAAATTCCAATAGCTACGTAGTTTTATTTTATTTATTTTTTAAATAAGATTACCTGATATTTTTAAGGAAAATTTTGGGATTAGGTACCAAAGCTGAAACTTCTCAAATTGCTGGAAAAATCAAAATTGGTCGAAATTTTTTAAAAATCTTTATCTATCAAACATTTTGCTATAATCTGAAATAATTTTGAATCTGTTACTCATTAAGTTAGAATATGAAGTTAAAAAATTATAGTATTGTATATATTTGTTGTTTAAGAAATTGAAAATACTTTGTATCTGAAAGATTTGCTACTAAATTGCTTTTTCTGAAACTTTTTTATGAAGTCGGTGTTTCAACCAAGGAGTTCCAACGTTCTGCTACATTAATTACCATTTTTAATAATTAACTATTTCTTTAAAATTTTAGTAGATTCATTTTCTTTTCATGCAGAAAGTGTTATATAGAATCCAAAATATTAAATAATCGCAAATTATTAGCTTAAACAAAATTATGTATATTCTTTTTATGGCTATATCACGATTAACTCTTGAACTATTTTAGAGATTTATAATTTTTTATCTTTTTTTAAATTTTTTAACCTTTTTACATTTCCTTTTTTGAGAAACATTATCGTCAAAAAGCTCAAAAGCAACAAGCTCCTCTGAGAGGTATCAATAGCGATTGCCCATTGTGTACATTTTATAATTGATTAGTTTGTAGTCTTCTTCAATTTTTTTTCTTCTAAAATTGTCTCTAAGATGATGTTTTTATGTTCCGTTTGGGAACTGCGAATATCGAACATTTTTGTGGTTTACAGTTTATATCAGGGTGAACTGATATCTCGAAAATTACCTTTTATTTATTGTGAAATGTGGTTGTTCAAGTTGCACAAGATATATATCTTTGACTTATGGTTACGAAATGATAAGAATGATGATGTGAAATTATTTTCCATTGGACGAAGATGTTATAGAAAAAAATTAAGAGTATCGTACAACGAAAACAAATTTAATGATCTCTGGTCAGAATCAGATAAAGAACTTGACTCTTCAGAACACGTTTCATGTGATTACATTAATAAGATTTCACTGTTAAATATTGGCCATATAAATAAAAAGATTTTGTTGTTGTCGTCAAACCCCTGACAAGAGTAGTACAAATATAGTAAGCACAACTTGAAATATTGGATTTTTTTTCAGAGGCTTATTGGATATAGCAGTAAATATAAGGGGCTATTGTTACGGGAAACTCCCTTTGTTTTTTTTAAATATCTATATAGCTAAATAATTTTTCTAATAGCTATATTTTTAAATAGCTACTATTACGAAATTTTCTTACCGACTGGTTCGCTTTTTATGGTGGTGGGAGTATTGCTGTGAAGACGCACAATGAGCAGGCCTCAGTAAGAAACTATGACGTTTATTTACACAATAAGATTCCAACACAAATACTAGACGAATACACAAACGACAAATATTTACAGCAGAGACAAACACAGAGCAGCACACAACAGCAGACAGTAATTGGCCACAGCTATCAAAGTACAAATACAATACAGCAGGAAAAGCGTCCTTCGGAGCTTCGCTCTGCGCTCTCCAGACGGCTGAACTTATCTTTGTCTCCTCACTTTAACTGCCGATTCACCAACACACATTGGCTACTCCATACTTAATACGTCGCTGCATACACTGAAGACAACACGTCTCGCCACACAACAGTTCAGCCCTCTCTTGAACTACAAACACAACACTGGCGTTTCACCGTTGCTTCGCTATCCTAATGAAGACTCGTTACTTGTCTTTTTCAGCTTCCTATTCCAATCACATCCACCATTCAATTCAATCCACCTTCATCTTGATTCTACCAACCGTTTATAGCTCTGAGGAGAATGGGCAGAGAAGCTTCTAGACCAATCAGGGCACATCTCCGTTTCATTACGAACGGATCGGGAATATTCTTAAACTTTCTAGTACTATCCGTTTTCCGTTCAATGTAGACAAATTCGTCGCCAAATTACCAAATTGTAGCCAAGTCCTGACCCGCTCAGCCCGCAACAATAATGATCATAAAACAATCTTTTTTTATTATCACACTGTTCATGCTGGAAAGCAAAATTACAGGTTTGTAATACTGCCTTGTAAATATGTTCCTGCAATCTATGAACAGTACACAAAGAAAAAATTTACAACACAAGCGATACTATAAGTATCCTAAGAGGAAGGCAAAATATTACTAGCAATTTATGTGAAACGGGAATCAACAATGTGCCAAAAACACAGTGAATAAGAAGAAAAAAAACATTGCTGTTAGAATCTTCATTCATGTTTAAACTTCAAAATGCGAAATGTTTCTTATATCTTTGTGATACATTTATTTTCAAAATTTGTTTCAGATCTCAATTTTAGTATTAACAATATTGAAACATTTCTATAATAATAATTTTTTAACAAACAAAAATAGCTAAAAAAATTAAGAAATCATAATTCAAAATTTTCTGAAAGAAAACAAGTAATTTTAATTTCTTTAAAATTTATTTTTGATTGATCATATTTTTAAAAAAATGATAAATAATAAATATAATAATTATGAAACATTTTATGCCGAGATAGAATCCTAAAAAATACATTATGTTCGTTTATGTTTTATAAATCTGTATGGCGAATGCTGACACCTCATGTTCGCCCTCTGTATTGCACCTGTTTCGCTTTAGTCATTCTGGAATAATAGAAACTCTTTATATAAATATCCTTATATATAAATAAAAGGTTAATTAATTTAAAATTCGAATTTTCATTCTTCAGTTTCATAATCATATTTACTAAGAAGGATTATAGTAAATTACTTTAAATATTTTTTGAATATTGTTTACATAAAAAACAATTAACTATTTTAAGAAAACAAATATTTATAAAATATTTAAATTAAGAAGGCATTAAAATATTTAAGGCCTTCATAAAAAAACATACGCAATATAGATGGCCGAATATAAGGTGTCAGAATTCCCCATAGAAATTTATAAAATATAAACGAGCATAATATATTTTTTAATATTCTATTTCAGCATGGAATGTTTGATAATTATTATATTTATTATATACCATGGTTTAAAAGTAATGATGAATAAAAAATTAGGGATAAAGAAATTAAAATTACTGGTTTTCTTCCAGAAAATTTTAAATTATGATTTCTTCAAAAAATTTTATCCATTTTTTTGTTATTAAATTATCATAATAGAAATTTTTCAATATTGTCAATAAAAAAGTCATTTACCCGTGTTCCTCTGCGTGGAATACCAGATTTCACTAGCTTCTAAAATCTTTAAATTAAACTATAAATTGAAAGCAAACGTGCTTTAAATTCAAATTTTCTATCTTTTTTAATAAAAATTGACAATTTAAATCAAATTGGTCCATAGTTTTCAGCAATAGAGTGTTAGTTAAAAGCTTATTTTTTCCCCAAAGCATTTCGTTATTTTTTTCAAAGTAAAAAGGGCTTTTTAAAAAAACAATTTCCACACTATTTCTTTGGCCATATATTAAACTAGCTATTTTATAAATTTTTAATTTGTTTATAAAGAAATCCTACACGTTATTATTGAATAAATGTAGGTAGTGCACCAATTGGAAGCTACGCAGATCATGTTACTCGGAGGGACGCTATGCTTGAAAGAGAACACTTGTGTTTTCATTTTCTGTGTTTCTCTCTTTTTCATGAAAATGAACTAAATATGCAGAATTTCGTTGGGAGGGTCAGGTTCTTGTAAATCGACAACCTTTATTTTGAGTATAAAGATTAATGGTTTTACTTTTTTGAAATGAAAAAAACAATAACATTTAGATGTAGAAAGCATTTTAAAGGGAAACTGTTTTTAACCTCAAAATATGAGCATTCAATCCTTACTATCTAGAAACCTTCAAATACTTTTTAAAGAGTAGAATTTAAAAACACGAAACAGAATTATTTAACTTTAGTCCAATTCAAATTAAATTAAATTTATTTTTTATTTGTAAACTTGCTTTAAAATGTTTTTCAATCTTAGCTTTTTTTAAATCAAAAGATTAAAAATCATTCTAGAAGAAAAATTAAATTAATTGAAAGTATTAAAATAAATAAATAAATAAATATTAAAGATAATAAAATTATTAAATTTAAATTTATATTCGACTCACGGTTATAGTAATTTAATTTAACTACTAAAACAAAAAAAAGTTATTCTAATTTTAGAATTCCAGCTCTTTAATTCCAACATTCATAAAAAAAAATTCCTCTCTTTAAAGATCACTTTGCTGAATTCATAAAGTGATGCCTCAAAATACGAAATTCGGTCATGACATTCAATTTAACTTTTAACAACAACACATTAATATGCAAAACCAAGCAACGTATCAGAAAAAGAAGCTAGGTGGGTTCCATCAGAATTCAATTAGCCGGATAGCACTTACTAATAAATAAATTCCCGTGAGACGTTTTTATTAGCATTTTTATCACTTTTTCTCTCCCTTAAAATATTTTTTCACCTTTATCTTTCGCACTTCCACTTCTGGAAAGTTTCTCTTCGGCTTCTTAAACTAATTAGTTTTTCTTCTGATACACTAATTATTTTAAGCATCAGAATATCTTTAACAACGTTCCTTTTGAGTTGCCACAAATTAAGTAAAGCATAGCAGGTAATAATCCGTGAAGAGGTTTCAAATATATTCGAGAATATTGATTGTCCCGAAATTAACTCATTTTCTGGCTACTCTCAAATGTTTTTCTTCAGCAGCGATGCAAATTCTACGTAAATGGCAAATGCATTCTTATTTTAATAACGCTGCAATGAATACATCGTTTTTTGATGCCTTTTGCTAATGATCTAGTTTAATTTATAAAGAGGGTAAATAATTATTTCCGTGTAATTATAATTATTTTTGTGTAGTTAATTTCTTTGAATATGCTTATTTGTGCAATAATTTTATGGCCACGTGAAAATGTGTTATTGTAAAGTTTGTATTTATAAAACATAAAAAAAACCACTTCCATAATTGAGAGGGATATTTTTCTGATTTTTTTCTGACGTTAAAAAATGCTGTAGTTTGATAATTTTATTTTTCTGTTATGGCTATAAATTTTTCTATTGTGTAAGCATGATGGCAATTTTTAATTAATCGATACAATGAATAAAAAGAATGCATATATGTACCAGTGGATAAACACGTGTGGAAATATTAATGGATATATAAATATGCTGTTGTTTTAATTAGTGGCACTAGTCATGCACAAGCTTCGCCGAGACATCAGAGAGTTTTAAGCCAAAAGGAGTGTCTCTTGTTTTGAAGTAGTACCAACTAGGGCCAAGAGTACGATTTAGCTACATATTCATCACAGTCGTTTGCACAGCCTCTTTTTAAGGGGAGGGGACCTTCGTACACCTAACAGATAGCACACTAACAATCATGCTTGAACCAGGATTCAAAGCTGGGACGACCAGAACTCGGGAAAGACGTGCTAACCCAACGCCAGGACGCCTGATTCAAATAAGTAAATGGATATTTAACATAGAAAATATTTTTCTTTAGTGCCTCTGATGTGATCGAAGTGATAATAATGCATTATCATAAAATCTAAAATTTGTGTTTTCAATAACCCAGGGGCTGTTATTTCATTCAAAAAAGGCGAGGATATTAACGGTTTTATCACTTGTTTAGAGTAATAAAATTGGTATATCCTGTGAATGCAATTAAAACGATGCATATTTTCAGAAATAATTTGTTTTACCAATTTCTAAATATTATAAGAGAAGAATATCTGACAAAATCAAAGGATTTTTTCGTGTAAATCAGGAGATGAGAATTAAACAGAAGACGAGATATATCAAAATGATATTTATGCCAATTAATGAAATCATGGTTTCTGTTGGCGAGGAATGATAAAAAGAAATATTTCGTTGAAAATACTAAACAATACGGAAGATTCCCCCCAAAATATAATGACATTCCAAAATGATGTAGTTGGTATAATGTTTCTGGTTACGATTTTTGTGGTTAGATTCTCTTATTACAAGCGAATATTGGAATTTTAAAATTGATTATTGATTGACAAATTTTATTCAAGTATCCCTATTATATTAGCAGAGATATTGGATCCTAATGTGCTACATCACACCTATTTTTTCGACGGACTTTTTAATCAAATGGCCAAGTCATGGAGCAGAAATTTTCCATCGCTACATGACAAGGAGCAAAGCTAATTTTTTCAATGTGATAGAAGTTATGTTAATATTCATTTTTCACTTAACAGCATTAGTATATCCGGTTTCTGGCTTTTAATTTCGATTTTGTAAAATGGCAATACTAGAGAAAAATTTAATATCTTTTAAACTCCACATATTAACATAGAATTATTGTTTCATTACTCGCTCACTGGACACAATTGATACAATAAATGAAATTCGCAAGTCATTTGTACTGACTTATATAACTTATTTGAAAATCTTCATACCGCAATAACTTAATTTTCATCAATTGATTATTTTTACTTTCTCCTATAGGAACATCAAAGAAAGTCGTGTAATTATACAAAATATGAACTCAAGATTTTGACTTATTTTTAAATTTCGGGTTACCCTCAATTACAAAAAAAAGAGCTTTACTATAATGTTTTTCTATCTATCCATGCAAAAGCTAACTCCAAGATTCTTTGAACTTGGAGAAACAAAATTGGTGTATTGATTTGCAGATATCTATCAATGGAATTCTTTAAATTCCATTATGGAACCTGTCTTTTTGGTTTTAGCAAAAGCGTGTTCCATAATTACGAAACTGAAATATCTAGATACATATAATTTAGCAAACATGCTTAGTATCTAAATATAGATTCTTGTTGACTTTTGAGCCACATTTTAAACAGGGTACAATCAGTTGATCAGGGGCCGGGTAAACCTGTTTGGTACAGCGTTGAACTTATATTCCTTAGGTTTCAAGTTAGAACTCCGCCAATTTAAGACTCCCTCTGTGTGTGTTGGCTAAAGCTGGTTAAATATGCCGTGATCACAAAGTTCTCCATGTCGTGAGCAATACCACTCGGGGGTACTGGGTCAGAGGTGATCGTTTTCTGTTCCGGATTTAAATTATGATCTATGATGAATGAATAAAATGCGTGAGCAGGGAGTCAGACTTCTGCCTTCGGATACTCAGCAATTCATACGCTTAGAAACTACGGCACACATCATTTCTTTGTAAAGCTGAACACGAGAACAAAAACAACACTAGCCGATCTGTATATTTGCATGGATGTAAACGCGATAACCCTAAAAAGCATAGATTTAATTTGATGAAATTCGATAGTGATCAAATGATTGCAACAGTAGAATTATGTAAAATTTTGATTTTAATCGTTCAAAAAAAAGTACGATAGACAAAAAATCTATGTTTTGTAATTATTATTTGCCATCTAAGAGAGTGAATATCTTCTTGTGCTTAGTTTTATACCGTAGAAGGGGATAAAAAAACTCTTTACTTTAGAGCATGTTTGAAAGTTATTGGGGAGCTCCCTTGTTTTGCTGACACTTTATCAATTCTATACATAGTTTTTTAAAATTACTTTAAATGACTTAAAGTAATCTAGATTCTTGTTGTAATATTCTCGTAAAAATAGATTCTGGTTTTGAGAACACTTTATGGGATTTATATTTTGTTACAGAAAATAACATTTATGTTATATTACTACTTTTTCTGTTAAAATTTTAAAACTTTATTTAGCCTTTAATATTGTAATAAACTATCGATTCATTTTAAAAAGTATGCTGCTAGTTTTATTTTCAAATCATTAATCCTTATAAGTATACTCTTAAAAGTTCTTTTCCAAATTTCAAAAGAAAAATTACTTTAAAACTTGTTTAATGACTTAAAAATCCTTAAAATATTTATTTTGTTCTAAGAGTAACGTCAAGCTAAACTTTTGAGGTTTCTTCATATCTGAATCGAAGTGTTTTTGATCACTCTTCCATTTATATTCTTAAAATTAATATTCCTGAACTATCATTATGATCGTTGTATATTTATATTATTACAATGGTGAATGTTTTCTTCATATCAAATGTTCAGTTGTTAACTTTGAAACTTTTTCTATTAAGCTATATTCAGCTGTAACTTTTATTTGTATCAACTCCACCTGAAGTTATTGGAAGTGCTTTAACACAATTGAGACTGAAAAGCTCATTCAGCTACCAAGGTGGGCTTCTGAGGTGCATAAATATCATTGCCCAACAAACACAGTTCAACCAAAAGTGTCATTGGTGGAATTCTGATGAAACGTTCTTTGTCTGTTATAGACTTTCGTCTAGATGGTTTTGAAGGATTGAGAATAATATTGTCCTATATAAGGATAAGTACCCGAAATAATGTTTGAAACGATGTAATTGTGCGCAAGTATGTTGTAGCATCAGCTGAGGAATGAAATTAGTGATACTCAAATCTCAATACGGGGGAAATTTTAAAAATTATTTGTATATTTTCCAAATATCATTGAAAACTGGTAGAGTTTTATGCTACATCTGTTGAATGTTTGAGCTACAAATTTCATTACAAAACCTACATAAATCTATCTTAGATCTATCTCTAGCAAATAATTTTACCCTATATAAGGATAAGAACCCGAAAAAATGTTTCAAACGATGTCCTTGTTCACAAGTGTGTAGTAGCATCAGCTAAGAAATGATAGGATTGACACCCGAATTTCAATACAGGGAAAGTTTTGCTGTAATAGAAACCACAATAAACATTTTTTGCTTCCATGTTATTTAATAAATGATTTTATAAATAGTATTTAAATTATTAATACTATAAAAACCTCAAAACAGGTAGATATATACAAACCCTTTAACTAGTTAATACTTGTTCTACAGTAAAAGTTTTCTTCCCGATTTCATCAGATGTTTTTATGATCATATTCTATTAAAAAAAGTGACGATTTTCCTTAAATTTTTTTTACTAGCTGTTATTTTACAGTGTTATCATGTATTCCTGCCTCTGAATTGTAATTATAAACTATGTAGGTGATTAAGAGACTAAATGAACAGATTTAGTCATTATAATTAAATTTGTATGTCTATTAAACATTTCATAGTTAAAAGAGCTAGAACACGACCACTAGCAACAAATTTATAAATTCTTACTGTGTTTGTTTTTTTAAGTTAAAAAAGTTACATAGATTGATGAAACATTTTAGAAATTTTCACGAATTATATAAAACCCGTTTACAATTTAAAAACTAAGCAGCTATTACATTAAAACTATAAAATAAATTATGAATTGGAAACTATACAAAAGATTTATTTTTATAATGAATGTCTAAAAGCATTCATAATATAAATTAAATATTCTAAAACAATTGTAAGAAATAATATTTTCAGTGACTAAACAAGAATACTGCTATTTTATTTCACTAAATTATTTAAAAATTTAGTCTAGTTTCAATTTAAAAAAAATCAAGATGCCATTTAAACCATTCATGGGCACACATCAATCAAAATGAAATCGCGTCAAATCTTTTAGCTCTTTCTTTTCTTGGTATTTCACCTCTTCTGCTTCACAACAATAAAACGCGATTCAAAAAACGGAGTCAGCGAACTCATATATATCTGTAAAATCGAACCTTGTATTACAGCCCAGAGAATACAAACTGCACAATGCGCATGTTCAACAGAACAATAACAATAAAAAAAGCTAAAAGAAAGAAAGAATTGGGAAACAAAAGGGGGTGGGGATAAAAACAGAAAATTGCACTTTGTCGGCCTACCCCTACGAGACCATGGATCTGAGTAATTGTGTGTGTTTTTTTTTTACTTTTTTTTGCTATGTGAGCATGGACGCTTTTTACACATGAAATATTGACAATGGACCGATCCCTTTTCCTTGGCTCGAGGACACCATCGGTTAAATGGAGTTTGGATGGGAAAACGGGAACAGTAAGGTCCTTACACACCCAAGACAGATAGAAAAATAAAGCTTAGCGGGAAAGAGTATAGAAGAAGAGCAATCATTTATCCTCAGTTCGAACTGCAGGTTATTTATATTGAGCAGACAATTTTTTTTATTCATAGACATTCCCCTAGTGTCTCAAACAGCGAACAAATAAAATCAAAATCATATCATTATTAGTTTGAAATTTGAAAGGATGTTCTGATTTCTCTATAAAGCTTATTTTAAGAATAATATGGTTTTTATTTTAAATTATTTATTTGATTTAGTTGTGAGTTATAAATTTTACTGTAAAATATCGATAGTAAAAATTTAGGATGGTATTGGGATCATATTATTATTATTAATCAAAGTTATACCAAAAAGTTGGATAAAGCAAAATAGATAAAAAAAATTCTGTTATTCTGTTTTAGGAAAAATCAGCTGTTATGAAAATATATTATATAATGAAATAAAAGTAATAATTACAGTTTTTTACTACTACTATAACTCATTAATTAGTAATTGTGTAAAATTACATAGATTGATATCTTCAGA
>JAOUZG010038069.1:11745973-11757599 GCA_026289955.1 Argiope argentata | reverse complement strand
ACACCATTCTACTAAATAATGATGATATATTACCATAATGTTTTCGTTAATGAGTAACTTTAATGTTTATAAAAAAGCAGATAGAAGAATTAAATTTGATTAATATCCATACAACTGATAAAAGCTTAAGGATGAAATACTATATTCTTAGTATTTTTATAAAAGTGCACAGTGAATTTATAATTTAGGGTTTAATTCTTTTTCCTCTATTGAGAATATCACCCCCTAAGATGCCAGTTCTCCATTACAGGCTAAGAAATTCCAAATCACAACATGCAAATCCATTATGAGCAGAACAAATAGAATTGATCCAAAACTTTTATTTTCAGAATATTTCCCCCTTTAATAAGTTACAAGCAATTAAGATCTGATCCTGAGTAATACCCTGGAAGGAATGTTTCTGACAAATAAACATAACGTTCGAAAAAAAAGCATCCCCCCAGAATTATGTGCTCACTTTTCAATCCTGACAAAGCATGCGTAAAATGCTACTTCTCTCCCTTCTAACCATTGATCCCGTTTAAAAGGGGGGATCCGGTTAGTTCCAGTGTGTGTTCCATAAACGAGGACTGACAATGGCTGTTCGTCTTTGGACCTCTTTCTCTTAGAACAAGCACATCGATTAAGCGCAAAAGCTGTTGCAGAGGGAAGGACAGTTAAGTTAACAAGCGTCAAGCTTTGGCTCCAAGAGAAAGGGCAACATATCTTCTTTGACTAAGTGGAATTACAAATGTCAGATTGGGAACATGGACTGGTCCAGAATATCAGAAGCGTTGCCTTGTGCTCGTAAATCAACAGTGACGGAGAAATGTGTCTTTTTTAGTTGAGGATGAAGCCTGGTGGATTTATTTAAAACTTAGCAAGCAATGGAGAGTTGTTTTTTTGGAGCTGAAAATGGGTGCAATAGAGATTAATCGTCTGTTTATGGGAGAAAGATAGGAGTGTTACATTGCTTTATAAAATTGTTAGCATTCTTGATTTTGACATTTAAGTATTTTGTTTCTAATCATGTGAACATGAGCTGGTTAAAACGGAGAAATTCAATTTTAATAGAATTTGTTAATGGAAAAGGTGTTCATTTTTTCTTTTAATAGAATTTGTTGATGAGTTAGAAAAGGTGTTTCTTATTCTTTTAAAGTGACCAGGGACTAATTAAATGACTTTTTGCAATTTTCATCTTAGCAATTTGAGATTTTACAGGCATTAAGAGTAATACTATAGGAGATGAGGCACACAATTTTAACGCATTACACTAATTTATTTATGAGTTAGGGGGTAATATAATATAATATTGGTAATAAATTACGTTGTTGAAAAATGTTCCAGGTGCTCCAAATTTGTTCGAGGGTGCTCCAATTTTTATTATTACTTATTCGAACCCTTTTGAAACAAAAGTTTTGATTAATCTTGAAGTTTGAGATAGAAATATAAAAACTGACCAATGTAATAACTCAAAACTACTGATTTTTTTAAAAAAAGTTTAAGCAGTTTTAAATTATTACATTGGTTAATTTTTATATTTTCATTAGCATTTTTATTAGCTCCTTTAAGGCTACCAGGGAGCTTTAAAATGACCTTTTGCAATTTTCACCTTAGCAACTCGTAATTTTACAGGCATTAAGGGTAACACTATAGGAGATGACATTCGAAATTTTAAAGCGTTATATTAATTTATTTATGAGTTAGAAGGGTAATATAACAAAATATTAGAGTAAATATCGTTAATGAAAAATGTTCCGGGTGCTCCAAATTTGTTCGAGAAGTCTTCAATTTTTATTATTACTTACTCGAACCCCTTTGAAACAAAAATTGACATTAATCTTGAGGTTTGAGTTAGAAATATAAAACTTAACCAATGTGATAACTAAAATCTACTGATTTTTTTAAAAAAAATAGTTTAAGTGGTTTTGAGTGATTACAATGGTTAATTTTAATATTTCGTACTAAAACTTCGAGATCAATCCCAACCTTTGTTCCAAAAGGGTTAGAGTAAGTAATAATAAAAATTGGAGCGCTTCCGAACAAATTTGGAACTCCTAGAACATTTTCATTAACGTTATTTATCGCTAATATTTTATTATATTAATCCCACTAACTCATAAATAAATTAATATGATGCTTTTAAAATTTCCTGTGTCATCTTCCATAGTGTTACTCTTAATGCCTGTAAAATATCAAATTGCTAAGATGAAAATTACAAAAAGTCATTTTAAAAGCCTCTGGTCGTCTTAAGTAAAAAGGAGAAGTTTTCATTTCAAATATCTATGCTACTGTACTTATTTCTTGAAATTAACAGTCAATTTCCCTTTCTTGTTCTAAATAGTTGAACGATCAATCAGGAATGCAAAAAATCAATCATATATTAAAAATAAGCGCATATTAGGAAAAAAAGAGAAAATACAATCGTCGATTGATGCATAATTGATTACCAGTGCGTAAACCAGAATAAGCGTTTTGCTGGAAATAATGTATTTGTATATCGTTAATTAATACATAATTGATTTCCTTATTTAGAAGAAATTAACCTACAATGGTTTGACAGATGGTATATGTCCAAAAAAGGAAGAATAATTTATTCCTAATTCAGAAATAAAAATAAGAAGTCATCATCCACTGGTAATCCAAATTATATCAGGACATGGGATATTCCCTGCATATTTCCAAAGATTTGTAAGAATGCAGGAAAATAAATCATTTTTGGAGGAATTGTGTACTGATTACCATTATTTAAAGGAATGCACAGAAATCTCTGATCATAGAAAACATCTGCAAGTTGAAAATAATCACTCGTGTTCAGTACTGATGGTACCAAGTAATCTTAGGACTCTGAAAAACATAACGTCTATAATGGTAAGTTTTTTGCCAACTGTTTGAAAGTTTGTAGAGGAGGAGGTGGTCAGTATTTGACCATTTTAGGGCCAATTATCTCCAAGAGAATATCAGTTTCACAGATTCGGCCAATGTAAGGATGGACATTGCTACAGTCCACAGTCGGCCACAGCAAATCCTGTCGATACTGCTACGTTCAGTGGTGGAGGAGTGGTTGGCTGTACAGAAGAAGAATTGATTTCCAGTACGTAAGCCTAAAACAAATATTTTACTGGAAGTAATGCATTTGCTTATCTCTAAGTGAGATATTAAATTATAATTAATAACACTTAATACTTGTTGATTACATATAATAAAATAACCATTTTCCACTTATTCATTTGAATGAATGAAATTTCGTATATATATATTAAAATTGCAATTCGGAAATGAAATGTGGAGCTATTTTTCACTTTTTCAATTACCTGAAAAGGAAATAGGGTGTTTCTGTGGATAGCATAATTTTTATATAATGGTGCAGTCATTATGCTCTTATTTTTTATAATTTAATTGAAGTTAATATAGGAAAACTTTTAAAAAATGGTTAGATGATAGATTGCATCATGTATAACTCATTTTAGCTGTTGCATTATTGCATCATGTATAACTTTAATTTTAGCTGTTACATTCAAGAAAATTTCTATTAGCATAGTTTTTCTTAAACCAGAAAATATTAAAATTTGCAGAAAAAATTACTATGTTACAGTCGATATTTATTCCATTAATAAAAGATAAAAATCTTTTTACCAATCAACAAAAGAGCGTGAGTTTACTTTTCCGATGCAAATTCTTCTAAAGAAAACTGCAATGCCATGTTCTATAAACAAATTTAAAATTTCATGTACTCCCGTCATACAAGAACTTTAAAACTGTTTTTAGAAATTTATTTCAAATTATAAAAAATGCTCTAAAAAGCAGCTGAATATACTTGTATTTATTTAAAGTATTTAAAAAATTTACAATTTATTATTCAATTTTTATCACGCAATTCAAACAATTTGATTCCTTTTTCTTGTTAATATTACATTTAAATGTTTGAGAGGAGTCTATATTTGCTTCAGAATTTGCTCAACTTTTAAAGTCTATATTTATTCAAATTTCTAACATTTATATTTGCTCAGTTTCGATTTATTTTTTGAATATATTGTCTTCAAATTGATGCCGATTTTTTTAATTAAAGAGTTATTACTTCAAATTCCGAATTTCTATGTCTGAAATTTCAAAAATATTCTTTAAAGAGAAATAAATAATTTAAAATCAGTGATTGTTCAAATTTTGATGTATCTTTATGTATATTTAGCTCTTTATTAATTTTGATGTATATTTATCTTTTTATCTTATTTTGATGTATATATTATCTCCAAAAATTAGAAGTAATTTTAATACTTACTTTGTAAAATAGTCGATAAATTTAAGATTAAATCATGATCCACATATTTATAATAAAATTTTTTTCTATAAATATGAAGCTGATTTTATGAATATTATGTTTAATGTATATGCATCCTCCTAATTTCAGCTCCATTCACGACATAACAGGAATACCAGTTCTGCAAAAATACTGCAAAGACTAAGCTTAAAAAAGAAACAAGTTGTATAAACAATTGTTTAATTGTATATCCAGTATATTAAGTTGTATATCCAATAGTGTATTAAGTTGTAGTCCAATAGTATATTAAGTTGTATATCAACTTTAGGTATGCTTAAAAATAAAACACCTAAGTAATATTCATTTAATTACTGGGTCTTTCTTTTCAGAATGTTAAAAGAATACACAAATCGGTTATTTTATTTATTTAAAATGATATGTAAATATATTTTATTATATAGACACTTGATTATTATTTTAAGAAAACGCTTTTTTTCACGGATAATCATATAATTTTCTATATTTCAAAGAAAAAATATCTTTAGAGATCTCCCTTACTGTATTTTTTTAGTCATTCATATTTTTCATTTGGTAACTTATAGCAAAAGAAAGCAGTATATTAAATTTTATAATTATGCGATAAAACACATTACTATAGATGATCTGTCATTTGTTTAAAAAAAAAGTTTTGACTCCAAGATGAAAATAAAAAAAAATGAAAATGGAACTCGACCGATTTTGAGATGAAATAAGAGCTATGATTGTTAAGAATTAAGCTAACCACGTCATCTTCTTGGGCTGGGCCAGCTGCCAATCATGTAAACATCACGTGACCTGACTGTTGATGTTTGTAAATTCTCTCTCTTTTTTTTTTCAGTAGAAGCGAACTTGACCCTGGTACGAGGGGGAGTGTGATCTCGGCTCTCTCCTGCGTAACTTTAATGTGTAGTTCTCTAGGACTGCTACACTAAGGCTTAATCATGTGACTTTTGTAATTGTTACCAATCCTCATAAAAGACAACTTGTGTCTTCAAGTTATTTCAATGAGGTGGCAATCTTCACCTATTAGATGGATTATTGTTAATCAAGAAAAGCAGCAATGATTTAATATAATTACTCTAAATAATGTCATAGTTCTTTGTCAACCTTTTAAAAACGCAACTGCTACCAAAGAAGCATACGTAATAATAAGGTGATACTGATAAAAAGCAAATCAACCTTTTAAAAGTGCATCTGTTTTTAAAGAAGCATACGTAATAAAAATGCAAAACTGGTAAAAGCAGGTAAAAACAATTTTTGCCTTTAAATTTCGGAGACATCAAAACCTCTTTACCAAAACCACATCGTGTTCTCACATGATAATAGCACTTTTTGACATTCTCAATCAAATTGCTGTAGGAATTCTTAAAAAGATTTACATTTCCATACGAATCAAGATAACTGCTTCTGATTAAGTATTCCATAGCTTCCACATAAGAAATAAAAAGTTATATACAATATTAATGATCGTATTAAAAATATAAAAACCTTTTAAGTATGTTTGTATACCAATTATTAATATCGATTCAATTGCATTATTTCGATTATCTTTATTTGCATTCAAAATCCAAATTTCCTAACATGTTGAGATAATTTTGGCAATCGGAATTAATGAAGAAATTCGTCCAGAAGTTTTAAAGTTCTTTCCTGTGATTCAAATTATATCCAGTTTTGTTACTCGAAACACTTATCATTCTGAATACTTTTCAGTTTTCAGGAATTAATTAGTATCTGTTGTAGAACTGATTCAACAGATTCTCATTCTTCTGTCTGCTGCTTCCGTGACTGGGTTCCATTACTCCCATCACATGGATTTGTTTAGACGGAAGGTAGTAATATTATTTGTTTATTTTTACGAGTAGCATGGTTTCGTTAAATCTCTTTGAGTTCTTTTTTAACTCATAAATATTTATTCTAATTTTTGATATTGGTAATAAAATGAGGCTGTATGTATACTTTTCTTAAGACAAACAGCTTTCTATTCTCGAAAATATATGGACTATTTATGAAATAATGCAATAAATTACAAAATAATATGGATATTTTAAAACACTACTGTTGTTTAATACTGTCGTTACGTAAACCGAATAACTAGGAAGACAAATCTTCCTGACATAAAAAATATGTAGATATTGTTTAAAATATGTTCACATATGTAAATACTGTTAAAAATGTGTTCATATATGTAGATATTGTTAAAAATATGCTCACATATGTATATATTGTTAAAAATTTGTTCGCATAACATAAAATAACGCCATTCTTTGCCTCTGGTGTCTATAACGCTAAGTTATCTAACCAGTTGGATGAGCACAAAATGGGCAAAAAAGAGAAAAAAAATTGTTAAAGGAAAAAAAGAGGCGATACAGCATTCAGGGTTTTCCAGAGAGAATGTCATCGTGTCAAATTTTACACGAATCCGTTCAATTTTTATAGATAGAGGAGACAAGAATACTGAAACAAATGGTGATTATGGGTTGAATTTACTGTGGGATTAGATTACCAACTAAAAAAGGGTGGGGGAATTGACAAATTAAATTGTGAATATATGTATGGTAAATAAACAATCACTACAGAGTCAGAAATACGTAGCGTCCATCTGGGTCCTGGGGTCTTGATTTCCATCATGAGATCTGCACTTTTGTGGGACTTTTTAAGTTATAATTTTGATTGATTTTCAACAGGGGAGTTCTGATCTCAACTATTGTAAGTCTTGAAGAGGTCTTGGTATTTATGAATATGGTTTACTGTAGAGTGGATTTGGCCGTTTGAAAATGTTTACGCATATAGATATTGTTAAAAATATGTTCTCATATGTACATACTGTTAATAATATTTTCACATCTATAGATATTGTTAAAAATATGTTCACATATGTACATACTGTTAAAAATATGTTCACGTATATAGATATTGTTAAAAATATGTTCACATATGTAGATATTGTTAGGTTTTGTTCGTTGTACAACTATCTCTTCATTTAATTGACATATTAGATTTAACAGACCTTATTACCGATTTTAGTTACTACAAAGAAGCTGTTACTTTCCATATTAGAAACACGGTGGAAATTTGTTATATGTTTTACAAATATCTACTTGTTTAAAGGTATGCTTTTCAACATTTAAGAATATAAAATTCTACCCTTCATGGCCGATTAATGTTTATCCTTCTATTAATGGGCTTCAAAAATTTTGCTTTATATTCCAGTAATATTCTTGTATTTACCTTTCTGTCATTCAACCTTTAAAGTAATTATTATATAAATAGCTTTTGAAGAATTGATATGTAATAATAAGGCAGAAATTGAAAATTGCAAAAAATTGCTAGCCGATATTAAGAAGAAAAACTATTGAAAAAAAATCCCATTGTTTTATAAAAACTATTAGACGACAAAAATTCCAAGATATGCTTATGGGTTCTTATATTTTATTTGATTTAGGTGAAAACACAGCAGTAACAGTAAAAGATTCATTTCATAGCATGTTTTCATCATAATTTGTGTATAATTACGTTGAAAATGATGGGAGCGAAAATGTTACTGATATTGTTGAATTGCCCTGTGGGAATGACAGGGAATAGTTGCAACTACTTAAAATAATTTCGAAATAAACTTGACATGAATCTGATTAAGTTGAACAAATTCAAGGAATTATTCAAGAATGAAATGCTGCATTTGCCATTTACTGGAATCAAAATCTGCTTATGAATTATTCTAATGTTCAACGATATGTTTCACAATGATGCATTCACTCCATATGTTTCTGGATCTGGAAATTTTCGAATTTCGCTCCTTTATAATGCGTATTACAAACGAATTCGAATTTTTGTTTGGAATATTTGAATGCATGAAGTTTATATACTTGTTATATACTTATTATTTGTTGTATTTTTGTTGCATACTTATTTTTAGAAGGGATACTTTGCTTTTGGATTTATCATATTCTATATATTCTTTTCATTTTTTTTCAAAACATGATAATTATATACAAATTATAATTATGATTTGTGATATCATGAAAAATTGAAATCCAATCTCCGATATGAAATTATATGTAATAAATTAAAGTTATTTGTTTCTTTGAATAAATATCTTCTTTATTACATGTGTTTCCGTTCTTGAAGAGAAACACATTGCCATGAACATTATGGCCGTATAATTATAATTATGATTATATGACAATTACCTTAATATTATTATCCTTATAGTTCCGATATAAAGTTATAAATGTCGAATAAAACATTTTTTTAGAATAAAACGCTTGTTTATTACTTATGTTTCTTTTCTTAAAGAGAAACACATTGTTATGAACATTATGGCTGTATAATTATAACTATGATTATATGACCATTAACATGTAATATACTTATTAACATTATTATCCTTATAATTCTGATATGAAATTATCAATATTGAATAAAAGTTATTTCTTTCTTTGAATAAATATCTTTTTTATTCCATGTGTTTCCTTTTTTGAAGAGAAACACATTGCTCTAACATTATGGCCGCGTAATTATAATTAGATTATATGACAATTATCTTAATATTATTATCCTTATAATTCTGATATGAGATTATCAATATTGAATAAGATTTATTTGTTTCTTAAAATAAAAAACTTGTTTGTTACACATGTTTTCTTTCTTAAAGAGAAACACATTGCTATGAACATTATGGCCGTATAGTTATAATTATGATTATATGGCCATTATCTTAATATTTTAATCATTATAATTCCAATATGAAATTATAAATATTAAATGAAACTAATTTGTTTATTAGAATAAATGGCTTCTTTATCACATATGTTTCCATTCTTAAAGGAAACATTTCTATGAACATTATGGCTGTATAATTATAATAATTATTATCTGATCATTAATATTATTATCATTATAATTGTGCAAAGTTAACCATAATTATAAAGTTAATTTTTAGCTCTATTTACAATGTGTTCATAACAAATAAAAATTAAATAATGTTTTACATTCATTCTTGGCTTCGGAACTTTTATTTTGTGATATCATGAAATATTAAAATCAAATCTCAGATATGAAATTAAATATAAGGAATAAAAACTATTTGTTTCTTAGAATAAATAGCTTCTTAATTATATATGCTTCCTTCATTGAAGAGAAACGCATTGCTAAGAACATGATGTCCGTATAATTATAATTATGATTATATGGTCATTATCTTAATACTATTAAAATTATAATTATATAAAGTTAACCCTTAATATAAAGTTAATGTTTAAACAGATTTACAATAAGTACGTAACACATTACCAGCACTTAACAATTAATTGTTAATATAAATTATTCATATTAATTTTTCATAATAATTATCCATAACATTCCTTCATAGTAAATATTCAAATTGTTCATAATAAATATCCTTAACATTCCTTCATAGTAAATATTAAAATTATTCATAATAAATATCCTTAACATTCCTTCATAGTAAATATTAAAATTATTCATAATAAATATCCATAGCATTCCAATTTACAATATGTTCATAATAAATACCCAACACTTAACGATAAATTATTAATATAAATTATTCATATTTATATACATAATAAATATCCATAATATTCCTTCATAACAATTATTCAAATTATTCATAATATATACCCACAACATTCCTTCATAGTAAATGTTCAAATTATTGATAATATATATCCATAACATTCTTTCATATTAAATATTAAAATTATTCATAATAAATATCCATAACATTCCTTCAAACTGAATATTCAAATTATTCATAATAATTATCCATAACATTCCTTAATGGTAAATATTCAAATTATTCATAATAAATATCCATAGCATTCTATTATTTTAAATATTCAAATTATTCATAATAAATATTCAAATAATTTGTAACAAATATACAAATTATTCGTAATAAATATACAAATTATTCGTAATAAATATTCATAATAAATTAAAACACTAATTCTTATATCAAATTAAGATCATTACATACATATGATTGTAAGGTAAGAAATTAATTCTTATATGAAATTATACGATTATTATATGAAATTCTTTCTTAATATCGGTGGCATCAAGAATAATTTTCTAAAAAGGACACACTTTTCCTCAATTCATTACAATGATGCATCAAATTTTCTAAGGGCACTCTCATAAACAATTAAAATGTTTAAAGGTCTCAGAATTTCACCTGAAACAAAAAGTAAACGTCTGAAGCTCTGAGCGCCGTCCGCGCTGATGTCCTCAATCCAGAAGAACTCCTAGCTCTCTTCCGAGCTCTTTAAATTAATTCCCACACAAAGCCGGTTTATCGTGCAGTAAGTGAATTGCAAAATGCCGCCGCCGCAGCTCTTCGGCAGAGTAGCGAAGTTTAAGACATACTTAATTTATTAGGAAGGATTATGAAGACGCAAGAGTGTGCTCCGCTGTGCATACTGCTTTTGAAGTAGACGTTGAGAACTTTTAATGCTGTAACGCACTAGTTCAGCCCCCCTCGTCTCGAGAATTTTCCCTGACGACGACGGCCGGACTGTCAAAATACTTGTCCGCGCCGATTAAGTGAATATCTTACAAAATGGGAAAATTCTAGAACTTTCCAAATTATAATTATATGCTCTTTGAGTTTGATTAGAATGTATAAAATTGAGATCAGTGTGTAAAGTAATTAAAAATAAATTATTTGAAATTCTTTTTTTCAAAGTAATCATATATTGAAATCTTTCAGTTAGAATAATATCTTTTTAGATGCCAAAATAATTGCCAAAACTTTTATTTCCGCTTATATCAATTGCATATTTTTAGTTATAAAAGAATTCTGGACTTTTAAAACTAACTGTTTGAAGATTAGATAAAGGAACAAAATTATAATTGCAGACTTTCAGTTATAAGCGAATTCTTGTTTTTTTCAAAATGTAAAACTATAACTATATGAGGGTTAGTAAAGGGTACAGATCTATAATTGAAGACTTCCAATTATGAGAAAATTCTTGCCTTTTCAAACTGTAAAGCTGTCCCTGTATGAGGATTAGTTAAAGTGTACAAAATTATAAGAGACGACTTTCAGTTATGAGATAATTCTTGCCTTTTCAAACTGTAAAACTATAAATGTATGAAGATTAGTTAAGAGGTTCAAAATTATGATTGCAGATTTTCATTTAAGAAAGAATTCTTGCCTTATTCAAACAATAAAAATATAACTTTATGAGGACTAGTTAAAGGGTACAAAATTATAAGTAACGACTTTCAGTCAGAACAGAATTCTTGCCTTTTCAAAATGTAATTGTATGAAGATTAGTTGAAGGGTACAAAATTATAATTGCAGACTTTCAGTTAGTAGAAAATTCT
>JAOUZG010038069.1:11724519-11738032 GCA_026289955.1 Argiope argentata | reverse complement strand
AGTGACAAAAAGTCATGGGATGACTATTAACATCGTGTCGGTACTCATTTTGCCCGGCGAAGTGCAACAACTCGACGTGTCATGAAATCCACAAGTCGTTGGAATTCCTCTGCAGGAATATTGAGAAATGCTGTCTGTATAGACGTCCATAGTTCTGAAAGTGTGGACAGTGCAGGAGTTTGGGAGCGAACGGACCTTTCGATGATGTCCCATAAATTCTCAATGGGATTCATATCTGGCGATCTAAGTGGCCAGATCCTGCACTGGAATTGTCCGGAATGTTCTTCAAACCAATCGCGAACAGTTCTGGCCTGGTGACATGGCGCATTATCATCCATAAAAATCCCATCGTTGTGTGAGTACGTGAAGTCCATGAATGGTTGCAAGTGATCTGCAAGCAGCTGAACATAACCATTTCCAGTCAATGACCGGTTCAGTTGCACCAGAGGACCAAGTCCATGCCATGTAAAAACAGCCTACACCATTATGCAGCCACCACCAGCTTGAACAGTACCTTGCTGACAGTTTGGGTCCATGGCTTCTTGGGGTCTGCGCCACACTCGAACTCTAAAATCAGCTCGTAACTACTGAAATCGTGACTCATCTGACCACGCCACGGTTTTCCACTGGTCTAGGGACCAGTCGATATGCTCACGAGCCCAGGAGAGTCGCTGCAGGCGATGTCGTGCTGTCAGTAAAGGCACCCGAGTCGGTTTTCTGCTATCATAGCCCAAGGAAGACAAATTTCGCTGCACAGTCCTATCGGACACGTCCGTCGTACGTCCCATATTGATTCCTGCAGTTATTTGACGAAGTGTTGCTTGTGTATTAACATTGACCATTCTAAACAGACGTCGGCGGTCTCGGTCCTTAAGTGCAGGTGGTCGCCCACTGCACTGTCCATGATGGGATAGGATGCCTGAAATTTCATACTCTCGGCACACTTTTGATACTGTGGATCTCGGAATGTTGAATTCACAAACCATATCCGCAATGGAATCACCCATGCGTCTAGCTCCAACTAACATTCCCTGTTCAAAGTCTGATAATTCTCGTCGTGCCGTGGCATGGTCAGATGAGTCACGATTTCAGTTGTTACGAGCTGATGGTAGAGTTCATGTGTGGCGTATACCCCACGAAGCCATGGACCCAAATTGTCAGCAAGGCACTGTTCAAGCTGGTGGTGGCGGCATAATGGTGTGGGCTGTTTTTACATGGCATGGACTCGGTCCTCTGGTGCAACTGAACCAATCATTGAGTGGAAATGGTTATTTTCAGCTGCTTGCAGATCACTTACAGCCATTCATGGACTTCACGTACCCACACGACGATGGGATTTTTATGGATGACAATGCGCCATGTCACCAGGACAGAACTGTTCGCGATTGGTTTGAAGAACAATCCGGACAATTCCAGTGCAGGATCTGGCCACTTAGATCGCCCGACATGAATCCCATCGAGCATTTACGGGACATCGTCGAAAGGTCCGTTCGTGCCCAAACTCCTGCACCATCCACACTTTCAGAATTATGGACGACTATACAGACAGCATTTCTCAATATTCCTGCAGAGGAATTCCAACGACTTGTGGATTCCATGACACGTCGAGTTGTTGCACTTCGCCGGGCAAAAGGAGGACCGACACGATATTAACAGTCACCCCATGCCTTTTGTCACTTCAGTGTATATATATATATATATATATATATATATATATGTATATATATCAAACAAAGTTTTAGAGCTGGGCCAATTTTGAAATAAAATAAAATCTATGATATCATTTTCTTTATTTTAAAAACGCATCTGCTGTCAAAAAAGCATATATAATGATAAGGCAACACTGATAAATGAAGGTAAAAATATTTTTTTTCCGTAAATTTCGGAGGTATCAATATCTCCTAAGCAAAACAACATCCTTTTTTCACATGATAAAAATTATGTATTAAAACGGATTTACGATATATTGTGAATATAGTTTTGTAAATGAAAATAGTAAGGAAAAAATGAGAAAGGTTTCAACATCGTAAATAACTGTTTAATATTCAGAAATATTAAGCAAAGTAGGTATAATATCTTAATTGGTAAAATTTTCATGATCTATAAAAAATTTATTCAAGCTTATACGTTTTATATCTATGAATAAAAATTATGACTGTCTAAAAATTAGAGCTCGGAATTTTGGAAAATATTCATGTTCCAAGCTTCCTTGAGTTAAAAAAAATCATTTTTTATAATTAAATCACGATGATCAGAAACGTTTTGAACAGATGGATGAATTTCAGTTTATGGTTTGGTACTTGATTTGAAGATTTCTAGCAAATTCAGAATAAAAGCTATTCGGAAGAAGTACGTCTATCCGGCTGTCCAAATACACATCAGGAAAATAATTATAAAACAGAAAGTATCAGATTTGTCTGCCTAACATTTCTGTGTTTCTGTATATAAGCGTATGTTATGTAACGTAACGCTTTGAATTTTGTATTTAAAAAAATCACATATTTTTGTATATAAATGCGATAGTTTTTTTTTTTTCAAAAATATCATCTTAGGCAAATTACATTTGGTATACAATCTTAAAACTACAATTATAATCCGGTGTCAAATTTTGGTATTATTCAATTGGAATTAAAGCATCTAAAACGTATAATCAACTTTCTGACACTTTTTTGTTAAAGGTTTTTTCTGTATAAATGCAGTAATAAAGCTTGATTCATATCAAAGATAGGAGATTCAGAACTATTGCTTGCTAAAGATATGTAGTTAGAGTACAAATATTGTATTGATTTATCTTAGGAATCACACGACTATTATATATGGAACTTTGAATAAAAATCTGGACATTTATAGAATTTATGGCCTTGCCCAAGATCATAAATTTCATGAGGGAACAAGATAAAACATCTTTAAATCAAAAAGACAACTCTGAATATGAGAAATGTTGGTTATTTCAGCGGTATTTTTAAATAACAGATTGCTAACAATTCTGTTATACCTGAATATTTCTGCATGAGAATAAGTGCTTTTTTATGTATGCCGGTAAAAGGTGAAAGGGGAAAAATTGAGGCATTGTGGATGATATGGTAGTATTCTCTAAAACACAAAAACAATTACCTGATAGGTAATTGTAGGTAAAAATAACAAATAAAAAGGAAACATATCAACCAAACTAGACAAGTCCATGATACAGGCTTTAGCTTAACTTTTCTGAGGAATCCATGTAGTGATTGTCCTGTGATATAACTGCCCGAAAATTATGCTATTTATAAAATTCTTTTAAAAACTTTTGCAAGTTTGATAAACTCCATTTCAATTTGATAAACTTCACTTATTTTGATCCATTCTAAAAGGATGCTTGGTGGGTTTCATGAGAAGGACTGAATATTTTGAACAAGTTTAACAGATTTAAAGGATTATGTATTACCAATAAATTATTTTTTTTTAGTTCAGAATTTTATTTATTAATTTTTTTCTTTGTTTACTCAATTGCTTTATTCAACTTTAAATTTGACCTGTGCATGGAATAATCTTTTAAACTTTATCTCCATTGTAGGATTACATCATTTCCGTTTTCAGCAAAGCAAAGAAGATATCCTATCCCCATTTTTATTTTTGATCCATTTATGAAAATTGTAAGGTTGTTATTTTAATTGGATTCTTTTATAGAGTTTTCTATATAAAATACATTGGTTTTTTACCTAAAATAAAAAAATAAAGGATAATGATAGATTTTATTTGGCATTAAAATTCATTTGAGTGACAGATAGAATCAATATCAATAATAAATTCGTTATCTGAGAAAACTCATACCAGTATTTAGACCAACCATGAAATTAAATGATGCTTTTTTCCTACCTATTAACAATAGCGATGAACGAATCCTATTTTTATATACAATCGATACAATTTAAACAAAGAGATAAACAATAATTGAATATAGCTGTAGTCAACGTGTTAAACACATGGCGATGAAATATATGGCTTCGTGTACTTTATGTATAGAGACATAATGTCTACACTGGCCCGCAAAGAGACTATTGGAGCTGCTTAGTTAGACACAGTGGGATAAGGAATCCTGTAACCAAGATACTATTTATCTAACTT
This sequence comes from Argiope argentata, assembly GCA_026289955.1. Lineage (NCBI taxonomy): Eukaryota > Metazoa > Arthropoda > Arachnida > Araneae > Araneidae > Argiope > Argiope argentata. Next base: position 11,733,928 of record JAOUZG010038069.1, on the reverse strand, counting down.
GGAAAAGTCTTTTATCGACTACGTACTTGCACCACACAAATGCATCTCTTTTGTGATTATTTTAAACTAAGACCCTTTATATTTTTGTTGCTGTTCACAAAATAAATCAGCAACTCTTTAGCTTAGATGACTTGCAAATCGAAGGGGATGCTGGCCTTTTCCAACAGCCTTAATATCAGGTTCTTGGTTGTAAGCAATATAGTTGTTGTTGTTACTTATGGCACTTGCCACGGACAAGCCCCGCTGATACATCAGCTGATATTAAGCCAGATATATACGTCTCTTGTTTTACAAGTAGCGCCATGTAGGGCCAAGAGCACGACTTAGCTACACACACGTCACAACCCTTTTTAGGGGGCGGACTACATTCATGCGAATTCATTCATACATCTCAGATCGTAATTTAGACATGGGACACAGAACGATCACCGTTGACCCAGTACCTCCAGTGATATTACTCTCGATATGGAGGATAGGACGACCATACACTCGGGGAATATTTTGGCCGATGAGTTTCGAACCCGTAACCTAAAGAGTGAGAGTCCAACGCTCTACCGACCAGGCCATCCCGGCCTCTAATCTATATAATGTTAAACCTCAATATTTGAATCATGAATATGAGTTAGGGTCCTTCTGTTCTGAATAGAAACGCCAAAACATTGAAAATGCCTTTAACTAACGTTAAACTTCATCAAGTGTTCATACTTTCATACAGTATCTTAGGGAGCATGAATTTGATACTTGAATCTTTCAATCCTAAATTAGACACGATATCACCAAGGCATCCAAGTCTTTGCCAAAATATATCGTGTTAAAGCAAAATAAATTACTAATATTAATTACAAGCTCTTACGCCGGTTTTCTGGCACAGAGGTAGCGCATCTTGTTCTGGTAGTACCGGGTTCGAGTCCCGGATTGGGCATGGCTGTTCTTCGGTGTGCTATCTGTGAGATGTGTGACTGGGCCTCCCTGTAAAAAGGGGCTATACAAGCAAATGTCGTGAGTGTGTAGCTAAGTTGGACAATTGGCCCTAGTTGGCGCTACTTCAAAAACAAGAGCCACTCCTTAAATCTGTTGCTGTATCAGCGGGGGGCTTGTCTATAGGCATGCCATAAGTAACAACAACATACAAAATCTTATTCATATTAACCAATCTATTCCATTAGTTCAGAATTTCATTTAACTATACAATTTCTTCTGTTTTCAAATTATGTATAAGAAAAATTGGGAAATTCGTACTTCATATTAAAAATACAGAAAGCGAGAAATTTCGCTATGAATGTTTTCGTTATGGAAAGATCTAGAAACAAATTACTGAAAGAAGCATAATGACTCCGAAACCACAATATAAAATTGATTTTGTAAGAATGGAATGGGAATTATTGATTTTAAAAACGAAATTCCTATTTATATTAAAAAAGATCAAAGATGGATAATAGGGTTGACTATAAAGAAAATTGCTTCAAGTTTAATCGGAGAAAATAAAATATAAATTCTGATTTAAAATTCTCCGACACACTATATATAATTCTTTACCCCAAAATGTTTGAAGTCGGCATTGTGAAGTGTTCTCGGCATTCTTCTGTTTTGAAGTAATTTTTAATCAGTCAATGAATTCGCATGGAACTGAATAGTTCGCAATCAGTTTGATTCTTTCCTGATGCCTTCTTTCTTTGTTTCCCTGTGTACCTATCTTTAATAAGTTCATCATCTTCTTTTTTTTCCAGTAAACTTTTCATCCCTTCTCCAGACAAAATGCATACGAGAAGCTATTTTTTGACTCCATGAACGTCTCTCCAGGCATATTTCTAATTAGAGTGACGCGTAAAAGTTTCAATGTTTCCCGAGATTTAATTGCTAGGTTCAAATAAACGAATTGTATAACGTTTCCCGGTTCAACGAATTAATTGTGCAAAACATTTGAGTTCATAGCCCAGGGGAGAGAAGCCATTACCGCTGCTTTAGAAATCTTTGAATCCCCGTGTCTTCCGTCGCCTTCCTCCGAGTGCATTAGTTCAGCTTCTTTTTAAAATGAGTTGGTGAGGGAAAAAAAGAGAAGATATTATGCTGATTACTAATGCATTTTGAAGCATCGATAGGGACCGTCTGAAATTTCAGTTCAAAAGTTATGTAGGTCCTTTTTCATCGCGTGTCCTTGTCCGATGTACTTAATCATCTCGCAAAGTGCATGGCTATTTATTTATCACTACTGAAAAACAGAAAATAAAGTACAAAAAGTAGAGGAAATTTCTTTAAAGAAGATATTTTACTGTCCCAATATCTTTTTTTTTTACTAAGAGAAATTTCCAAAATATTTTGGTAGTATTATAATTAACATGCACATAAAATCAATTATAAAAAGGAAAAAAAAAACCCTTTTAAACTGTTGTCATGTGCAATTTTGGAAATGGTTTTGCTCTATTTTACCTTTTTAAATATCATACAAAATTTTCAGATACTAATATTTTTGCTTCAAATGAAATGTATGCAGATTTATTTGAGATTGCATGTAATAAAATGTTTAATGTAATATTTTTACTGTTATGGATTGTGAAAAATAGAACAAATTTTTTCTCATTATATATGTTTTATACATTAAATACTAAAAATTTAAATATTTTTTTCATGCAATGTTTAATCATATGTAAAATTATATATAAAAAAATGTATATATGAACTAAGAACTTCATTTTCAATTCGAAAAACTTCCTAGAAATTAAAAAAAATTATGATTATAAAAGAAAAACTTAAAGAAAACGTCCATTAAAATTCCCAATTTTGCAAATCTGTCATCGATTATTAAAAAGGAAAATTCTAGGTGACTTCTGAAATGTTAAAAATCCTACTTCGAAATTTTGATACAAGCTTACAAACCTAGGATTCTTTTTTGAAGTTTTGAGTACAAAATATGTAAATAAACTATTCATTATTTTGTTAAATCTTTACAGAATGTGCAGATGTAACTTTTGTTTAGTTTTGATTTAATATTAGTATTAGCAATTTTATTTGGACCTCCACAATAATTTTGATAAGAAATAAAATCTATTTTTTAAATCGAAATAAACAAAGCATATATTTTAAAACCTTATTTTTATTTGTTATTTTTGACTTCTTATATTTTGATATTAAGGTCCATATCCAATATCATTAATGTTTTGGAATTTTGTTACGGATTTTCCCTTTCCTCAGATAAAGAATAAGACTTTGGGATAGTATTGAATTCATCAAAAATTTCGAATTCAAGGCTTTGAAGAATCTTCACATTTCAAATATGAGTGAATACAAACAACATATTTTTAGCATTATGTTTCTCGTTTTAGTCAGTCTTTTTGTCTATGAACACAATGCCTCCCCCCCAAAAAAAAATTAAACTATTTTTCTGAAATTCTACAAATGATATTATGATAAAGTGTTTAGATTTTAGTGATACTTTGAGCTGTATCCTTTTAGAATCTATATGTCTATCTTTTCGAAAATAATTAAATTCTATAACTTCAAAAATCTTTGTAATTATCGAGTTACAAACTTTGGCCCACAGATATAGCAGCTAAATTTTATCAAACGGTCCCTGTCTGTCGATATGTAACTCTGCATGTATGCTAACAGAACAACTGCTAAACTCAATGTCTTATCTATAAAATTCCATAGTTGTAACTACTAATGTCGCTTCGCATCACATTTTGGTGTTAATCGGTCGACCGAAAGGCGCCTAAAATTCTATTGTAGCAATAAATTGAATAAAAATCTAGATTCCCGCACAGGGTGTGTTCTATAACTAAAGTTAACCAGTGTTATGTAAGAATTTCTTGGCTTTATCTAAAGACACAATTTTATGTAATGGATGCAGAAAAAATCTTTACAGCAGAATTTATGAGAAAATTTCGTAATGAACACTCTCGATTTTTTTTTCTAAATTCATTAATTAAAAATATGAGAGCTAATATATGATATTATTAAATTATTGTATTTACATCTGAAAAACCTGCATAAAATTTAGTTATTCAATCGCAATTGGAATTTATGGCAATTCATTTGCAAAATTTCATTTTCCGAAACGAAATCAGTTAAGCATATATAAAAACGTACTAAAAATAAACTAAAGATGTCATACAAAATTTTAATGAATATACAAAAGTTATTAGATATCATAAAACAACGTAAACACCTATATTTATAATAATAATTTTTTTGGACTATAAGCTAAGTTAATTTAAAATTTCCTTTAAAATTCATGGAGGTCACATTTTATACCTAAAGGAAATTTTATTTAATTATCTTATTATTAAATGTTTAGTAAAACTTTTGATAGTCAGTACGTATAGAAAAATATCACTCCATATCTACACGTTTTAGGATAATTAAAGGCAACATAGATCAAATAATTAAAGACAACATATATACTTATGGTTTTATAAGGTACTTATAAATGTCGGCTTTCTGGCCCAGAGGTAACGCGTCTTCCTCTTGTTCTGGGAATCCCGGGTTCAGGCTTGGTTGTTCTTCTGTGTGCTATTTGTGAGATGTGTGACTATGCCCCCTGAAAAAATTGGATGTGCAAGCAAATGTGATGAGTGTGTGGCTAAGTCGTACTCTTGGCCCTAGTTAGCGCTACTTCAAAAACAAGAGAGACTCCTTTCGACATAAATTTGCAGCTGTATCAGCAGGCAGCTTGTCCATAGGCAAGTGTCATAAGTAACAACAACAACTTAAAATAAATTCAAGAATTAGGTGAAAAAAATTGCAACAGATATCCTTATGTATTTTTAAAAACTTCATTCAAGTTTGATTATTCATTAATATGCATTCATTTATTTGTCTTCTAAATGGATGCAGTTTAACATTTGAACGATATGTATCAATACCAAAACTTTTAAAACATTAAATTCAGAAATTCATAAAATTAAATTCTCTTTTGTGCACATGAGCAAAACAAATAACAATTAATTTTCGATTTTACAAAATATTTACGCTTATTGATAATGAAATATATAATTTTCTTCACATAGGTCTTTTAATGTTTTAAAAATCCAAAGTAGTGTATGAAACATCATACAATACAAATTTATAGTTCATAATGAAAATAATACAAAAGTTTCAATCCATTGTAACATTTTATTCATTTCAAAATATCTTAACATTTATGAGTGTAACGGTTGTCCTATTAAATCATTCCAAACATCATTTTGTGTTAGAACAGATTTTCGAGTTCAGAAAACCAGATGATATCATTAGTAAAATATTCCGCTTCTAATATTCTCTTTCATTTCTGTCACACAATGCATGGAATGTATATCCAAAGCTTTTAATTCTAATTAACTCCTTCTGTAGTAAATTGAAAACGTCTCTAAGAAAATAATATTGGGAGGATTTTTTAAAAAAAATCCACAAGAAATTCGTAATGTAGAAAAAAAATGTCAGGATTTATTAAGATAATGAAATGGAATAACTGCATAAAAATGTTCTTTAGTGTTTTTATGCAGAGAGAATGGGTATATATATATCATAATACCATGTGGTAAAATGATTACTTTTATTGTTGTGATTGTGAAAATTGCTAGCTATATCTATTGATAATATTTTAGATATGAAAGTGTGTATCTGTATGTTTTGGGGCTTGACAAGTTTGAAGAGATGTCAGACCAGGTACAAACATAATTTGCAAACTCAAAAAGCGAACCTTGGAAATATATGTTTGATATTTCTATTTGAATTTTAATTAGCTATAAGTTAAGCAAATCATTAAAGTTTTTTTACAAGCGATCTTTTTGACTTTCCATTTCTTAATATCAAGAATCCTATACACTGATTAAGGAGGAAAAATAAAGCACAATAGTTTTTTTTACATTCGCATGCATTTATGAATGTCTTTCTTCTAATCCCTCCAAATTATTTTATATTAAATTTTTTTAACTTCAACCTCATCTAATATGTCATGATAACAAAAACAATATTTGCCTATCTCGAGTCCTCTTTCTTTCTAAATCATATCTTTCTGCCTATTATTACTCCAGATAAATTTTCTACATTTCAAATTAAAAAAAACAGTAGTAAAGGATTTTATATTACTGTCAATTCTTGTACATTTATAAATATTATATTCCTGTATTTTCGGCCATAAATATTATAATATTTACTATAATTCCCGTAACATTACCATAAAAACGTTCAGGGACAAGAATGGGGATTTAAGGTGGCATCCTGGTTTGTATGTAATTAATTCCTCATGCAATAATTATCTAAATCTTTAAAATATTATAGAACATTATAGATTTTTTTAAATAAATAAGCATTACGCACCTAAAGATTCACAAATATCAGTATTTTTCTAATTGTTTTTCACATAGAAATTTAAAATTATTTTCCTTGAAAAAATTATAAACATAAAAATACGTTCAAAAATCAATAATATGAATTATTTATTTGCTTTAAATAAATTCCTAAACCTAATATTTCCTTTTAATCAAACTGTAGTTTAATTGAAGTTAAATATTTGTTCTCCTCATATCAATGTTTATATGAAACAAATCAGGTATTCCATTTTTTTTGAAATTATTGATCTTTCTAAAATTCCTACTAAGACATTGCAACTAGAATAGTTAAGTACATTGTATGAACACCGAGAATTAAAAAAAACTTATATGGATAATAATATAATATGTATTGTATTCCTAAATTAAAATAATGTGTATGGATAAAAGTTTTAAGAAAATGAGTTTTGGTTTGCAGTTACTAATTTCTAGATATATTTTTCTTATGCATTATAAACAATAATTTTGAAATATGCATAATCATTTATAAAACTTACCGAGTAATTTGCTAATAAATTATCACACGTTTTTTAGAAGTTCATAAGTTTAAAGAGCTGTCAATTAACATTATTTATATTGAGTGAATGCAAAAGTTCTACCCATTATTATTACTCATAAAGAAGATCAAATAAAAGAAAAATAACGAGAATCTATTATTGTGCATAGTCCACATTCCTTTTTATAACCTCTTGCCCTCTTTCTGGTAGGAAGTAAATCCCACAGCTAAGAAATCCAGATGTTCGAGCCACAAAAGTCTTTGGTGGTAGTTTTCACAGCATCAAGATCATCAACTCTCGAAATGGTGATAAGAAGTTGATGTAAAATCATGTAAATAGGAAGGGTAGGGTAAAATCTCCCAATCAAAACCCAGAAACTATTGGCGATTGATGACAGCAGCATATAGCCTGGTACATGATAAAGGATAACACCACGACGATTGATGAGACTTTGAATAACCTGTAGACAGTAAAAGGTTTTACTGATGGTTTGATTGAGTGGCAGGATCTACCAGTGAATTACTCCTACACATTACACCACATACTAAATAACACCTTTTTGTTATGAAATTCAGCTTTCAATGTCAAGGCAGGCGGGTCAGAAGGGTGACCAAGTCCTAACAGTACATAACACCCTTTTCATCAACTATTATAATTCCTATAAAGAATAGATTGTTTTTGTAGATAGAAAGAAAGAAAACGCAGATAGTAATTTGGCCATACCATTGATTAGCAGGTCAGGTTATGTCCAATAATGCAACTTTCACGTAGACCTAACTTAACTAACCATCTTTCGACCATTATCCAGTGCATGTTGAAGATTTCCGCTAATTCTTGAATGGTTGGTTTCGGGTTTTCCTTGTGACTTGATCAATACCGTCTTCTTTAACATGTGATGACCATCCCCTTCTAGCGTGGTTATGCCAGTTTCTGTCTCATCTAAATTTACGAACCCATCGATGGCATGTACTTTCGTCTATTGCATCATCTCCATAAATTTGACAAGCAATACGACTTACTGAGGTACTCTTTTTATTGAATCCTTATAACAAACAATGTCTTATAGGCTCCTCCGTATTTTCCATGTTGCATCTTTTGATATTTTTTTAGATGATAAATTTTGTGAGACACGATGCTTTTATATGTGAGTCATCCATGCGTTTGATTCGCCGACGATTTACGTCATAACAGTGCCATGTTCGACGTCATTTCCCTTGTAGCTTTGGATATCCAAAAACGAGTAGAACTTTTGCAATCATTCAATATTTGAGATAAGATTATAAAACTATTATATCTAATTTTGTATGAAAATCTTAAATTGAAAAGGCAATATGAATTATTATATGCCAGCGGAAATAACTATATTATTTCAGTAAGTTTTTCTATGCCCCCTTTCATCTTTTTACACTGAACAACTTTTTTCAGAAATATATACTTTTGTTTCCAATATTAAAACACAATGAACTAATGGTAAAAGCAAATGGAAATAAAAGAATAAAATCATAAAAAGTAATGTTATGGCGGCGGTGTTTTAAGAAATATTTACATTTTTTTTCCGCGGGGAGATTGAAGTTTTTCTGATTCCTTTGGGTAATATATAAATTCTGTATCTTTTCGAGTTTTTTTTTTTTTACATTGTAATATTTCCAGTCATATAACAGTGATAATTTAAAAAATCATAATGGAAATTATTACTTACTAATGAAGAATAAGAGTTGGATAATTAACAAAAAAGTTTTTTTTTTCATTTCTAGAACTTTTATCTCGGAACTTAAATAGTAATAAAATGGTATATTCATAAACGAATGTATTACATTATTTTAGCTCAAACTTTAAAGTTAATAGAAATAAAATTAACATTTCGTTATTGTTCAACTATTGTGATTCGTTTTTCGCAAGTTTAAAAAATATTTTTTTGATATTTTGAAATTTCTTTAAAAATGATGAGTTTGATATGTTTTTTTTATTCAAGTGTCTGATGATATTTTTATTAATTAAATTTATGTAGCTAAAGCAAAATAGGAAACGATTTTCTTTGAAATTTTCCATTCTCCTTCCCCAATTTCCTTCTCTACATATAGCTCAATCTTATGATTAGGTAGGAAAAATAATCAACAATTAAGGACAAAGGTTTTAAGGAGATAAATAGGAAATGAACCTAAAGCTTAAAATTTTGTCAATTTTATTTTTTGAGAAAAAATACTGTATTTTAATCCCAAAGCCACAGCTGCTATCTCACCCTCAAAAATCATTTGAATAAAACGAATACTTAATGGAAAAAAAATTCACAAATTTATCAAATAATTATTTCTATTCACAAGAATTGAACTAGCATTCTACATTTTTACTTGAAAAACACACACAGAGAAACTACTGTCTTTTAATGATTGAGCTTCTGCCTGTGGATTGCAATTTTCATTACAAACTGCTAAAAATCTATTTATAGTATTAAAAGTTAATTAAATTGATTTAAAAAGTTAATATTTTGAAAAACTGCAAAAACATCAAATGTAATCCACTACAAGTTTAAAAAATTTATTTGAACTTGAATGGATTAATAAAAAGTATTGTATTAACGATTGAAAACTTGAGCAATATATATAT
>JAOUZG010038069.1:11706678-11719356 GCA_026289955.1 Argiope argentata | reverse complement strand
CAGTATCTATGTGACATAAAGATATATTAAACAGTATATGATTCTATCGATTTAGTTAGTTATGTTTCATTAAATAGTAAAAGTTTAGGAAATGAGATTTACTATTAAAATCATATATTGTCTTTAGTACATAATTTGATTTTTATTTCTTCTTATAATATTAATAAATATTCCTTGAACATGTGCAGGTAATTATTACATATTTCAGATCTTTTGCTTAAAGATGGTTTGAGTAATTTCGTCTCTATATATGCTGGAGGATGGATATTTATACAGTAGATTAATTTGTTTAAAATATATAATTAATACAGAAATTAAGCGGAATTTTGCATTTTTAAACTGTATTTTCCAAAGATATTGAGTACAAAAACCATGCCAGCTTTCTGACACAGAGGTAGTGCGTCTTTCTAGTGTTCTGGGAGTCCCGGGGTCGAGTTCCGATTCAGGCATGGTTGTTCTTCTGTGGGCTATCTGTGAGATGTAAAACTGTGACCCCCCTGTAAAAGGGGACTGTGAAAGCAAATGTGGATAGTGTGTAGCTAAGTCGAACTCTTGGCCCTAGTTGGCGTTACTTGGAACGAGAGACGCTCCTTTCGACTTAAATTTGCTGTTATATCGTAGCGGGGCTTGTCCATAGGCAAGTGCCATAAGTAACAAAAACAATTTTTATTTTATCATGAAGTTTAATAAAATTAGCTTATATCAAGTATTGTTTTCGGTTTAATTATTTGATTAGTATAATTTTCATTACTAGTAGATATATTATTAATTAAATAGTAATTTCTTAGTTAAATTTTGATTTCTTAATTTTTTTAAATTTTTTTCTTTAATTTCTTAGTTAATTTTAATTTTTTTAATTTTAATTACAATGTTGATATTAAAAAAAGCATGTTAGCAATAAAATATTTCATTGTTAGAGTAAAATCAAATCATTTCCCTTGTTACTGCTTATGTCTACTCCTGTCTTCTTTTCTACTTAAATATCAAAATTCAACTAATTTTTTTATTTGAATGAATTGTAGTAAAAAACTTGCTCTAATAAAGAATAAAAAGCCAACAAGAGAAATAAATGGATAAACAATATCTATAGTAAAATTTCATTCATACCAGCATCAATATAGTTAAAGCTTTTAAATAGCAGCTTTTCGTCTTATTTTCTTTATTTTCACGAAAGGAAAGACTGCAATGGATATAAAGAAAAGTGTTATTTGATATTTATTGTATTCATTGTATTATCATTTATTATTGCATAATTTATAATTTTGGTTGTTAATACAATCAATTGTCAGATCTTATCTACTTAAAGTTTCTTTTTTTTCTTTTTATTGCTAATACATGAATAACATTTCGATCGATCAACTGAAGTTAATGATGACCAATTGATTAACAAAACTGATTCATTTTGTCAATTTTCAATTCAGGATATTAGAAAAAAGTTGTTCAATACCAAGTACATTTATACCTGTTAATGATTGAACAACTTTTTAAAAATGCAATAGATTAATGATTAATGATTGAACAATATTTAATGAATGAACTTGTTAATGATTGAATAATATTTAATGATTGAACTTGTTAATGTTAATGAACTTGTTAATGATTGAACAATATTTAAAAATTGGAAATTTTAGAAACTTCTTAATTACAATTTCATGTCAATTCAAAAATATATAATAAGCATTTAATTCAAATCTACAAAAGAACTCTGCAAAGCATTTTAAAAAATTCATTAATAAATGAGTGTGAAAGAAATAAATGAACATATTAACTGTAATCAAATATATTCTATAGCAAGGGCAAATAATTAATACACAACCAGATAGAAAGCGGATTTTTTTTTCATATGAAAATTATGTCATTAATGTTGTGGAATTGCATAGTTATTGCTTCATATGTTTGTAAAATAATGGTTTTTTAGTTAATCTGTTATTATTATAAAAAGGTTTAACCTATAAACTTGCTTTAAACAATAAAAAAGTAAAATTTCATAAAAATAATAAAAGAAACATCACTTGAAGTTTCATATCTTTAATGAATCTTTTTTTTTTCATGCTAAAGATGATGATACTTATTTAGTAGCTCGTAAAAATTATTGGATGAATTCAGGAGTGTCGTTATTAATATTATAAAGCACGATTACTGTTAATTGTCATTTAATTTTTACTTTGATGAAAATTTTTAAATGTTAGAGGTTTTATTGAAGAAATGTAGGCAGATTACATTTGATTCAATTATCTTCTATATAAAAGAAACAAACAAAAAAACCCCGGAAAGTTTCATTGATGTGAAATAAGGAAGTGAATTCATAAATATAAAATTTTATATACATTATACATTCAGCTTTTTCTCAAGAAAATTTCAATTTAAATAAAAAAAATTGAAATTATTAATTTTTTATAAGTATCAAAGCTTGGTTTGAAATTTCATCTGACCCCTTAACAAGATTTGAAGAATTGCTAATAAGCTTTCCCGATGGAAATAGATATTATAAAGTAGCTCAAAATCTCAAATTATATTTAAAAAATGTAATAATGTTTCTAAATAAAAAAATGATCGGTTCTGTATTCTAAATAATTTTTTTTAAAAAAATGTGCAAATATTATTTGAATGTATTCAAATGAAATGACGGGTATTTTTTATTAAATTTCCAACAGATATTAGCAAATTTTAATTTAATTTTCCATTTAAACCCATTTCTTTGATCATTTGTTTAAATTAAATTGTTCTAAAATTTGAAGACAGTTCAGAAACCAAAATTTTTCAATTATTTTAAAGAAAAATCAATAGAATATTTCAAACAAATTTATTTTTCGCAACACTGCTATTTAAATTTTGCTTTAGTCGATATCATATTATCAATGTTATGAAACCAATTTCATTTAATTAAATTACAAAATTTCCTAACAGAAATTTCTATGCTATGAATACCGAGTAAAAATTCTCTAAAAATATATTTGCCTTAAATTAAAAATTATAATAGCTTTATTATGCTTTTTGTTAAAATTATGGTAGCAATTGATTAAAGTGGGGATATTTATAAAAAGGGCTTAAGTTATTACTTTTGTTAAAAGCTTAAAATTGATTAATTTCAAAATAAATAATTATATTGATATTTTCTAATTTAAATATTATTAGTATTATAGTTTATTCACACATTTTTAATGAAATATTTATTTGTTGTTTTAAAGAGTTGACTTTTTCTTTCTATTTCTTAGTGCTAGTTGATGATAACTATCAATAGCAATAATTACATAAAAGAGGATTATTCCTGAGGGTGCATTTAAAAAATTTTTATTATTAATAATAGATAATAATATTTAAAATGCTCAAATATTGGTAGTACAGAATTTTGAATATAATTCTTTAAAATAAAATAATTTTTGTTTCCTCACGAAATAGTTCATTATTAAATTAAATTCCATCATTTACTTCTGAAAAATAATGCAATTCTGCATTTCTCCAAATTATTATTATCTAGTAGATAAAATTTTTCGGAAAATTGAACGTTTTTAGATTAAAATTTAATTCAATTTATAAAGTAGGTAATTGCATCGTTTATAACATTGAATTAATAAATCTTTGGCAAAGGAGATTCATTTTGCTGAAAATAATTGCTTCCAGGATTATGCGAGGAGATGCGTTATTTCTTTTGCTGATGTATCGAAATTAAAGTAGAAAGAACAGAAACTTTCCGGGCAAAAGAGAAGGCGACATGATAAATGTTGGAAATTTAATGTTAAATTAAAAAAAAGAGAACATAATATGAAAAATGACGATCGAAGAGTTGGAAAGTAGATCACTGATTAATACACGCTATTTATTTTACTCCCATTCTTTGTTCTTGCATTTTATCAACTAGAGATTACCTACCTGATTATTCTAAGAAAGAATAATTCAAATTCTATTCAATGGATTTACGAAGTTTTTAAAATTATTTTTCTAATTCAAGTGGTGTGCATTTTCAAAATTTTTGTTATCCTTATATTTTATTATAGATAATTATATGAATGTTCTCTAATTTAATGTTTAAAATTGCAACAAAAATCATAAAATTAAATTATTTTAAGAACTAGTTAATTATATTATTCATAAACTATTTTTTAAAAGCCAAAATGTCTTCCGTTTATTCTGTTTTATTTCTTTCAATAGTAAATATAAAATATAGTAATGTAAATATTTTTTTCAGAAATTACGGTGGTGTACTTTCTTTAAAAAAAATAACTTACTAATAATAAAGATGAGTATATGTGTTTTTAAGTTGGTGCTCTATAGGCCAGACGACTTTACTCATTAATTTAGCAAACATATATAATTTCTAAAGGAAACATGTAAACCTCAGAATGATTTTAAATTTTTTAAAAAAATTTGGTTTATGTTAATGAGGTTTAATGGCAGAATTAACCTCATAAACCTCATAATTTATTCAGGTTTATGAGGTTAATGACGTAGTTTAGTCCTTTTTGGCTAAAATACATCATACATATGGATAAATATAAATCATATCCAACATCAAGATAAATACTTAATAATTTAAATACAAGTTCAAGGAAATTGTGGAGATAAGAAAATGCCTGAATACGTGAAAATAAGATAACACTTGTAAAAAATTACAAATTAAATGTAGGAAGCACAATTCCATTTAATTACAATTGCAATTAAATGAAAATTAAAAGGGTTTTTGCATTTTCCGCGAGAATTTTTGTAAATATTATTGCATAAAAACAAAATTCTAAAAATTATTTCATCATTATTAATGCATAAAAATATTATCATTGCATAATTATTGCATAAAACTTATTTCATCATAATTATTTCATAAAAATATTATCATTGCATAATCATTTCATAAAAATATTATCATTGCATAATTATTGCATAAAAATATTATCATTGCATAGTTATTGCATAAAAATAACTTCATCGTTTCAAAATTTTAAAAAGTTGCCTTTTCAAGAATACCAATTTTTGTGGAAAATTTTTCTTATATGAATATTTTTAAATAATATTTTTGTCTAATTTCCAAAAATATACTATAATTTTACCACGAAATTCAAGCAATTTTCATTGCTTTATCAAATAGTAGATCCCGTGATTTTTTTTTCCATTGTTGAATATTTAAAGAATAAGGATATTGTTTAAATTCGACCAATTTATATTTGGAAAAGAAATCGAATGGAAGGTGAGGTTACAACATCAACTAATTTCAAAGACATACCTTCATTTTTAATTGCTTTATGAAAACGTATGCTTAGAATCGAAAGGGAAGTTTCATGAGGAAAACGAAAAAAAAGCATATGAAAATCAATTAAAATTATATAATTTTAATACCTGGTAATTTTAGAGAAATCACAGACATGATGTCATGTGCAGCTAAAATCAAATATAATCAAATGTCTTAATCAACAAGTTGGACGTTTGAGACATCTAGTGTAAAATGAAACAAAAATGCCTGAAAAAAGTGATTCACGAGTACTACTTCTTCTATTCTTCCATTAAATATGTAAGCTGAATTCTATTTTATTTTTTTATATTATTTTTTTCGTTTATTATTATTACTACTTAGATGAATTCAAAATATTTAGAAAATCTAGAACCGTGTTTCATTCGATATCATCAATGTTATGTGTTGGTAAATTTTAGTAGAATAATTATCAGTAAAATAACTATGAAATAATTTACAAGTAATAATTAGATAATAGAGTAATTATAATTCAAAAATTCTGAAATAATTTTCTACGAAATTGTGTAAAAATTTGTTTTTAAATACAGCCATAATTATTGTTTAATGCTAATTATTAAATAGCAGGATGTGATTTCGTTTGCTTCTTTAATCATTTAAAATATCCTTATTTTATTATAAAAAAAGAGATGAATGTCTGAAATAATAAATAAATAAGATTAAAAGTTAGTAATTCAATAAATTCAATTAAAAGTTAGTAATTATGTAAACGAAACCTCAGAAGCAAATATTTTTTGAAAAGGTAATCATGTATAGTGAGGCTTCCTTTCTAATTAAGATTAACTTTAGTTGAATGAAATTCAAATAGATTAATTTAACAGTCATAAAAAAGGAAATAAAAATTCTAATATTTAAATATTTAGAATAATCTTACTTTCACATTTTTTTGTCAAAAGTCACCATTAAATTGAATTCAGTTATTTATATCTATATATACTGCATCTAAGCAATTTTATTTTTTATGCATAACAAATTTTATTTAATTATTTATAGGTAGAAAAGTTTTTTTTCTGTACGAGCGAAAATATATACAGATAATCTGGCGAAGTCGTTACAAAAATCGGAATGGGTTTATATATATTAAAAAAATCGTGTTTTCTTAACTAAAACACATAAGAAATAAGAAAAAAAATATAAAAGAATTCTATGCTGCAAAAAGAAGAGAAAAAAATCTGTGAATATTTCTAAAATAAAAAAAAAATTCAGACTTCATTTAATGACAAAATAAGTGTAGAAGTTTAAAAAAATATTCAATATAGTCCTTTTTATTGTAAAATGGGATTACTTCAATATAAATTTAACATATTTTTTTACTTTTGTGTATGTTTCTTTATATGATTGATGTTTAAGTAATTCTCAAGTATTTAAAATTAAAAAAATTCTTTAATATAACTCAAATTTAGGGTATATGCATTTAAAAGTATATTAAATTAAAAAAGTGAGTAATTATAAAATAAGAGTTAAATAGTCAACAAAATTATTTAAAACAAAAACAGCTTTTAATTTACATATTTGTATTTTAAGTAATATATTATCTTAGAAAAATGTAATAAATATATTAAAATGACACAAAATTTCATTGCTGAAAATGATTATTTTAAGTTTGGTGTCTGATTTAAGTAAAACTTCAGCAATAAATGATTTCAGACAACATTGGAAAATGAATAACAATCTGGATCATAGTAAATCCAAAGTGAATAATAGTGGAATTTTACCTATGTATTTTTAAAGATTTATTCAAATAGAAATATTTTTACTAGTTTTAATGATTTTGTATTATAATTGATACATCAAAGATTTCATAAGTTGTCAATTAAAGAAAAAAAATTCCGAAAATCTTCCAGAAAACACCAATTTTTATTTACTGGAAGTAGAAAATTCAGCCTTACATTGAGCCCTGATTTCTTTAAAATTGATTTTGTTCAACTGAAATGAGAAAAAAACAACAACTTAATTTAGAAAAAAATGAAGGACATAATTTAAGTCAATATTGAAATGCAAAAAAAGAATTTCAGATTCATGAATTCAAATGCTTCTTGGAAAAACTATGATGTTTTAAATATTTTGAATATTTTCACCTTTTTAGAAGCATACAAAATTTGATAGTTATGTATACAATTCAATAATTACCATAGAAATTGGTGGATGGAAATATTTATAAAAGTCTTAAGGATACGCGAAACTGTTTTAGTCTAATTATTGTTGTAACGCTAATATATCTCTAAAATGGAGATAATATTTTTTCTACTGTGTTTGTCTCAGTCCGTTTATTTATTTATTCCAATGCCTTTTTCACCTTTTACTGTCACTTAAGTTAATTTTTGATAATATTGATGTTATAACCTTAATATTCGTTAACTATATTCCTATATATTTGTTTAAATACCAAATCAGTAATAAGATAAATTAGAATTGATTTTTCATAAAAAGGAAGACATTTTATTACGATCTCATGTGCAACTAGGCAGCAGTATTCAATTTTGAATTCATATATTATTAATTATTATTAGTTTATTTTTTTTTAAATATTAAATTATTTTTTCTTTAAAAATATGTTATTTTATGATAAAAAAATTATTATCTATCTTGAATGATACAAGAATATAATAAATAAGTTCAAATATTTGATACATCCGAATCTTCATTCGTTCTTCTGTATTCTTGATCGTAATTTCAAAGGCAATAATTTTTCAAATATTATAATTTATCTAAGGGGCATAAATACAAAAATAATGTATTTAAATCTTACTCTAAATCAATTTTTTAACTTTTTTTTTGAATTTGAAAACTAATTTTCAGTATCAAAGCCTTCTTCATTTAGAACATTAGCAATGAAAAGAATTATTCCATACTAACTTTTATAGTATTTATATGGGATATAAGTAAAAGGAATTATGTTGAATTTTCTCTTAATAACTTACTACTTTGAATAAAATTTATAAATGCTATAATCAAAGGGAATTTTGTTTTATTTATTTCTAATAGATTTTTAATTTTTTTTTTAATTCACTACATTTCTTTACTTTTATTGTTAATTTTTACTTCATACATATAATTTAAATCCTAGAAATATTTATTAATTTAAACTTTAAAAATTGAAAATTCCCTACAAAAGAATTGATACGAAAAGTTTTAGGATTTTTTGTTAATTATTATGAATTAAAATGTGTTCCTAATTTAATCATTGTAACTGTTATTGAGATTTTTTCATGAATTTACTTAAACTCTTATACTTCCCACCAGAGGGCGCCTCGAAATGAATAGAGATGCTTCCGGCATGGTAGTTGGATCTCACCACCCTGGAGGGTACACTAATAGATAGGAGTTAGACTTCTCCCATCGATGACGAGATGTACTTCCTACGGGGAAAGTTGTACCTTGGCCAGCGATAACTATTAGGACTCAACCAAAATTACAGCAAAATTTCAGGAATCTACTTTATCTCTTATACCCCCCAGGGGGGGCACCTCGAAATGAATAGACATACTTCCGGTATGGTAGTTGGATCTCGCCACCCTGGAGGGTACATTAATAGATGGGTCAGACTCCTCCAATCAATGACGAGACGTACTTCCAACGGGAAAGGTTGTAACTTGGCCAGTGATAGGACTCCAGCCATTATTGGTGTTGTGATGGTGCTATCATTCCACCCCGATTGGTTTAAATCCATGTGCCAACGGCATGGACTTATAGTCTAGATATGGCTTTAGGCATTGTTCGCAACTTGCCAGCGCACGACCCGAGCGCCCTCTAACGCGGACGGGGAGGAAAAACGAAAGAGGGACAGAGAACTGGTATGGAAAAAAGATAGCAAGAAGAATGTGAATCCGCGTAATCTGTTTTGTTTTCATCTGTAATAATAGTGGTGTAGTGTCCTTTGTCCATGTAGATATATGTTTGATTGTCAATGTAGATATATGTTTGAAAATAATCAATTTGAAAACTTCTGACTATGGTAGTCATCTTTTATTACTGGACGCCACCGAATCCCGAGCGACAAAACACATTAGGGGTAAGTCCCCCTCTTAAATCTTTTCTTATTATTAGAAATATAACGAGAATTTAACAGGCATTATAATAAGCTTGAATTAGATTATAGGAAATCAAAAGGATTTTATTAGACTTCTATTCATCGCATTTAAAAAAAATAAAAATTGTATAGCATATATTTCTATTTTTAATATAGATAATAGAGAAAATATATTTATCTGTAACTAAAAAATTTTTTCTTTTGAACCCTATATAAACTATATGCCAAAAATAAAAATGTGTTACGCAATGGCACATTTGTTTCTCAATCTTTACTGAAGAAAAAGCTCACATTCTAATCAATAAAAACTATGCATCCATTGGCGGCATTTCCTCACAAGTTTTTTTAATTCAGAAATTCAAGGGGGTATCTGCTTGTACTCATGTTCAAAACAGATGTTATCCTATTAAATTCCCTGTTTATTTTCCTCTGAGTGAGGTAGCCATACAAAATCTATTTCCCTGTCTGCTGGGGAGCTTCTTTATGTAACTAAATTTACATCCTCTCTCGTTCTCGTCCCCTTTTCTTCACTCCTCATTCAGATTTTCATTGTTGTTTTATATTTTGTGCAAGGTTTATTTTGCTCAAACCTTATCATATCAGAACTTTTTTCTTTGCTGTTTTCTTTATGGAATAGAATTCAGAGCATTCAATTCATATTAATATAAAGTTGTCGTGTTTTCAATTTTTATCGTATTAAGGTGACAATAGAAATTTGGGATTCCGTCTTTCCTGTTCGGAGGAGATTAATGGAAAAAAACAGTGTTAAAATAGGATAAAGAAATAGGAAGGGGAAAATCATGAAGGCATGGAAAGATTTTTGCTGCGTCTACTTTGTCGTTTAGGAGGAGAAACGGAAGGGAGCATTGTTGAATATTTTCTTAGATTCTTACATGTTTTCGGGATTTTTCTTCTATACCCTATTTTATTTTATTTTTTTATTAAATAGGAAATAGTGGCATACTATTTTTTTTTAATTTTCAAATATATATATGGCTAAGACGTTTAAATGTTAGCAAATTTTTGAGAAAAAGTTTTGAAAAAGCTTCAACTCGAAAATTTTTTCTTTTAAATATAGCGAAAGAATATTTCTATTTTTAAGTTTCACTAGATTTAATAATTTACTTAGTATTTCAAATCACTATTTCTTTCATAGGAAGAAATATTTGAAATAAGTATAAAAATCAATTTAGATGTAAGGAAAATATGTATTTTGTATTACGCTGACTTATTTGTTATATGTTAACTTTCTAAATTTAAAATAAAATATGTTTAACTTACATAATTCTCTAATTGTAAAAAATTGTCAACAGTTTGAGACTAAGACACTTATGCAGGTGGAACATTGGTCTAATCATTATGCAAAATTGAAATGTAATAGATATTTTTTTTAAAAAAATAATACAATTCTTTGTTTAGGCATCAGTTACACAGTCACATAGCACGAACTTTAAATAAAATTCCAGGCACTTTACCGTTAGCCGGCTGCAACGGAAAAAATCGCCATAGAAATTTGGTGGAATTCTACAGGTTTGGAGACTTTTCGCTTTAAAACCGCTATAAGAAATTTGGTAAAATTCTACACTATTTGGAGATTTTTTGCTTGTACCCGGCTAACGGGAAAGTACCCAATTTCAGTAGAAAAAACGTAGTTAATTTATAGTAAAATTATTTAGTTTTTAAAATTAAACACATGTTAAAATTAGTCAATGTCATGTTATTCAGTTTTAAACTAAACCTACTATGTCATAAGCTCTTAAATATAACCGTATTTGAATGGATGAATTTGAATGAGTTTAAGAAATAATGAAGGATATTTTATGTCTTGAAATCAGCTTTTAACTAACAAACATATTTAACTTAAAAAATACCAAAGTACAACAAATCTCATTTTTTTTTCATTTGAAAAACCTTTTATGATTCAATTAATACATGTAGTCTACTAAATTATTTTATCAATAAATTATTCGTTTGTAAACTAAATTTAAAAAGAAATAACTAATGAAAATAAAATAAAAATTACTAATTTGTGCAATTAGAAATCTTGAAGAATCAAATGAACTCTATATTTAAATTAATTTTTATACCTAAAGAGACTATATATCAGCCACTGAAATGAAACTGGATGAAATTTTCAGGCTTCATTCTATTAAATTGATCATGATTCCTAGCCACCACTTCAATATAAATCAGCTTTCATCTCCAATTCTTGAGATAAATGTCAAAAACATTATTTTGCAATACTTCTTTTAAAAGGCAAATCTTACTTTTTGTGTGACCATTTTGAAGAAGACATTCATAATTAGGATAATAGTATTCATTCCTTCTTAAAAATATTCATTGCCATAACAGAATGATAGTTTATTGTTTGATATTTTAAAAATTATTAGCAAAATCATACATAATAATCAAAATTGTGTAGTTAAGTATATCACAAGAAATCAACAGATAACATTGAAAATAGATGAATTCAATCAGTACAACTTATAATTTAAATATTTATTTAAAAAATTTCAGTCATGTTTTTATGTTACTATTATTTTTACATTTGGTACATTTTCATGGTTTTAAATTCTTATTTCACCACATAAATAAAAATCATATATATGTTCCATATATAATATAAACATTTATTTGTAATTTATCATATTGCATTGTATTTCCAAAAGAGATTTTATGTACCATTACCATAACAATTTGTTTGAAGAACTCGATCCGAACGAAAGAATTAATACTATTTATTTTAAATAAAATTTTATTTTTTTAATTAAAAAAAATTATTTTATATAAAAATAAATATGTATCTTAGAAAGTAACAAACATAATTATATTCTCATTATCTTCAGCTTTTTTTACAAATATTATAGGTGTCAAGACAGAATACTTTTTAAAAATAATTTTATGTATATTCAATTTTTAAGAATAACATATATATACTTTTCATTGGTCTGAAATTTTTTTTTCAAAATTATAGTAACTTTTAAGAAGTACATACTATTAAAAAAGTAATTGCATAAATATAAAACTATTTTAAACTTTAAATTTATTAAAATATTTTCTGAATATAAATTTAAAGTTATAAATATACACTATTAATGTATAATTTCCTATTTTACATAATTAAAAGTTTTTTGTTGCATTAGTAAAATGATTGCTTTATAAATTGAATTATTTATGAAATTACAATCAATTTGATTCTAAAATCAAAGTAATTAAAAATTATTGAAATTGGTATTTGCTATGAAAATTAGCATTTCCTTTCCTTCTATCAGTCGTGTAAACTTCCTTCTATTAAAAATGGAAAAATGGAAAACAATCCATTAGCTTTTTTTACAGCAATAAGCATTGCAACATTGATTTAAATAGAACTGTTGTTATTACAGATTTAAAGGAGTAATTTCTTCTCATA
>JAOUZG010038069.1:11655426-11690049 GCA_026289955.1 Argiope argentata | reverse complement strand
TGAGCTCTTCCACTTTTATTGTTAAATCCAAGGATTAAAATACTTACCCTTTCGTAACTAGCAGAGACATAATAATGTAAATTTTGTATTAATTTTATTATCTTCATAACAGAACCCGAGACTCGTTACATTTTGTTTATTATTAAAAGAAACTTTTAAAATGTAAGTATATCTAATTAAAATTGGTATAAAGATATATTTACTTGTGTGTGTGTGCGTGTGCGTGCGTGTGTGCGTGTGCGCGCGCGCGTGTGTGTGTATGTGTAAAAAACATTCAAAACAATTTGATAAAAAAGTATATATATTGCTAATCACATTAAATACAATATTAGTTCTAGTAAAAACTCCCACTTATTAAAATAGAAAACTAAGCCTAATTGTTAAAAACTTTTACTAATGAGCTTAGAGATAAAACAATTTATTTCAACTATACTTTTATCCCTTTTTTACATATTAATATGCGTTTTATCATATTTGCAATAAATGTTTTTTTATTTTATTATGTAAAAGGTCTCTGTATAATGTATGCTAAATAAAACGTATTTTTAACTTTTCTGGAACATGCATTACTTAATAATATTAAGGGCAGAAATAACTTAAACATATCCCATCGACACAGCATAATAGAAACTTTTCAACTCCGAGATTTGAAACTAAATTCTTCTAAAGCTTTCTCTCCCCTTGAATATTTTTGCACATTCCTTTGACAATATACCTTTCAATCGGCATGAAAAGTTTGGATTAATAGGATTTGCCGAGGAAGAAAGCGAAATAAATTCGTTTCCTTGAAAAATGTAATCCTTTTTCCACTTATACAAAACGTTTCCAGAAGGAACTTCTTTATCTCATTTAGAACACGTATTTCGTGTAACCCAGCAGAAATAATGTTTTGCAGGATTGTACATATAAAAACCTGAGACGATTTCAGTCTTGCAAGATTATTTTAAGCTTCTCGAGCGAGAAATATTTAATTTTCTTGTCTCTATTTTAATTTCCAAATGTACTTTTTTCTTTCTCCTTCATTTTTTCCCGCCGGAAGTAACGTCTTTCCAAGTAATATTTCTGTGAGAGAAATGTCATTACAGAAATACGATGGAGAAAAGAAAAAAGGAAAATTCTATTCTTTTTTTTTCCTTCTTCTTCTTCTGTTTTAAATTACAAGAATAGAAAAAAAATGCATGTATAGATGTATTAAGCACTGTTCTCACAAGAATCTTCACCTCTTCTTTTCTACTGATTTACTTCACACTAAATAATAAGGAAACGATTAAAGCCACGTGTTCTGTTTCGAAAAATTCAGAACGAAGCATTTTATGACTTTTTCAGGTTTTTTCAGAATTTTCTTTTCTCTCCACTTCATCCTCCCCTCCTATTTTTTCTCTATCCTTATTCTAATTACTTTTTCTCGTTCATGTCTTCCTCCGATCGACAATTTTGAATATGCCTCAGGCTTGATTTTGCTTTCATAAACATAACACATGTAGTCTCAAATGAATAACCCTTGTTGTTTTTTTCCCGCAGACAGTCATTTTTTTCTATGTAGCTTAGCTTAGAAAATCTAATATTTTGTAATAAATATCTGTAAAAAAGTGAAAGGATTTTTAAAACATTTTAGGTGACTTTTGAGTTGAGTTATTTTACCCTCTTTTTTACAAACACAAATGCAATATCCTTTTAAATGTATTTATCGCGAAAAACATCGTTACATTAATGTTCCAAGAATAAAAAAAATCTTCATAAAAAACATGCAGATCAGTTTAAATATCCAAATAAAAAATGAACTGGGTATTGCTTAGTAAGATTTGAATATGGGAATTTATGTAAAAAAATTACGAGCATTATTTCGTAATGGCGTATATTGTTAATAAATCGATATCGTAGAAGAGGATAGCGCATTCTTCTGAATTTTAAGTTTTCAAATGGTTGATAAGAAATATTTGTCATTTTTCCGCGGCATTGGGACAACTGTTTCTTTCTCATCAGATAGTAATATGCATATTGTTCTAATAGTTAAAAATATAAGGATAAAAGAACTTCATTATCTGCAAGGTAATTAGAAACTTCACAAATTAGCTATGAAAGGATTAATTTTGGTATGTTAGATAATTGCACTATCAAGAAAAAATTGAAAAAGAAATTATACTGTCATGCACTTTTGCGTAACGCAAGTTTAAATTTAATCACTCTTGATTAAAACAGCAGTAAATATGATATTCAGATTTAAGTATACTACAGCTTAGTAATTGTTAATTTTTACTGATAATGCTGGATAAAAACAGAAGGTTACACTGGTTTGCTTTATTTTCTAAAAAGAACTAAAAATTGATTTTAATTAAAATGTATATTTTCAATGTAAAATATCACATAAGACAAAAAATTTGAATTTTGTACTCAAAAATAATGTGTTATAAAGAAGGCATTAATTTGTTATAAAGAAGGCATAATAGTGTGTTAAAATTGTAAAAGTTTTACTCAAAAATAAACTAGTTCCTAAATTTTGATTGATTATTTCACCCTAATTTTTAACAAATTCTTTTTCCTTAAATTTTGACTCATTCTTTCTTCCTAAATTTTGACTCATTCTTTCTCCCTAAATTGTGACTCTTTTTCTTTCTTCCTAAAATTTGACTCATTCT
The DNA here is from genome assembly GCA_026289955.1 of Argiope argentata. Classification (NCBI taxonomy): domain Eukaryota; kingdom Metazoa; phylum Arthropoda; class Arachnida; order Araneae; family Araneidae; genus Argiope; species Argiope argentata. Next base: position 11,687,413 of record JAOUZG010038069.1, on the reverse strand, counting down.
TTCTTTTTATATTTTGATTCATTCTTCCTCTCTAAATTTTATCTATTAAGCATCTACAGAAGAATCAAGATACAGAATATCAAGTTTTGTCAATACATGCTTTGAAAATTATTTTTATCATTAATTTTTTTAATTGTAAAAAGGGTGGAGGGAGGGTACAAAATCTAGACATCGTGTGTACTCATTTATTTTGCTTTGCTATTAGTTTTGAAAATTGCATGTTAACTTTAAAAAAACACTTCAAATCTGTAATTATTAACATTTATATATAAATAATTCTTAAATCTTATAAACAGATAATGAAAACATTCAAATAAATCAAATAATACAGTAAATTTAGAACCTTGAACAAGCAATTAATTCTGCAGTAAAGCATTGATTCATTTTGTGATTAATTGCAAGTTGGAGGGATTTCAAGTTACACCAAGACCTGTAATTTAATAAAAGACAGAAACTGATAAATTATTTGAAAGTTTTGGCAAATGCTGTAACTTATTTTAATTATTTGTTATTTTGCTTTTATCAAAAAATATATATTTAAGCAATGGAACCTATTTTATCACTGAAAAATTGATTTAATTACATATTTTAATTGCGGATATATATCTGAGTATAGTATATGTAATGGAAATAATATTTATCAAAATTGATTATTACTAAATTATTTTTTGTATTTCAGTCTTGCTGATTAATGATTTCAATAAAAGTTGCCTTTATTTTTAGTAACAAGAATTTTAATAAATATTTAACTGATTGTAATAAAAATATATTATGCATAATTTTAAAACTGTTTTTCAACATACAAATTCAAAGCAAATATTACAATTCAATTAAGAAAATATTCAGTTTTTTTCCAAGTATGGGATGTTTACTTTGTTTTATGAAAAGAAAACAATACTTGATGATTGTTATCTACAATATAAAATAAATCAAGCATTCTATATTTAACAAACAAAAGCAATTCAAAAATATTTTGAAATTGTAATGATTTTTAGTCTATTCCAAAAACACAAATTCGGTTTTTCAATTATGAATTTATACAAATGAATAAAGAAAAGTCCTTATAAATAATTATAGCATTATAAAGTAGAAAGGCTTTAAAATATAAACTGTAGAGAGTTAATTAAATCAAAACCAAAAATTAATTTTTGAAAAATATTGTCCGAAGAAACGAAGTACGAGAACTTACCGTTACCATTGTTCTGAAACCTTTGTTCCATAGAATTTAGTACGTTAGAACAACTGATACTCTTCGTTTAAATATTAAATAATAAATAAAAGAATAAAAATTCTTTCTTTCAGAAAGGATTAAAGAAACTAAATTCTAATTCACTTAAAAGAAAAAGCAGTAAACGTACCAAAGGCTCAGTGCCACATAATTACCGAGCTCAACAGTCAATGAAGAACATTTTTCTCTAAAAACCGTACTAAATTACCCGCGGAGGCAAATGGAAAACCTATCGATTCCGCCAACACAATTATAGGGTAATCATATACAAAGTGCTAATTGTGTTGAAACTAGGGGGAATTTAATCGCGAATGCAGATTAATTACAATGCCTTGAAACGTTCTTGATAAAGCTATTCATTTTACCACCACGCTGACAGTAATTATAGACGACGTACAGTCCAAGTCACGGGGATCCCTTTGGCTTCCAAGTTCGTCATGCAGACTTTCTGTGTTGTGGATATACGACAGGGGACGATATATGTTATTAATTCCCAGATGTTATAATTAACCTTATGCGAAACCTCCCGTTGTTCCCCGATGATCTTCATAAGTGGCAATAACCAAATTCTACTGCGCAATCGAATTTCAAATCATCCAAAATGCTCTTGAAATGGAACGTTTTCCTTCGTGCGATTGTGTAAATGGACTCGGTGTAATGCAGTCGAGAGGTTGTTTTGCACTTATGTTTTACTGAAAAATAAAGCAAAGGGGATCATGAATTTGCAACTGGAATTGAGTAAAATGCTGTTTTTCTTTAATTGAAATATTGCTAGAAACGCCATGAATTGTAATTGTATTAATAGATTGTTAAACCTAATATAAGTTACATTTTTGTGTTTGTATATTTTGGATCATATAGGAGGATAGGATGAATCCCAAATGCTCTTGTAATAGAACGTTTTCCGTCGTGTGATTGCGTAAATGAACTTGGTGTAATGCAGTCAAAAGTTCATTTTACACTTACGTTTTACTGAAAAATAAGTCAAAGGAGATCATTAATTTGCAACTGGAATTAAGTAAAATGCTATTTTTCTTTAATTAAAAGGTTGCTAGAAAACGGGGCAATTGTGTTAATAGATTATTAAACGTAACATAAGTTTCATTTTTGTGTTTGTATATTTTGGATCATATAGGAGGATCGGATGAATCCCAAATGCTCTTGAAATAGAACGTTTTGGTTCATGTGATTGTGTAAATGGACTCTGAGTTGTGAAATCGATAGGTCGTTTTACAATTTTGTTTTAATGAAAAATAAAGTAAAGGAGATCATGAATTTGTAACTAGAATTGAGTAAAATGCTATTTTTCTTTGATTGAAATATTTCTAGAAACGTCATTAATTGCAATTGTGTTAAAAGATTATTTAACCTGATATTAGTTACATTTTTATGTTTGTATATTTTGGATTATATAAGAGAATAGGATGAGTTTCAAATAATCCCGAATGCTCTTGATGTGGAAGTAATATAGGAAAGAGGCCGTTTTACACTTTTGTTTTACTGAAAAATAAAGCAAGGGGATGAAATACAACTATTTATAACTAGAATTGAGTGAAAGGCCATTTTTCTTTATTTGAAATGTTGCTATATAATGTGGCAGTTGTTTTAATTGATTGTTAGGCCTAATATAAGTTCATATATTATATTTATATGTATCGGATGATTTAGGATTTGCCACTAATTTATTTTTGAAGCTATAAAAATCTTTAACAATCATTTCCAAATAATAAATAATCACTCATAGCCTAATGTATGAATTTCACATGTATTAACATGAAGTTAATACGATTTTGGATATCTCGTTATTACTGAATTGTTTGAAACTTCTGCAAATTATTTTGGAGTTTTTTTTAATCAAAGGAAAAAAATCAAGAATATAACTACCATAATATATGTTTTATATATAATCACATCACATGCCCATAATTTCCGTATAAAAAAGTCATTTTCTTCTTTTTTAAAAATCATAATTATCGATTTTTTAACAATCTTTGCCGTTTTCTAAAAAAAATTAATTTCGAAATCTGAGTTGAATTATTTTTTAGTTAAAATGTTATTTCCAAAGAGAAAAAATTATAAGGAGCTTTCGTCAGAATTTTATTTTACTTTGAAATGGAAAATTGATGAGAATTGAAATATGTCCATGGCTAACTCTTATGTATTAACTAATTCCCATGTTTCATCATGTTCCAATATTGCAACTTAAATGTTTTTAGACATCTTCATATCCTAACATGCCTATCTTATCATGATTATACTCCAAACTAATCACATTATTCCAAAATATCTACTGTTTAACAAACCTCAATAAGTATCTGTTTATAGAATCGGAATTGAAATTGCATTCATTGAAAATATATGTATAAATTTTTTTTTCTGTTATAAGCCTTTATTTTAGTTACGGATTTCATTAGTTATTAAAATTTTAATATTTATGACCAATTAAATAATGAAAATTGAATGAAATGGGATTTACTGGAATTCAATAAATTATTTACATAATTTAAAAAATATTGTAACTTTTAAATTTCAACGCAACTATTAAATTTTTGAAAATTAAACCCTTTTTTTCTAACTTATCGAGACCTTCAAATTCATATATAAATTTTAAACATATTTTTAAATGGTATTACAAATGATGATAACAATATTTTTCGTAGTTTTAGATACTAATAAACTTTCAAGTATATAGATACAATGTTTTTTTTAATAAAATGCATACAAATTATACATTAAAAGCTAAGCAATATTTATTACATTTGAAATAGTTTATAAAACGAATATCCATACTTTCCGAAATTTAACAATAATTTTAATATGCCACTGAAAAAAATATGGCTTTTTTCCCCTTTATTTATTTAAATAGCTTTATATTTAATGCAAAATATTCACTTGTCTTTAATATTAATTTTTATACTATTTCAAAATAAGCAGAAAAAGTTTTAAGCTTCACGGAAGTAATAACCTTACTTTTCAATTCACTGTATTTGATTCCCGATCTAAAAAATGACTCAAATCAAACACTTTCTTTTTATTACAAAATGGAGAGGATAAATTGTTTCCTAAGATAAATAAAAAAAACTAATTTCAGAAGTGTGTATTTTCTTTTACATTTTTCACTTTGAAATTATTTTTTACAATAATAAAGTGAAATCAAAGTAATACATGCGAGTACAAACTTTTAAAATGCATTAAAGAAAGCTTATTATAATGCCGAAATATTATTCAAATTTTTTCATTTCTGTTTCATATAAAAATTGAGTGACATTTTTCATTTGGCCTTATGTTTTTAATTTTTTTATTACTTAAGCATTTTAAAAATATTGGTAATATCTTTGTGAATGCGCATATTGAATATTTATAACCTCATAAGCTATTAGGACGAAATTAAATAATAAGTAAATATTCTTATATAAAACTTTTAATAGATTACTAAGCTTTCTTCGTGACTTTTAATAAATCTATTGCTGGCGAAATAAAGAAGATATAAATTATATTAGGCAAATGAACATGAATTATAGACTGGAATGAAAAAAAGAATATAATCTTCTTATAAAATTTTCAATAATTAAATTCAACCTATGAAATGTAACGAAGAAATAGCAAATTAAATAAGAATACATTAAATTATTCATAACCAAACCCACTGCAAAAATATTCAATATATCACTAGAAAGATATTTTTTAAAACCCAAGAGCTTTCATCTCGGTAAACTTATTGAAGGCATAAATAAATAAAAATAAAGAGATTCGAATTATTCAAAACATTATCAGAAACATTATGCTATGAAAATAATTTAAAATTAAAACACTTTAATTTTATTTTTAAAGTGAAACTTTAATAAAGTGGCTCAATAATACGTAATCTATCATTCGAAAAAAAAAAATGTTATTAATTCTAGTATTCGTGTTTGAGAATAAATCAGTTCCTAAAAAATAAAATATATAACTATAAAATATGCTTATAAATAATTTTAACTTATCAATACTAAAGAATGCATAAGAATAAAATTTTCCCAACTAAATAATAATAGCTAATAGCTACTATTCAAAATTTTACTATTCAAAAATTAGCTAAATAGCTAATTTTTGAATAGTAAAATTTAGAAAATAAAATTACTCAATACTCCGTTTAAAAGTTATCGTATAAAATAAAACTTTTTAAATGTTTACCATTAATTAAAATTTCGAAAAACCCTTCCTTTCACCTAATTTAACTATATCTCAAACTTTATAATTATAGATCAAAGATCTCTTCTAAAGAGCCTTTTGAACTATTTTATCAAACATGTCTCTATAGATAGTATGCCAAAGCATTATCGTATAAATCGCCATCTTGAATCGAAACGACATATTTTTAAATGTACAACTTTTCCATACTAAATAAGGGAATGAAACACACATATAGTTTTTTTTATTTTTATGCTTTCTCCTTTCCACTTAAAATACTGGATGATTAAACACATCAATATATTAAAAACTGTCGAGATCTTGAAAATACCTAACTTTAAAATTTCCGATTTTCGATGCTAGACGAGACGCGTTTTAGAAGATATTCGTTTTTTCCTTTCCAAGAGCACCATTTACACGTAAACAACTGAATGGAATAAACCCATTCAAGAATGGAAAATTAAAAGTATCGATGCATTTTTTGAAAAACATACCTGAAAATTATGATTATCGAACATAAGGTCTCCCGTGTTTAAAATGTATGAAATTTTCATAACTTATTTTAGCTCAACTAGCATTCCCAAATAACCTAATTACTGATTTTTTGACTCCGATGTCGATAATTTAAGGGTATTCACTGTTTATATGAAAGAAAGAAGCTTGGGAAGTTAAGTACTTCATAGGGTGTTGTGAATAGAAGGGGAAACTATTTCATACTTTGTCAGAAGATATATATAAATCGCATTAGACATGAAATGAATAATCCGTTTTTAAATCAAGATGATACAATATTAATTATGTGTTTTTAATTTTTATCATTAATTACATAATATGTAGGTTAATTTTAACTTGGTAAATGAAATTCTGCAGCTTTGATATGAATTAATACTTTGGGAGCAGAATTCGACGGGAATCTGGCTAAAATTTATTTTAATAATACAGAAGTATGCATTGAAGTGGGAGAAAATATCTAAAATATTTGTATTCTTAATATCACCTTAGAAAAAAGAAAAGTTTAAAGAAAAGTGTTGATCAAAATAAGGATTTCTTTCCTGATATTCATACTTTTTAAAATTTAGTAAATTTAAACCCAATGATTATATTGTGTTTTTGTTTTTTTATATATTTGTGCCTTTTATGAAGAGTATCACATAAAGATAAAACATTAACGTCCTATTTTACTTTACTTCCATTTGTTTTTCTTTTGCAATGGTATTTGAAACCACTACAACGCACTTTACGTTCAATGTATTGAGGGTGTCAGTAAGAATCGTACATAATTATGAATATAATTTTAAAACACCCATAATTGACATTATGAAGATAGAATCAAGTTATTGCTCATTTATTACTTTTCAACATGCTGCTGTTCATGTTAAGGAATTTATGACTGGATCTATTAGAAAATTATAGGTCTGAAAAACACCCTAGGTAGCATATCCTGTAGCATAATATTGTACAATGTTGTGCAATATTATGTGATACTAAACAATATTCCACAATATTATACACTATTACGAATATTGATCAATATTGTACAATATTTGTGTGGGACTAGGGACTGTTAGCGAGTAGAGCAGGTGACGCAAGGGACGTTTAAAGCCATTGTCAAGTTTATAAATGTTGAAGAATCTATTCACGGATCAAAACAAATGAAGGTCCCTCATCCAGGCCGTTTTCCTATTAGGTCTGGAAACAATTTGCTCTCTTTTCATGCAAAATTATAAACATACAATTGAGAAGGTTAGAAACACCCCTACACAAATATATTAAGGCATTCCCCCTTCCCCCTCTTTACAATCGATCAATTGGGAAAACTTACTCAGCATTGAGGGAGATTACTACACCCCCACCCGATCAGCTTTACAGTTCGTAAATCCTCGGGGGACAAAGTCCTGTCTTGTAAAAAACTAGGGGAAACTATGTCCAGATACTTATATCCGTGTAGCCATCAAGATAAATTTAAGGATATAAGGAATTTCTTTTACGCAAACATAATAGTAGGATAAATGATTAACAATTATGAGGAGAAAAAAAATCAATTATGCATATTTTTATTTCCATTCATATTGTCACTAATTTCGTACTCTTTTGTTTAAAATTACGTGTGTTTATAAGTATATTTCTTATTAATGCCCCTTAATAATATGGTAGAAGTACACATAAATTTAAAAATATTTCTTATTTGCCACCTTAGACGACCAGATGGTTCTAGGACTAATGGTCGTTAAAAAATTTCATTATTTTTTTGGTAGCAAGATATTTTTAATTTAAAATTCTGATAAATATATAATTCATACTTACAATTAGAAGCTTTCTGGTAATTTTACTACCATATCTCTTATTTAATTAAATATATCGTTTGATTTCAAGAAATCTGCATCTCTGCTAATAACAGGAAATACAAAGTCAAATTGTTAAAACGGAAAGCTATCATCAGTGCTGTCTTTTTTTCAACAACTTTGGTTTTCTTTCAAAATTCAAATTTTTTTATGTTTATGTTAAGTTTAATATTCATTCGAAATTATCTCAATCTTGTTGGAAAATATATTGAAATTACTCATTCAAAAATGATTAAATGTGAATAAATGTTTATACTGTAAAATAATCTGTATCACTAAAAATTTCATTAATTGAATTTTAAGTAAAGGTAAAAATTAGTTTTTGTACATATATATTTGTGAAAGATATTCCGAAAAAACGCCAAATTTATGTTTCATTTTTAATTAAAATAAAAAAAGCTTCATGGTACATATTTTCACCTGCCAAAGTAGTATGCATGTACCACATGTAATAACTTTAGAGTAAACAATTCGCTTGTAGAGGGTCAAATCACAGTCATAAATGTAAATATATATATAAATAAAAATAAGGAAGAATAATCAGTGTGTACTGTTAATAATACTTAAAAATAATATAGTGAAGTTGTTTCTCAAATAAACAGAAACACTAAATTTAAGAAAAAGGACTTTTCTTTCGAAAGCATCTTATATATTAAAATTGACTAGATTTAATCTATAAATAAACAATAATATCTAAATAATGTATCATTTATAATAATTTAAAATCATACAGTAAATTAACTTCGTAAACTAGATACATTTTATCAGAATCATCATGCAAAATTTACTTTTCAAAGAACTAAAAGTTTTATCAGTGATTGTTGTTTCACAATCCTTTTATATGATTTATAAAGCAATAATTCACCACAAATCAATTTCATTTATCACAACACCGTTCCAAAATGCATTTAGTGCATGCGGATATAGAATGTAACAACTGGAATTCGATACATTAAACGTTTCACAGAGTAAGTATGGTAATCGATGTGCTGTAAATGGAGGTTGCGTGAAATTAAATCACAGGTAGTAAATGAAAGGCTCAGTACAAAACTGGGATATGCAAGTTAGAATTTAGAATGGAAGCCAAGATTTTGGAAATACAAAAAAGAATTGATTGACTTTTTTTAGAAAATGTGCAGCTTCATGTAAAGAGAAATATATGGGAATGTGCAGTATGGATGGGTGAATATTTTAGTAATTTATGCACCAGTTATTATTATAAACTACTTCTATATTTATAAAATTTTTATAAAAATGTTTCAAAAAAAATGTGGAAATAATTAATAATTGAATTATACCATTCTAAGTTTTATGTAAATATTTTCTCAAAAATTATTATGATAAAAGGTCTTTAGATAAATAATTTTCCATAAGTGAGATTAAGTAAATTCTAGGAACAAGTGCAGTTTTATTTATTTTTTAAATCTTTTCTTATACGCTGTGTAAAAAGATTTATTATTGTAATCAAGAAAATCTTTGATCCGAAGTTTGATATATTTTTTTGAATTTTACATATTTTTTATCATTTAAACTGGAAATATATTCATTGGGATCTAGATATGATAACTCAAAATGCAAACTATATATAAAATAAAAATAAAAATTGGTATTTGTTGAATATTTTTGTTCACTTCCAGGCGAAATCCATTTTGATGATGGTTTCTTTTTTTAGTTTTGAGAATTATCTTCATTCTGAAATCACAATAATTTTGTCCAAAGATTTTAGCCCATTTTCAGTGCATATGTAATATATTTTTTTAATTAAAAAGAGTGTATCAGGTGCCAAATTTTGGAATATTTTGTTCAGGGAACACAGCTTCTTTTTATAAATAAATGCAAATTATTTTCGTCACATGATGAGCTTAAACGTATGCCATGTCATATTGTGATGCATAAGATAGTGGTAAAAGAAGTTTTTGTATTAATTATGACATTTGAGATGTTTATGAAAGGAATTTCCAATGAAAAATGCGAAGTTACTCCTGAAAATTTGAATTGAATGAGCAAACACATATACGGATTGGGGAAACTCCGACTGATTTAATGCTAATGCTAAAGATTTGTGCTAATGCAAGATATATTATTTCATATAAACATTTAATGTAAAAAGCGATAACAATTTTTTTATTTCATTTAACATAGTGACTCCTGGAAAACATGTTTGTTTTACTGAATCGATTCTTAGTTTATGTATTTTAATTAAATTACTAAATTATGAAATATAAAATAGTCTAAACCTTATTTTTAATTTACAAAGCAATGCAAACATAGATAATAAGTCAGTCAAGTTTCAATTAATATTACAATAAAAGAAATTAAGGTTTTTTGATTCTGAAACAGTTCTTATTTTTCAAGATAAATTAAAATGTATTTTTTTCTAAGGGGAAAAAGAAGAAATGAGACTAGAAGAACTTTTATGAAATATAAAAGCTTACTCAATTATCTATGAATTTTGAAGTTAATTATTAAGTCTTTAATTCCCTTTTAATTTCAATTATTTTTATGTTAATTTTGATAGATTCTGAATAAATTTTAAGTTAAAAACATTCACTTTGTAAAAAAAAAATTACGAATATTCGGCCATTTTGCGAAGACTTTGTAAATAAGAAGGAAAATTTCTGAAATCATTCAAATTTTTGTGCTATCACCATTAGGAATAGAATTCAAGCGTTTGTTTTAGAACTATTGTCCTGTCAGAAAAGCTTTAAACATTAAGGCGCAAAAGTAAAAAGTCAGTGATTGTGCAAAATCTCTTTTCGAGGTGTCGATTTCTATTTTCTCTTTCTAAACATTTTGTGCTTAGATAGATTCTTTCGTTTGTATTATTGATTTCTGAAAGGCATTTGTTTCATGTGCACTTTTACACAGTGTTATATACCACTGGGTAAGATGTCATTCTACATAAAAACAATTCTTGATAAACCCAAAAGGGGGGTATCTTTCTCTTTGCTAAAATCAATACCCATTCAGAAATCAATTTTTCGGTGAAGTAAAATCATTATCTGAAGTATTATGCTTCTCAAGTCTTTATTATAGAATTAAATCTTATATATCAAAAACTATTCAGAATTTGCAAGAACTGTTGCAATAATGATATTAATGCATAAATTTAAATAACATAGAATATTTATTTATCAGTTATCATTTGCGTTTAAACAAGTAACGTAATTTTCTATTAGTTCCATTGCTTAAAAAAGAAAAGGAAAGTGAATTTTGAATTTCTTTATTATTTGGATCAAAATCGTAATATTAGGGCCAAATTATAATATTAGGGCCAAGAATCAAGAGAGTAAATATCTAGCTATCTGCCGTTTGAGTTAATCTAAACAATGTTTGCCTATTTATAGATTTATTTCTAGTGCCTTATAAATGACTCTAACGGTTTGGATTAAATCTTATTTTGAGAAAAGGTTCTTCTTTTTTAATATTTATATATATTGGCACCTTTCCTGCAAAAAATATATATAACTAATTAATAGAGTCTTCTATCATCTTCTATCATATTGATGATGTCATTTATAGCCGTTTTAATTTGTTGTACTTGCACTATTGCTATAGGATGATGATCTATTGGTATCTCAAAAATTATGAGAAAGGGCTATATGAAAGGATTAGAATACTAATAACTGATTCACATTCAATAGAACCAATGCAATTATTGTGTTACCCAATGTTAACTATAACGTGATAGATAAACTGTAAAAAGAAACACTGAGAGGTATTAGATTGTTTCAAATAATATGTTAATTTAAAAGCAGTCATATTTTTTTTTATAATTTAACTGACCAGTTCATATTATATGTAAGTAGATTGGAAAATATTCATATAAAATCAATATGTTATTCGAATCTAATTTCATGTATTTTATTTCAAAAAACGTGATTTTTCAACAAAAAAACCCTTTATAGTCATGTGATGTTACTTTTTTGTTGATATATCAATATGTTTCTGTAAATATCTTATATTTTTAAAAAAAACTTCCATTTTTTGTTATTATTTTGAACTATTTCTTTAATTTACCAGAAATAGTTTGTTTATCTTTTCAGAACCAATGCCCTACTTAGCCTAAATTGGACCCGGGGCAAAACTTCTTTGGTGGCTCAATTTTTATTTCTCTTCTTCTGTAATGAAAAATGGTCATTAAAGAAGGTAGAGTAAAATAAACTTTCTATTCGATTTGGGGTCTCTTCTGATAAGGGGTCCCCATGCAACTTCCCCGTATTTCCCTGCCTTAATCAGATTCTGTTCAGAATAGCAAGAACGGAGAAACCTTTTGGAGTAATTCTTCCAAATATAATGCAATCTTCCAACGTATAAGCAATTATTTCATAACCTAAGCAAATCTATTCTAGCAATAAAATTTCATTCAAACAGGCTGTAATATTTAGACCTCGAAATCAAATACACAAAAAAGAACATAATGGAAACTCTTATATACAATATTCAAGTAAACCTGTATTCCAAACGTTAATGCAAAGCCGGAATTAGAAGGTATCATTTATCCATATTAAGACATTTTAGTGTAATTTTTGCCCACTGGAACCCCATTAATGTTTAGTTATTGGCAAGGAAAGAGGTCCCAATGTTGAAATTTGAAAAAATAATTACATGAGGAATTTGATTTAAAGAAATTCCTATTATAAAAAAGAGAGAAAAAAGTTGTATCTACATAAAAATATATAAAGAGTTATTGATGAACATAAAAGGAAATTCTTATATACTTTGTTCAAGTAAACCAGTATTCCACATGTTGATGTAAAGCAGGTATTAGAAGCTATGATTGATCCATATTGAGACATTTTTGTATAATGTTACATGACGAATCAGATTTTTTTAAATTCCTTGTATAAAAAAGAAAAAAAGATTTACCTACATAATTATAAATAAATAAAAAGTTATTGATGAGCATAGAAGTAACACTAATATACAATATTCAAGTAAACCAGTATTCCAAAAGTTAATGCAAAGCAGGTATTAGAAGGTATCATTTATCCATATTAAGACATTTTAGTGTAATGTTTGCCCACTGTTAGCCGATTAATATCTAGTTATTGGCAATGAAAGAGGTACCAGTGCTGAGATTTTTAAAACTTTTACATGACTAATTTGATTTTTTAAAATTCCTTTTATAAAAAAGAAAAAAAAGATTTACCTACATAAAAAATATAAAGAGTTATTGATGAACATAGATGAAATACTTATATACAATATTCAAGCAAACCGGGCCGGCGAGCTGACTCAGAGGTAGCGCATCTTCCTAGTATTCTGGGCGTCCCAGGTTCAAGTCCTGGTTAGGGCAAGGGTTTTCTTCTATGTTCTATCTGTAAAAAGTATAAATATGCTCCTCCCCTTGAAAAAAGGGGCTGTACCAACGACTTTGGTTAGTGAGTAGCTAAACTCGTTCTTTTGGTCTTAGTTGACGCTACTTCAAAAACAAGAGATATTTCGACTTAAATCTACTGTTACATCAGTGGGCTTGTCCAATGCAAGTGTCATTAGTAACAACGACAACTAGTAAGCCTATGTTTCAAACATTTAAGTAGCATCTATCCATATTAAAGCATTTCAGTGTTATACTGTTTTCTGATAGACACCCTATTAATATTTGTTTCTTTGCTCTAAAAGAGGTTCCTATTTTGAGTTTTTTTAATACTTTTTTTAATAATTTAATTTTGTAAAATAATTACGCGAAAAAGGAAAAAGAAAGGATTTATCTAAATAGAAATATATATAAAAAATTATTTTCCAAATAAATGATTTGATAAAAAGGAAGACACATCTCATTGATCTAAAAACAAAAGAGAAAGCAATTCGACAAACGAAACCTGACTGAATCAAAAGCGTTTTATGATAAAAGCTTGATATCAGTAGCTCTAAATAAGTAGAACATATTAAACTCTCCCATCTACCTCCCGAAAAAAGTATTTTCTTCTCATTACCAGGCGCATCACGAAGAAGAAAATTAATAGAGATAGTCTTTCTTTCTTCTGACGACGGTTGCATTCGCAGAGAGTCTTTGTCACATCGATTTTCAATGCGAAGAAACTCGCCATCATTAAAGAAAGCTCTAGGATTCCTCAAGCTCTGAGCAGTTTCCCATTTCTAACACGCTTACGATGGAATTGGATAAACCGACAACTTATGAGAAAGTGATTAAATTTTAATACGTTTATTGAGCAGGAGCGAGAAAGCACCCTGGAGTCCCCTTTTGAATGTTGATCTTGGGGATGCGAGTGAAGAGTTAGGGGGGCACATGGCGTCATCGGCCGAAATTTATTGTTGAGGGAAGTTATCAAATTAACAAAGAAAAAAGACTTTCTGCTCAAAGCTACTATTTATGCTTAAGGTGGTCTGGGTTAGTGTCATTTAATTATAACCAATTTAAATATTAACCATCCGTGAATTCTTTAGGATGCAAGTAGGAATGGAAAACACAAAGATTAAAAATCAGAGTTTTCCATTCATTCAAACTAATGTAATTAATTTTTGTATATAGAGGTGCATTATATTTGGAATGGGAGAATGAACACTTTAAATTGAGAATATTAAGAAACATAAGAGCCACTAATGTGTAAATTTATCAATTATGCAACAATTTGATTGATATTAGTTTTTAATATTTATCTTAATTTAACGAAATTTTGCTTAATTTTTAGTTTATTGATTAACTCGATTAAAAAATACTTGAGAAAGATGAAGGTAAGAAAATCATTATAAAACTTGAGGATTCTGTAGCTTCATGATGGGATTCGCTGCCAAAACTTTTCTAATTCGAAAAGGATTTTGTTAAGAACAAGTGAGAATGGTCACCCTGAATATTCCCAATAAATATGCTATACTTCTCTTCAGCATAAAATCATGACCTTTTAGAATTTCGTTTACGGAAAACATGGTATTTCTGAAAAATACTATCAAAATAATAATTTTTGACCAGTATCTAGCATTTTACTGAAATCGCCATAAGACTTCTGATGATTATGCTTTGGTATATTAATACACAAGTGTTCGAAAATCGAATACTTATTTCTGCAACTTTTGGGAACTAGCAATTGGGGGAAAATAAAGAAGAGCTGCGATTGCAATCTTAATATAACAAAAAATTTACTGTATTTAAGTACTTTCAGTTTTTGTTTATATTGTTTACAGAGATTAATCGAAAGTTAGTGAATCATTTGATAGATTTGAAATAAAAAAAAATTTATGGGTCTACATTTTAGATTCTAAATTTAAGTGCCAAATTTTATCAATATAGATCTTAATTTTCTGAAGTCAATGAATTCACTTGTGTTTGGACCGTTGGGCTGACAAACATTTTCACAATGAATTTCTTTAAAAATAGCTAACAGAAATAAGCAAATTTAGTACAAAACCAATACACTAAATTGCGATCAAAATTTTGACAACCATACCAACCAATTATTTTCTTGAACAAAACATTTTCAAATTTTCTTGATCACAGACATATATTATTTTACAAAATATGCTTTTAGGCTTTATGGTTATTTAAAACAAGGAAATTCATCATAATCACAGATCAAAATTTTTGACAATTTTTATTGTTTCTCCTCATTTACTATGTATAATAGACCATAAATAAGCCTGAAAATAGATTTGAATGCTTTAATGGACACCAAAGATGTAATGTTAACTATTGCTTGGAATGGCTTGGAATTGCGAAGAGAGTATATACTATTTTCTGATCCGAAATAACTTTATTAGTACTTTAAAATGAAACAACTGTTCATGCAGCTATTCTAATGTCTTGAAAGTTCGTGATGTCTAATTCCCATGATAAACTTCCATCTGCAAATATTTTCAAAGTTGGTTACTTATGCGATATTAAGTGTTATCTTAAATTTTTTGAAATAATATATATTGAATTACGAAACGAGTGTGGAATTAAATGTCAATTACAGTCTTTTGGTTTTTACTTGATGCAAATGCTACCAGAAAGTTTCATGATATTGCCTTCATAAAATATATTTCTTGATTAGTTGAGTTTTTTAGTAAATTTATTTTATTATTTTTTATGTTTCTATGTTTCTTAATTCTAGTTAGAAATTTAAAATGACACATCGTTGAAAAATTCCAGCACAATATTAATCTATTGTAATCAATAACCTTTTTCAAAGCAGCCTAAAATATACATTCTCTCTCTCTCTCTCTGTGTGTGTGTCTTTCACCTTTTGAAATAATAAAATTTTTAAACTATTCATCAAAAGCCTATAATTCAAATAAAGAAAATGAAATGAACAATGAGAAATCTTGAATTTTTATTTTATGAAACTCTGCTTTCTTTAATTGATTGAAATGATTTTAGAAGGGAAAATTGAAACTTGTTGATATCAATGAATTAAGAATGAATATCCACCAAAATTATCCATAAAAATTACCTGTAATACGAAAATTTAAACAAAGGACAGCCTTTTAAATATTTTATTACGAAAATAGTGATCATTGAGAAATAAAAATTGAATTTATGTTAACTGATGCTATAAAAAACCCATCATAGATCGTTTTAAACACCCTTGTTATCATAATTTATAAGAAATTCCCATTCGTTTCTTGATATTTCTGCTTCAGTTAATAACAAGGTTATTCCAAACAAGGTTAACAAGGTTATTCCACAAGGTCCAAAAAAAGTTCAGATATTTTCTTGCATAGCAACGGGTTTATTTCTACGAAACTTAGGGGCAATTTGGGTAATAAGAAGGAAGTAACGATATATAAATGTGCTATGTTAAATGGCCCTGAATATAATCCAAATGATTACTTTTTCAAATTGCAAATAAATTGTTAATAAAAAAAAGTTATGTTATTCAGAAAAATTATGTATGAAACTAATGCAGAGATTGGTATCAAAATTTGTATTCTAGTTATGACATTATACTTCCATTCATTCTATAATAACTTATAATAATAATAAAATATAAAAAGTAATTCTGCAAAAGATAATCAGTTGCTTTTTAATTCTTAATCAAGCCAGAGGAAATGGAATTTCCAAAACGTTTTTATACTTTCTATTAAAAGGAGAACCGAGCCGGCTTGCTGGCACAGAGGTAGCGCGTCTTCCTCGTGTTCTTTGAGTCCCTGTTTGGCCATGGTTGTTCTTCTGTGTGCTATCTGTGAGATGTGTGACTGTGCCCTCCTGTAAAAAGGGAATGTGCAAGCAAATGTGGTGAGTGTGTAGCTATGTCGTACTCTTGGCCCCAGTTGGTGCTACTTCAAGAACAAGAGAAGCTCCTTTTGGCTTAAATCTGATGCTGTATCAGCAGGGATCTTGTCCACAGGCAAGTGCCATAAGTAACAACAACACTTGGAGAACCGGAGAACCTCTTGCATAAATTTTTTTTATAATACAAAATAAACAATAGATACAAAATCTTATTTTTGGCTTAAATTTAGCAGTTTTATTGTGATATCCTTGGCGTTTTATTTGGCGATTAAAATCTGTCATGATGTTAATAACATCCGAAAATCGAATCTGTATTTTAGATGTGTTTTTTCCAATAAGATTAAATAGATATTGATTAAAATCTACCCTTTAGTCAAATAGAAAATGTAATATATTAACTCATTGAGTTTTTGAATTATTGCGCTTATAGTTTCTGCAAGACATATTGGAACTGACTCAAAATTTCGTAAAATCTGCATTAATGATGTTAAATGTGTGTGCCAAATTGTATCCATCTAGCTTTCGCCGTTTTGTAGTTACATTGTGAACTTATTTTTGAATAGTTGAACAGGCATACTTTCTATGAACTGATTTTATTAGAAAATCAACACATTCGATATAAATTCCGTGTATCGATTTCATTCATCTTTCTAAAGCACATTGAATTTCAAAATGATTCTTGCGTAAACTCTATTTCAATTTTCTTCAATAAATATATTTAGCCTTATCTGTTAAAATAATTTTAAACATGTAATGGAATTCTTTACTTACTGAAAAAGGGTACTGTAAACATTATTTCCAATTTAACTTTAATACAACTTTTCTATGTATTATTTTCTCATCAAAGATTTGAAGTGAAAATTAAAATACATTCTCTAAAAAATTCATTTCGCTATTTCTAAGTAGCTGGAGAGTTCTTGGAAATAATATAGATTTTTTTTCTTCAATACTCAAAAGAAAAGATTGCGTAATAGAATTTCATTATGTAAAAAAACTGATAATCAATAAGATTAATTCAGCCTAAATCTATGAGCAAGAAACTTTTGATTAAAAAATGAATTAAATTAGTTCAGCATTTTTAATATAAATAAAATGCAGAGATCCATACATATAAAATATTATTCTGAATTTCTAAGCCTTTTCTGTATGAATAAAATGCATAGAATCATGCATTGAAAATACGTTTTTAATTTTAAAAAGTAATTTTTATACAGTTGCAAACTTTTCAAAAATCTTGTTTGCTGTATGTGAATACCTTTTATAAAGGTATTTTTTGCGTTGCTTTATGATTATCCACATAGAAAATGAATGCACGAAAATTCTAAAGTGTTAAATATTGTTATTCGAATTTAATTTTACTAAATGAGTACATTTTTTTCCTTTCAATAAATATGCTGAAAAATTTACTCTTGTCTGATGTGAACAATTTTACATATGATAATAAATTTGCTTCTGCAGGATTTTAAATAACAAAGTAATAGCGTCAGAAAAAGGAGATTTTTCTAATATAGAAGATAATATATTAAACATATTTTATTATGAATTTTATACTCATATTATCGTTAGAGTTATAGAATTTTGTTGATCATTGTTCTCTACTCCCATAATTAAAATTAATTAAAAAAATGTACTAATATTTCTTTCAGATAAGGATTTTTTTCCAGTTTTTGATTTAAATGCTGACGAAATTATTTTTTAAGTTTAAAAATCTAATTTTTAAAGAGTATGCTACTTTTATATAAAAAGTAATGGATCTTTTTCTTTAATTTCAGTATAAAACTAAGAATATCTATTTATTTATTCTCTTTTAACTCAAAATCAGATAATGGCGCTTCAATGTACATTAAAATAAATAAAAGTTCTAAAAAGTTCTCATGTGTTTTATATCAAGAAACAAACAAAAGTATGCAAATAAATGGTAATCTATTTGTAAAACTTTGTTATTTGAATCCAACTATACAATAAGAGCATTAGTTTAAAACATGAGTAATGGCGTGTAGTGTTTTTTTAGCAAGGATACAAAGCAGCTAATTTCCAACCACGAGTGCAGGTCCAATTTAGCCATTTTGTTTCCTATGGAACTTCATTAATTCAGAGATATATCATAAATGTTTCTATGTACCATGGATTTATAATTGCAATATATATATATATATATATATCAAAAGTATATTTTGCCATCCATTCTGTCCGAATAAACGTTCGAAGATCTAAAACTATTCGTAAAATAACCCAATTTTAGGCTTAATATGATTAGGCCTAAAATTTAGGCTTAATATTTTAAGCTTAACATGACATCTTGATATTTAATCATTGGTCTTATTTCCCATTCAATATTCGAAAAAAAAAATTGGCACATCTGACATCTTTAAAAATAGAACCGAATTTGCCAATTCACAAAATGAGAATTCACTATTCGAATTACTGACTCTAAAATTGAGCTTCTATTCATTAAGATGAAACGTAATATATTAAATTAGTTAATATTACTATTCTAACTCTATAGTTAATAGTTTGTTGCAGAATAAATTTTGAAATTCCTCATTTTAATTTATTCTGGCGTTATAAAATACTATTATGTGATTAATTGTAAATGGTATCGCCCTGCACTTACTGATACAACTGGATAAATATTAAATTCCTTTATCAGAAAGATTTGATGTAGCACTTAAGAATGATATTGAATTTTTCTCTTTCAGGCCTTAATATTTCATCGTGGTTCTCATTTGCATAAAAGAGTTGTGTTGAGCTGAATGTATACTGGCTCACTGTATTTATTAGGTTTCAAAATGGGCAAATGGAATAAATGTGGGAAGCAAGCTTAGGGTAGAATATGCGGAATTCCCCGAAGGAAATAGATGCAAATTGAAAGCAATGGAATGATTTTATACAAGTTAAATTACCGATTGAAGGATAAATAATTTCTAATTCAATAAAAAAACACCGGGTTTAGAGTCATTTCTTTTAATTTCTAAGAGTTCTTTCGTATAACAGTGTCCGATTCTTAAATTTCAGAAAATTAAATTGAAAAATTGTTTTGGATTCTGTTTGAAAAAAAGTAGGGTAACGTTTACATAAATGGTATGCCTAATAATTGATTCACTTGGAATGAACGAAGAGTATGAAATCTAATTTGGTAAATATTATCATAAATATCAAAATTTTATTTATTAATATCCTTATAAAATGCTATTGCGTTTAAATGAGTTTTTTCGTTTTTGCTATTTTAAAATATTTATAAATTTAATAATATAAAACATTACTTCATATCGAAGATTTTATGGCAAACTTTTCATATTTAATAATAACTACAAACCAGAAACTTGTTGGGATATTTCAGTTAAAACATCAACCTGGTTTAATCTAAATTTTAAAGGATAAATAGGTATATGCAATTTATGGTATTAGAAACTGCATACACGTATTCATAAGCGCAAAATATATTTGATAGTAAATATTATCATTTTCTAGATATTATTATTTTCCAAGAAAAATAATAGTAATAATATAAAATTAAAAAAAAACGAATTCATTTGTGTTGGATTATTTTTAAAATTACTTCCTTTAAATAGTTAAAAAATTATCAAATGCTAATATATCCTATTGATTTTTTTTCAAAGAAGTAATAAAAAACGATAGAAAATGTAAAATCCTGTCATATGTATTCACATTCAACTCTAAAATAAAGACAACTGTCTCAATAACTTTCTGAACCCAGAATATATTTGAAGTGTTTCCACTGTCGAGTGATTTCAACACTAGAGTCTTTTTTTTATTCAGCATTCTTTAAAAAATAGACAGCAAATGAATAAATAAAACAGCTTCTGGGTATACATTGCAGAAAAAAAATTGTGCAACTGCCAAATGTCTTTATTGATATTTCACAAGAAGCAACAATTTTTCAACAAAGCTTTGTCTACATCCTTTCATTCTACTGCGATTGTGACTACTTTTATGACCTTTACTCTAAGTTCCAAAAAAATTTAAGAAAAAGACAAATAAAAATATTCAAAATAAATAGTTAAGTAGTTTTGAAAATTCTTTGGCTAATTTATTCTTATGGATAGACTTGTTTGTTTCCTTCAATTTATGCATTTACATCAAAACCAGTCTAAATATTTTTACTTTAATATAAACATTTTAAGAAGTTTTTTCTGGCAATCTCGAATACATAGTTATTAAGTTACACAGTTATTAAATGGAATTACATCCCATGTATTATAATTCCACCTTTCAATGAGGTTACAAAATATTCAGAAATAGCAAGATTTTGCAGATTTTTTTTTTCATATGCCACATGCAGGGAAATAATTCAGTATAATGCAGTAAAAAAACTGCATAAAGTTTCTAAATCTGTATTATCAAAATAAGTTTCACTGATAGTAAACCCGGGATAATCTTACTTTTATTGTAATTTAGTTAATTTTGCAACCATGTAGTAAATATTTTATGACTTTCTTGCAATGAAAGAACAAAAGTAATTCCAGCACCATGAAAATCATTACCAATATTGCTTAGGGGGATAGTATAAAATGTTGATTCAAACAAAATTGGGAAAATTAACAATACATACAGTTTGATTCGGCTGATATTATTTGGAAAATTTTGCAATAGGCAGAATATAGCAATATTAACATGTAAAATGATTGTTTCAATCTTTTGGAAGAACAATTATATTCTTTTATAAATTATTAAAAGAATTTTCAATAAAATATTGATTTAGGACAGATTTCAATAGAATATAGATTTTTTTACTTACGATTTCTGTGGGTTTTGAATGTAGTTTTAAAAAAAAGGCCCAAAGATTTTTCGCTTTGTGCTATAATAACGTTGCGTGAAGAATAATACTAGTACATATATTGAAGGAAATTGCTAATTTATATCAAGGAAATATTTTTTTAGAATTTTTTTAATTTATATAAATAAACATCTTGTAAAATAAAATAAATTCGTTTTGGATTAATAATGATAAGTATTAAGTGGTAAACATATGAGAAAATTTTATCTTCAATCTGCCAGTATTTTTTCACTACATATGTTCCTTATATCTCTTTCTATTGCTTGACAATTACATAAATTTTCAACAGTGACTACTATTAATGTTAAACTGTACTAAACACAGATAGAGGTAAATAGCATTCTAATGTAAGTTTATGAAGCAAAACGTATTCTCAGGCATCTTAAAAACCAAAAGCTTTGGAAAAAGTGCATCTAAATTATACAGCAAAAATGTAGCGATGACGAGTATACTCGTCAAACATGGAGTCTGTTTCATATGGAATAATGCTATAACAAAATTACTTTAAATTTTTATTTCAATAATCATAGTTATTTATTTGCTTAAAAGGACATACACTTTTGCATATGACCGAAAAGAAATATAAAAATTAATGCAGCACAACGATGCCTTTTAGAAAAAAAGTTCATGTTATAGGCGGAATTTTTTTTGTTAATAATTATTAATAATATTTTATTTGTTCCTTTGATTTCGTTTTGGTCTCAAAATATTTTAATTATCTTGAAATTATTTGAATTTACATCTTGAAATAATTTACGAATGCATTTGATTTCTTGCTAATGCTGTCTACTAATAAGTCGAATAAACTCGCTATAACCCAAAATGTTGTACTTTTTTATGACGAGTATACTCGTCAAAAACAGTTAACTGATTAACTTTAGAAAAATCGATTCACTGAAGGATGCTAAGAATTATTTAGAATTCTGATTTCTGAAAAAAAATCTTATAAAACTGTAATGGAATTTTTAAAGTCAGTCGAAATCTCAATAAATCTTCTCTGAAATGTTGTTTCAAATTAATACATATACAAGTACACCTGGACCATAAAAATTTAAAAGCGATGACAAAAAGAAGGATAGAATTAATCCTCGTGATAGATTTATAACACAATATTCTAAAAATAGCTACAAAAACTGTAATATCAAGCCAATTTATAAAAAAAAACAGTGAAAATAAAATATTTACTCAATACAGTTATTTTAAATATCGAACATAAAATTCTAACTACTTCAAATAAAATAAACTAAAAAGATTTTATACGGAAAGAAAAATGCTAACAAACTTCCGCTTTCAAGTTAATTGAATTCTTAAAATTCTTTAACCGAATTTCAAACATCTTAATAATATCTGAATTGGCTTAGCTCAGAGATCTTCTCAAGTGAGAAGTTAAACGGAGCTTGACGAATTTAAATTACTTTTACATTTTTATTCCTTCCTTTTTGAGCTGTCAAGTTTTAAGGTTCTCATTTTTTTTATTCTTCTTCTTCGAGATGTTTCTTCTTCCCTTTGAATAAAAAAATGTAATTTTATGATTTTTCTTACCCTTTTTCATTCTCTTGAAATGTTTTATTGATTTTTTTTTGGAAATTAGAAAGAAGAATTTGTTTGCTTATCATAGTTTGTAGAATACTTTACATTCTATTTTAGTAGTTAAAATTGCAATCTTTCATAAAATGAGAAGAAGAAAAAAATTATCAACAACTTAGTCAAAATTAACTTATTCAAAATGCAAATATATGATTATCACATTTGGGGTTTCTTTTTTTAAATTATTTTATTATGGGATCCCTATTATGTTGCTTTGATTGTTAAGCTAAATAGTTAATACGTAAATTAACTCTTTACTATTAAATCCGTTTAAAATATAGTTTTCGCATAGTTATAGTCTAAAATAGAGTAATATTTGTTTCATAAAAAGAATTTTTGGAGGAAAATCTAGTACTTTGCTTTTTATATACGAAGAGAGGGGTTCATAACGGGTGTCTTTTTTAAAAAAAATTATTAACTTTATAATCTCATGAAATTTTATTTTTTATATATTTATTACTAAACGCTTTGGTGAACTAATTGTTTAGACATTATTGATGATTGCAAAAATTTTAAATTATACATTCTGCTTAAGTATATATTATAAGTTTCCTCTGAAAAATATTTTTAAACTTCAGACTTTGAATAAAATGTACTCGTAGTGGTTTACAGGATTTATACTGTTCTGCCCATTTTGTGATGCCCTTCCATTATTCTTTGTCTGTATATACGTCACCTGTATTACATGTGTATTTATACTATATATTATCACAGAAAAAACAACAGTATTTGAAAATGTGGTTTACTTTATAGAATTTTTCAATGCTTCTTGGTTCTGAAATTATGTTTAATTGTTATTTAAATAGAATTTCAAAATCATTATTAGAAACGTATTTTATGTTGGAACGTATTCAATATTAAAAAAAATAAACGAGCTATTTATATCACCATCAATAATAATGGGAAAAAGAACAGGATGAAATATCAGCAGCTTCAATAAAAAAAATTAAAATTTCATTCCAAAATAATAATAATAAATATAGCAAAAAATGCTTACAACTTTCTTAATTTCATTTTAAATCCTAGTTTATAAATATTGATATTAATGAAAAAAATTTCGAATTTCAATACAAGATAAAAGGGATATTTATTCTAATATGTTTAGAAATTCTCACAGAAAAATTTTCTTTTTTAAAAAAATATTATGTACATAATTCTACTCTTTGAAATATATATGTTCCAAACTTGATAGTTTTAGTTCAAAGGGTTTTGGCTGTAAAGTGCCAACCCAAAAACAGACATGTTTTCCAAATAAAGATAAAGATAAAAAATAATATGTAAACAAATAGGAAATTGATAAAAATAAATTTACATAAAATGAAAAAAAAATATTACATCTATCTTGATAATAAATTTGAAACTGCACCAAAATAAATACTTATAACTATGCAATTTCATCTTTGACACATTGACTCTAATGACAAGTAATTATCTTTTTATTTGATAATAAAGTAGGTTATTCTAAATCATAATCGTATTTTAAAAATTGAAATTACTAACTATGCACGAGTTATTTTCATTCAGGAGAAGTAAAAATCAAAATTCAAAGCAATGATACAAAATATTTAGCATTTCTCACTGGGCAACGATTTCAAGAATTCTGCAAACAGTAATAATTTATTTAATAATAAAACTTTTTTTTAGCTTCAGATGCTATTACACTTTAACAGAAAGACTTGATTAACTACTAAATTATAAAAAATTACTCTTCCCTAAGAAAAAAAAATGTGAAGGTCACTCCATGCTTTTTTTGAAACCGAACTTTGTTTTAAAATTTTGACGTTTCCCCTAAGCGGCATTTAAAATAATTTTGGGAATGATGTTTTTTGTAACTGTCTTTCTTTCTCGTCTCAAAGTATAATCGAATTTGTGTGAAGATCTCTTAACAGATGCCTCAAAAGAAAGTTTGCTTTGACAACTCCCAATTACAACTCTTGATAGAACAAGAATATGGTTAGAAACAAATGAAAAGCATATCGAATGAATGAATAGCTTAAAAAAACAGGAATTTGAGAACATGTAAAATACTTTGACACTTTCCAACAATTTCAAATACGAGAATGCCTTGAGGGTAAGTCTGTTTGCTTGAAGTTTAATTTTCCGTTTAGAAAACAGCAAAGGTATCGAAACTCAATGCATGCCTTGAGTATAATAAATACAAAAACTTTGTTGTTTTAATGAATCTCACATTAAATTCATTTACTCAAGAAAGGGATTTCGAGGTTAACCATTAACGTTTTTTGTGACAAAAATTCCGCGAGTTAAAAGCGTTGTTATACAGAAAGGTTGAATTGCAGTTTCTGCCTTGAATTTTGTTCGTGAGCTTTTAAATTCAAAAACATAAAAATTATTCAGGTCATAACTTAAAATTATTTTGAAAGTGTTGAGGTGAAATGTAAAAAAATATTTAAACAATTCTTTTGCTTCATTTTTCGTAAAATAAATGTCTGGAAATGATTTATATTACATTAAAATAATTGATTTATGGAAATAAGGATCAAAGTAAAACGTGGACTAATTAAAATTTCCTATTAGTTGAATTCCCATTTTAGAATAGTTTAAGTTTAGTTTAATAGATTTTCATAAAATAGAAAATGATAGTTGTTATTAGTTACATCTGCTTTTTTTTTCACGCTATAATTTTAATTTACTCTTTAGAGCTTTAGTTAAATGTATTTCAAATTTCTTTTCGTTTGCTCTTGAAATTTGTTTGTGAGCTTTTAAATTCATCAACAGTTTTTAAAGTCACAAACAGAAAAATTATTCAGGCTATAACTGAAAGTTATTTTGAAATTATTGAGGTAAAATGTAACAAAATATTAAAACAATTCTTTTGCTTCATTTTTCGTAAAATAAATGTCTGGAAATGATTTATATTACATTAAAATAATTGATTTATGGAAATAAGGATCAAAGTAAAACGTGGACTAATTAAAATTTCCTATTAGTTGAATTCCCATTTTAGAATAGTTTAAGTTTAGTTTAATAGATTTTCATACAATAGAAGATGATAGTTGTTGTTAGTTGCATCTGTTTTTATTTTTTTCATGATGTAATTTTAATTCACTCCTAAAAACTTTAATTTAAAAAAAATCAGATTTCTTAATGTTTTCAAAAGCTTGCCATCAGTTGTTGCTTTTATTATAATCATTATTTTTCTTAATTACTTTGATGATAATAAAAGCACATAATTCAGTTTAATTCAAAAGTATTGGAATTATACTATGGCTAATCATTTTGTTATTAACTTTACTAGTTCTTTGAAGTAAAAATTTATTTTCTTTTTGAAAGAGCATTTGAAGAGATGCCACGAATCAAAGAAATATCTTGATGAATTCCTTTCACAGATGAAACGAAATCAGAAAATTGAGCTCAAAGGAAGTTTCAAATTTGATATGGAAAACTGCAATTTTGGAATAAAGTTTTCCAAAGGAAGGCATTGAAAGTAGGAATAAAGTTTTCATAAACAAGGTTAATTAGATTCTCAGAAACTCTCTACTGAAGGTGTTTTATATTGTTTAATGTCGAATATGACAATATTATTAAATAAAAAAAAGATCATTATATGGTTGGAAATGCTGTCTCTTCCCTATCCCATTTATGACCTTGACCTTAAATAACTTTCTACAGGCGATCTGGCATAGGGGTAGCGTGTCTTCCCCGGGATTTGAGTTTTCTAGACCCTGTTCGGATATGACTGTTTTTCTGTGTTCTATCTTTAAGGTGATTGAATGTGCCTCCCTTTAAAAAGGAACTACGGACACAAAAGTCGTACTCTTGGCTCCAGGTGGCGCTACTACAAACAAGAAACGTTGAATAAGCTTAAATCGTTGACTACCTCAGCGAGTTTATCCTTGGTAATTACCAAAAGAAACAAAAACATCTTAAAATGATTCTATGATTGATGAAATGATTATATATGATGATATATATGCTGAAATTATTTTAAGAGAACTCTTTTTTAGTATATGTTTTCGCTCATTTAATCCAGGACAATTTTTCGTGAACTGTACCTCAAAAATTTATGATTAGATTAGGAAATCAAAGAAAAAAATAATGCGTTCATTTTAGAAGAATTTTGAGTGTATGATCAATGAAAAAAAAATAAAATGATTAAAGCTTGAGTAAGTACTTTTATTATAAACAAAATATTAGAACAAAAAAAATTCCCCTCCGCAAGATCGGAGGCAAAAGTAGATTTTTTGCCTCTAAGTTATTATATGACAGCAAAAATTATTGATGATAGAAATAGTCAATATTTTTATTGAATGTAGGAATTCCCATGCACCAATAAGTTTACAGAAATAGACAACACAATTCATATAGACATCACATTCAGAAACGCTACTCACGTATTACATTTATTTGCACAGTCCTTTTTTACAGGAGGGCACATACGCACGCCTTAAAGATAGAACAGATAAAGAACCATGCCTAAAACGGGATTCGAATCCAGGACGCTCAGATGAGGGAGAAGACACACGTTACCAATAATTACAATCAAGTATTTAAAATCCGTTTTGAGATCTTAATTTCTAAGATATTGAAGTTATTGAAAAACTTTAGATGCAAAGGTTATTTGTTTTAATAAGACAATCAAAACTTAATTTTCATAATTTTATATAAAACAATTGATAGTGGAGATCCTAGATTGACATTTTAATACTTCTAGTTGTAACTTATTTTTGATCAAATAAAAGCTGTGATTGCAAAGTTTTGATAAATTAGGTTATCCATCACTCTACAATGAAAATATAATTTTATTTCGACTGAATGGTCACGATATTATCTTTTATGAAATTTCTGTGCAGTTAAAATAGTGGAATTATTAAGAGTTACTATAGAAAGCTGTAAACAACAATAGTACCATTTGTCATTAAAGTACCAAAGTACCATAATCAAAATTTTGAATATCCGAAAAACGGATTCATAAACGAGTGGGAAAAGTTATGAGACTGATTAACAAAAATAATTAATCAAGAATTTGGCCTTAAATTTACTTTACATATGTCTCAAATTAGAATAGTGTTTTGGGGGATTATTATCATCAACTCATCTTAGCGTGAAACGACCAACAGTATTATATCGATATACTCACACTATTAACTGGCATTCATGATACAGAAAAAAATAGTGGAGATATTGGAAAATGTGTCTTGTTAAACTAATATGACTTGAACTTTGATCATGAACTTTTTGCTTGATTGAACTTTGATCATGAACTTTGTGCTTGATTGAACTTTGATCATATACTTTAGTGAACTTCATTTGATCATGTTTTTTATTTGAAATAATCAGTATTATCAACAATTTCTTTAGTTAAGTGTAATACTGAATGTCTCAAACAATACTGATTACTCCAAAATGTACTGTAATTACCTGAAAGATATAAGTAATTATTATATTACTAATTGGTTCATGTATTTATGTACCAATTAGTAATGAAATTAAAAATGGAAGTCAGATTCTAATTCGAATAAATAGTTACCATTATTTACTGATTTCTTTCAAGGACAGTGCAAAATTAGTGCAAACAATTTTATAAACCATGCAATTATGATCATAAACTAAGCAACTAATATAATAAATTGAATGAATATATAGCCAACATTTCTTTCAAAAGCATTTATTTTGGATAAAACATAGATAAGAAAGACTGAATTTAAATCTGTCTAAAAGAGTATCATGAAATGATTTTCAGGTATTCTTCATTGTTTTAGCTCTCAGATGATATATTTATATAATTCTAAATAATTTATAGTGAGATAAATAATGAGATAATTTATAATTCAGTTTATTTTTTTATGATTTATTTATATTCTTCAACTAAAAATTTATCGAAAGTAATTTAATGAATAGAAAAATAACTTTGCTATCTTAAATAGGAAATAAATATATGCATAAATTTAAATATATAGTTACAGAAATAACAAACTTCTATGAATTGTTTGTTTAATACTAATAATAAGCTATTTCTTGATTAAATGCAAACATTGACAATATTCATAGAAATAATTGGATTAATACTAGCTTATAATATCCATAATAATAAATTGTCATAATAAATATATCGACAAAATTGGAATATGCTAAAAAATTCAAAAATGTTCCACTTGTTTAAAAATAGCATTTTTAAAATGTTGAAAATTTGAACATGTCTTTGCATTTATCTAAACTTATATAGTCGAAAGCAGTTAAAAAATTATTAATGATATTCAGTAACATCTTTTATTCAAAAAAACCCCTTTGATCTCCAAATATGAAATCTATATCACCATTTTCTATCACTTTTACGTACTGTAAAATTAAATAATAAGTACTTACACCATTAAGAAATAAATTTGACTCTTTAATAATTGCGAGTTTAATTTTTATGGGAGTTCTTACATTTTAAAATTCCTTTATACTTAAAAATGAACTATGTTAATTATGTAATTAACTTAGAAGCAGTTTTTAAACATTCTTTGCATTATTCATTCGCTGTTCATTGAAATTTACTTAATTTTTGCAAAAATAAATAAAGCCTGACTGAAAGTCTAAATTAAAATATTTTATTAATGTTAATTAATATATTTTGTTATTAACTTTTAGCTTCAAAACAATTTTTTGTACATGATGCATGTATTTTCAATTTTTACTTTATTTATGTTTGATAAAATTCTTTTATAAATATAAAATGTATGGGGAGAAGTTTTTTTTCTACCAGAATTTTCGACAAATAAGCACTGTGGTTTAAAAATTCTCAGTAATCGCAACTAAATTTAAGTTTTGCATAAATGAAATTAATAATAATAATGTACATATATATAATCCCAAAGTGAATTTTAAAAAGTCAACTTAATTTCACGTAAACTTTCCATAAAGATATTATATTTAAAATCGTTTAAAGGTATGAAAGTATTTTCGGTTTTCTCCTTTTTTTGTTTATGTAAAAAGGAATTCAATGTTTTTAATATTTTTTTTTGAATTTGTAAACCCTTTGCACCGCTACTTTATATATTTATTAATCATTTCCTCTCTGAATTACTTTACGAAAAGAGTATTTCTTGACTAAATTTTTTTAAAAATTATTTTGCCGTATTTAATATCAGAAAATGTTTCATTTTGTCTGTTTTAGAATGAAACATGAAATAAAGCCGATATCACAAATTTAATAGCAATATTTTTAATTTTCCATCTTTTATCTTGATAAATAAGATCATAAAAAGTACTTAAAGAAAATTTTATTTTTAAAAGTAAATAATGTCAAATGTAATTAAGGTTTTAATTGAAGTTAAACACTAGAATTATCTTCTATAATATATTATTATTAAGTGATAAAATTATTAGTAATTATAAAGTGGAAATTTTCAAATTTTAAGTATTAAACTAATAAAACTACTACTAATTCTCTGAATAAAAAACAATAAATCTTTATAATATTATTAATACATATGATTAAATATCTCTAAAATTCTGAAAAAATTTCAATTATATTAAACATTTTAAAAGTACAAGAAATACTTCTGAATAAATAATTTAACCGTTAACAAAGTTACTTTAATATAAATAACAGGATTCAATTATTTACATATTTTTATGCTAATAGTGATATTTCAGAAATGTCATTTCAAATAAAATACGGCAAATAATTATTCTTAAAAGTGAAAAAAATTTAATCCTAGTAAAAAAGCATGATAAAATTATTCAATTGTCTTTGAAAAACACATTTAAGAGTAGTCGAAAATACTTTAAAATGTAAAACAAGTTTTCTTAAAATCAAATAGCTCTTATTTTTTTTTGCTTTGAAAGATGAAAAGATATTAACTGAAAAACTCCCTGTAAGCAAATTACCTACCGGATAAACACACGTGTTTATGTTTCATATGGGCGTGTGACAACAAATGTAAAGATGAAATAATTAAAAAGCAAAAGTTCATTCTTTAGGGATATTAAAAATAATCTCTAGATTTTCTTTCTTCATCTTCTTTGTTTACCATCAATATATAATCGAATTCATTGCAAAGGTGTTTTATAAAAATAACGAATAAGAAAGAATGTAGTTCATATTTTCAAATTATTATTCATAGTAAAACAGAACAATATTTATAACTTTGTAAAATGAGAAAGAAATAGAATGAATTTGTAAATTAGGAAAAACAAGACTAGGAAAAAAAAGATGCTTTGATATTCTTGTATGTATTGAAATGAGAAATTAACTCGAGAAGAAATCTATTTGAAACTGATTTGTCATTTTTAATCTTGCCGAAACAATCGAAATCATTATATTTTCTGCGAAATTTTAAAAGGACTAATTGTGTTAATTAAATTAATTTTAATAGTAATTTTAGATTTCATCATTAAACATTTTTGAAAAAAAATTACAAGTTTTGAAAATACAAGACAGTGGAAAATTCATTTCTTCATGATATATAATATAAAATATTTTAAATGTAAAAAGCATTTGAAGGGTATAAAGTAATATAAAAAATTTAAGGACAGAAATTATAGAAAAATATATACAATGTATCGTTGTTTAGATATAATTATATTAAACATAAAGAGTATTAATTATAATCTTGAAATGAATAATTAGTTATTTGTGGAAAAGAGGAAGTAAAGAACTTTGAAAACGTGCTGAGAAGTAAGCAACAAATGCGAAATTGTAAATCTTTTAGATTACAAGATTAGAAATTTCCTTATATATA
>JAOUZG010038069.1:11642377-11655026 GCA_026289955.1 Argiope argentata | reverse complement strand
TCAAGGCTAAATTTTTTTTAATAAAAAATATTAATTCTTTCACGATCAATTTAAATCATAGACATGATGATTCTTCAATGAATTATATACTGAGTAATCTTACAGATTACCAGAAAACTGCAAATTTATATCCTTAACTCATTGCTTAAATCAGAAATCGTAACATTTTTATATAAAATAGGCACTTAAAAGATGTCATTGTTAAAAAACAACTGTTAGATTGTTACATTAATTAAATTTTGACACTCTTATTTCTTTTCAAGGCATCTATGTTTTGTGTTTGACAACAAAAATTGGCCAGCAAAATGTATTTAAAAGCGAAGAAAATGTTTGAATTAAAAAAAAGTTTGACTATATAGCTGCATTAATATATACAGTGATTATCATTTAATAAAATAATATTCTATCAAAATAAGTATTCTCTTATCTTCTGTGTTGTGTCTTGTTCTGTTTTTTTTAATCTGAAAAATTCAGTAAATTTTTAGTATAATCATTAAGGAAATAACTTAATTTTTTTTATGTATCTAGTCCTAATTTTAAAAGTTTTCAAGAACTGAACTTTAGATCTTAGTTAAAAAAATCTGAGAAATTGCTCTAGAAATATGTTTTTTTTTCCAAATGGTATTTTTCTTCAGTTTTATAAAATATTTTACAATAAACGTTTAGAGTGAATCATCTAGATAAATAATATCTTGAAATAAAAGACAAAATTCTTAAATGAAGAAAATTTTATAATCATGTAATAGTTTTAAAATAGGACAAGAATTATAATAAAAATTGCATTGCATCACAAAGTTTCTCCTTTATTAAACAATATGTTATTATTATACAAAAATGTAAACAAAACTTTGCATTTTTTTATTGAAATTGCGAAATGATCACAATTTGTAATTGATCCCTCTATAGTCAGCAAGAGTTCGGATGCTAAAAACATGTCAATACAGTTGCTGCCTCTGATGCAAATAAGCATTTGATTACAATAGGGAGAGGGAAATGTTGATCTTCTTTCATTTCCATTACCGGTCGTTTAAGGTTTTTAAACTAATAGATTTTGAAGTAAAGTGGCTTAAGGTATCCCAAGATTTTTATAAATGTCTGTGTGTCTTTTGCTACTTAAAAAGAAAGGGTTTAGAAATATAAAACTTTGTATTTCAAATACCACAAAATTAAGGAGAAGTATTTTTGATAGTTGTAATTAGTCTCATCCCATCTAATGAGGCAGCTGACGAGTTCATATGAATTTACTCATTACTAGCCGATTTAATCGACCAATTAGTTAGACATTTTATTTTACTTTTTTTATTTAGGCAAATAATTTCTTATAACCGTTTTTCTTTTCAGTCAGATTGTCTAACAAAAATTAATTTCAGACAGTATTTCTTTTATTTAACAAGGAATTTTTGTAAAACTCATATTCGATTGTAAATTGATCTTACCAGAAAGATTGAATAGTTCTATTATTCAGTCTACCCAAGGCAAATATTGCGGGAGATTTTAAACTAGTAATCCATTTTTACGGGATTTTATTTTCTAATAAGATTTTAGGGAACACATTTTTTATATATAGTAAAGAAAATGATCTAAGCCTGTTTTTGTAATTCATATCTTAAAAATTACTGAAATATATTCTTTGTAATTTTTTAATATTATACTTTAATTTAATATTATACTAGATATTAAGATAAGAGAAATTCAATGAATACATAACATAAAAATTTAATGCCTTTTTAATCTTTTATGAGCATCCTATTGGCATTTGGCACCATGTTGGTTCACAGGAATTATTAGTTTCCGAATCTGTATATTCAAATTAAGTTAAGTTTCTTATACATTACTTTTTTTATGGTATACACAGTGAATACATTTAATCGTCACTGTATGAAACCATACTATTTTAATGGCCTTAAAAGCTCTTTTTTTTCACTATATATGAATAATCTTTGTGAAATCGACGATGAAAAATATTCCGTAATTAAATGTTTAATGATACAATGAACAAATTTGAATTTCATTACAACAATGAAAACTTGTTCTATCGACATAATCCAGGAATTTTATTTCCTATTTATTTCTATGATTAACCCGTTAAGTACCGAATTACTTCACCCTTAATTCTTTTAGCTTATTTTTGAGCCATTGGTTAAGTGTTGGTACAAAATAAACGTAGATGGAATTTTTTAATTGATGAAAAAATTCAATTGATAAAATTGGAAAAACATTCTTCCTTTATTGGAAAACATTATTGGTGTTCTTTTAAATACTTTTCGAAAAAATAGTGATATAGTAGTATATAGCCAGTATACAACCAGATATAATAGTATTCAACCCGATTTAAACGGTACTTTAAAATTACCTTTGATATGTAATTTTATATATAAAAAATGAAAACACTCATCTTTTAATTTTAATTTTTAATCTTGGCCCTTTGCCATATCTTTCGCAGAATTGTGTTAAATAAAACTAAATTTTATTGCTTCATTGAAAGCATTAATATTAAAACTATAAAGAAGGCAAATACAATTTTTAAAAATTGGAATTTATATGCACGTTTATCCACAAACATATTTCTAAACATTTTTGTCTTTGGGATTTAAATTCTATAAGAATAAATATCAATGAAGAAATAATATAAAATTTAATAATAGCTTCATAATGTCTCTTCATATCATGATCAAACCATATGTATATAAAAATTGCCTGAAACCAAATAATTAATACACCAAAATATAATGGGTAATCAAAGAAATATCTTAAAAGAATGTCTTACAGGAGAGAAATGTTACAAAAACACTTAAAATAAAGAAAATCTTTTTTTTTTGGAAAGCTAATGAAAAAAAAACTATTTTTAAAGTGATTTTTTAATGTTTTTTAAGTGTAGGAACATCTTTTTGAAAGACTTTCTTTGCAATTAAATAATCAAAACAATCTAAGTGAGAAAAAAAATGTAAACATGCCTCACCAGGTGCTCCTGACAACAAGAATTAAGGTGAAAGCTTGACTTTCTCTTGTCAGCCGTATTTAAAATAATTTCGCAGAGATAATTTTTTTTCCTACTCTCCACTTTTAAGAAATAATCGAATTCATTGCAAAGTTATCTTCACGGACAATGAAAAAAAAAAAAAACTAAAACTGCAGTTTATGACAGTTCCCAATTACTATTCATGCTAAAACAAGAAAATAGTTAGCAGCGCGTGAAAAGAGATAGTTAGAAAGAACGAACGAATAAATTATTTAAAAAAAAAAACCCTGTAACGTGGGAAAAGGAAAATACTTTGACACTTTTCAACGATTTCAAATATGAGAATGTCTTAGGAGAAAGTCAGTTTGTTTGAAGTTGAGTTTTCCTTTTGAAATGAAATGAAGGAATCGAATTTCAAGACTTTCCTTGAGATAATAAGTATAAAAATTTTATTGTTTTAATGAGTTTTACGATGAACTTTGTTATCAAAAGAAAAGAAAAAGGGTTTCCATCATTAAAGGTTGTAGAATAAAAGACTATGTATTGAGAAATTTGATATACAGAGAAATGCGTTCTTTATATGATTTATTTTTTTAAGAAATAACTGCTAATTTTTAATCCAAACAAAATTTTTAAATAAAAGAGATAGAATATGTATATATAATATACTTAAAAAGGATTTTTAGGATTTTACCTTTTAAGATTTAAGAATATTTAACAAAGTTATTTTCCTTACCTTTGACTCTGCATTTTAAATTATTTAGCAAACTAATTTTTTTTCCTATGAAAACAAATTTATTATTTGAAGAATAAATTTTAAAAAAAGTAATCCCAAATACGATTTTTTCTAAGATATTTGAT
The DNA here is from genome assembly GCA_026289955.1 of Argiope argentata. NCBI lineage: Eukaryota > Metazoa > Arthropoda > Arachnida > Araneae > Araneidae > Argiope > Argiope argentata. The sequence continues at coordinate 11,651,206 of JAOUZG010038069.1, read as the reverse complement.
CTAATTAAAGGTTTAATGTCCCAGATTCTATAAAATTTATTCTTATTTTTGTTAATGGGCGTATAAATATTGACTCTTTTTTTATGCATCTCCGATTTTTTAAGATGATAATAAAAGTAGATAAAATACATAATATTGATAATTTCGGGAAATTCACCAATTCGAGTTCAAGTTGTCATTCGTGCTTGTAAATATTTGAATTCCACTATTGAAAATGTTACAAAGCATGATTTATTTTCAAAAGCCTCAAATGATATTCTTCTCCTGTTTGAATTTTTTTTCTATTTTTATTTTCTTTATATATTCTTGTTCTACCCCTTTTATCATATATTTCTGGAACCATTTATGTTTTATATATATTATAAAACTAGATCTATTACATTTAATGCTTTTATTTTATGACATAATCATTTGCGTCCATTATATTTATTGAAGTAAGTGTATTTTAAGTTATATTGATGTATTTCAAATTTGAAACTTACTTATACTCATTTTTGCTTTGTTTATATATGGAATTAGTTTTTATTTTAAGAAAATAATTAATGAATAAATATAATAATGTATTTATAAATAAACCCTTTAATTCATGTTTACTAAATTCAAATCTCCAGCTATAACATATTTGACAGTCCAAACATTCTTAAATATGCCTTCGTCAAAACAGTAATATAAAAATACAGTCACCAAATAGTAAAATATACATGTTTGTAATATAAGGATCAATAGTTAATATTTATAATAGTAATGCATGATAATAGTTAGTCATATATATGACAGAAAATAGTCAATATGATTGAGAATAGAAGCTTCTTTTCAAAATTTCGTAATTATTTTTTAATCATTAACAAATTAATAGAAAGAAATATTTAGAACAAATCTCGCAATTTAGAATTCTGATTTGATATTTGAGCTGGCGCTTTTTCTCAACGGCATTTCTCAAGGAAATTGGTTTATATTTACTTCCTGATAATCAATCATTTTTCAAAGAAAAACCATACCATACTCTCCGACCCCCCCCCCATAAATTTAAATCACTAGGACTGAATCACCAGATTGCCGCAACAGTAACACTTGTGGGAACTGCAGTTGAATCCTAATGGCCATCACTGGCAACGGTACAACACTTCCCGTAGGAAGTACGTCACGTTATCAATGGGAGAAGCCTACATCCACCTGTTAGTGTGCCCTCTAGGGTGGAGAGATTCAACCACCATGATGAAAGCACCTTATCCTCATCTCCCGGGACATTTTTTCACAGAAAAATTACTTTACAAGTGCTCCTAATTATTCATATAATTATATCTTAAATATAAACATTTACTGATATTTTAGAAAAGGCGATATGTAAAAATCTGTAACAAAACTCTGTATTATGTAATTATGTAAAATCATAAACATAAATTTAGAAACGATTATATTAATTAATTTTATATTATATCAATTTATACTACAAACTATTATATTAATGAATAATGAATTCATAAGAATTAAACTTGAGCATTAGTTCTAATAATTAAATTCCAATATTTAATGATTGCTGAATGTGATGCAGAGTAATTAACTTTAAATATATTTCATAAAAATGCTGAATTATAAAAAATTTCTCAAATTCTACTGATAATTTGCTCTTTTTATTTCATATAAAGAGATAATATATTACTTAATTTTACTTCTAACATGGAGCTTGCACATTAGTTTCGATCATATTTCAAAATATAAAATGAGCATTCCAGGTTTTTTCAAAGAATTCGGAAATATTGTAATTAAATTGTATGGCAATTTTAAAACCAAAACACGATTAAAAATTAATTTTTACTGAAATATATTCATTTCGTAGTAGTGTATAAATTAAATCTGATTTGTGATTTCTTAATCCCTTTAGCTGAGAATTGTTGCGACAATTTTATTTCTGCCCTATTTTTATTGTAACATTTCGGTTACACCGTTATAAGGGAAATTGAATTTCACGATCTCAGTGCCTTATTTTTATTGAATTAAATTTATGTAAACTATTTATCAATAAAAGTTCAGATCTCCGATTAGGAGTAGAACATATTTAAGACATAAGAATAGAACTCAAAATTAAATCTTTGTTATTTTTAGAAAATACGTATTTAAAAATATTTTATATCTTTTTGAAGTTTTGAAAAATTTTACTTTTAAATTAAATTAACATATGGAATAATTTTGCATTCATTTTTCTTATAACAAAGAATATTTGAAAGGTTTATAAATGTTACATCTTTTGCTTCCACTTTTCAAACAAAGAAATTTAGAACATCGGAAGTTAATTTAAGAAAAAGTTCTAGCTACAAATTATTTCAACTCCAAAATGATATTTTATTTAAAAGTTTCCTTATCGCTTCCGCAATTACTTTTAAAAGGAATCTCTTTGTAAAAAATTATATATGCTTAATGCTAAAAAAATGTTATTAAAAAACCATATAAACCATATGATTTTTATCATAATTATAAAAGTTTATATAAGAACAATATGATTATATAAGTTTCCTTTAAAGCAATATATATTTTAAAGCATAAAGATTTAATTAGATTTTATTATTCTCACGTGTTAACCTTCTTAGACTGATTTACATTTTGTAAAAACTAATAGTAATGACAACACAAAAAGCAAATGACTCTATATCGAATTTAACAAAAGGTTTAAGAGAAAATTGATGGGAATAATTAATAATTGACACTACCTCCTGCCATGCGATTAATCGAAATAAAATATTGAATACAAGCGAGCTTCTAGGGTCAGTATAGCCTGGCTGATAGGGTGTTGTTCCCTTTGGGTTGCCAGTTCGAACCCAGCAGTCAAAGACTCGCTGTGTGTATTGTGGCTGGCGTACGTTAAATCTGTCATGGTCACAAATCCTCCGTACCGAGAGTAATATACTGAAGGGTACTGGGTCAAAGGTGATAGTTATCTGTTCCAGATCTAAATTATGAGCTGTGGATGAATGAATGGAATGCATAAATGAAGTTTGCCCTTTAAAAAGGGCTTGTAATGTGTCAATTAGAAGTCAGATTTTTGCTTTCGGTGCTCAAGGGTCCATACCCTCAGAAGCTACTACCGGGGGGCACTTCGAAACGAGGATGTAATGCTTCCGGCAAGGCGGTTGGATATCACCACCCTGGTAGGTACACTTATAGGCGAGGATAGGCTCTTCTCACCGATGATGGGGTATACTTCTTATGGGAAGTGTTGTACCTTGTCTGGTGATGACCATATGGATTCAACCATAGTTCCCCCCAGAATTGCTGTTGTGGAGGTCTGGTAATTCAACCCTCGGGGTTTAAATCAATGTCCTATCAGGTGAATCGGACATTCTGGAATGACTACCCTCAGAAGCTACTTCACCCCCCCCCTTAATCCATTGTAAAGCAATACATGAGAACTACAACAAGTGAGCCTCTGAAAGTGAAATTTTACTCTTGATTAATATTATATGTTATTATTGATAACTGTTAAAGCCTTTCATAATAATTTACGGGGGAAATTTCATTTAGTCTTATTTCTGTGATGTATTTTTCTACATGAGGAATCTTTCTAATACTTATGGCTGGATTTGAATTGATTCACCCTGTCATAGTTATTTGGAAATAAATGAAGGAGAATTTTAGGATGAAATTTTATATCATATATTTTCTTAATATTCAATTTGTGGTAAGTTTTTTGGCTGAAGTATCTGTTATTTATTTCATCAGTTAATTCCGACTCTTATGGTTTGGTTTATTTGGTTTTCTGGCACAAAAGCCACTCCTGGCCGTGCTGCTCCAATTAGATGGTAATAACATTTCAATAGTATATATAAAACCTTCCGATTAAAAACTAGAGAAAGGGTAAAAATTCAAAACACACATCGATGCATTAAAAACATCATTTAATGAAAAACACCAATGGTAAAAACCAAAAGTTTTTGAAAAAAGATTTCAAATTGACAAAGATCCTAAATAAAATCTAACAAAACGATGATCTGTAAAAATTAAAAAATTATGCAGTGAGGCTTTTCACCCACTAGTTCACACATATTAATAGAGTTTCTATTAAAAAACCATAAATTATGATTATTAAAAATAGGGCAATCGATTAAAACACGACGTACACATAACTCTGTATGGCATGTTGTGCATGTTGGACATGATTCCCCAAATAAAAGATGTCTATGGCTGAAGCGTGTATGACCAATGCGGAGTCGATTTAATTTTACATCAAGCCCGCCCACTGGGATAGTAGGCAAATCATTGGTTGGAGAGAGTGTAGCTTATTGGAAATCTGCTGATCCCAAGATCGCTGCCACAACGTGATCCACCGACTCTTATGAGTGACAATATAATCAAAAATTTTAATAGAGTCTATTGATTTACTTTGAACCATGACATTAAATCATCACTTAGCAATACATATTATATATTTCATTAAATAACGAACATATTTTTTATTTTATATTGTGTTCCATTACCAAAACCTTCTTTGGATGAGTTTCTGAAGAAAATATGCCTTAAATAAATATCTAAGTAATTAAATTTAAGGTAAAAGATTACCTAAAGTAATTCCAGCAATGAATCCATGGATGAGTCTTTGAACTGTACCATTTTCTCCCAAATAAATGATTATTTGCAGCTACGCATTGCAAGAACATAAAGAATGAGGAGATGTGCAACACTCCGATTTGCTGTTCTACCATGCACCACTTTTTTATGACTTGCCATAAATTCAGCAGGTGGAACACGCCTCGAACCTCATAAGATCCTCAGAAAATAAAGGGGGTGCTTAGAGAAGGGGGGTGAGCAATTACCAAAAACTTAATTAGTGCGCTTTCACTCCTCCGTCACGCAAGCCACATAAATCTCCATACTGTTGAGCCACACAGAGCTCTTTGATTATGATATTCCTTCAAAAAAATTATTCATTTTCGGAATGGTCTTTTTCAATTCTGGAGTTCTTTGGAATAAGTGTTTAGATAAAAAAAAATTTAAAAAAAACCTGAGTAGATTCTTTTATTGTGTTACAAATAATGTATTCAATCAGATTGTGTTACAAATATTGTATTTATCAGATTGTGTTACAAATATTGTATTTATCAGATTGTGTTACAATTACTGTATTCATTAGATTAGGTTACAAATATTGTATTTATTAGATCGTGTTACAAATATTGTATTTATCAGATTGTGTTACAAATACTGTATTCATCAGATTAGGTTACAAATATTGTATTTATTAGATCGTGTTACAAATATTGTATTTATCAGATTGTGTTACAAATATTGTATTCATCAGATCAGGTTACAAATATTGTATTCATCAGATTAGGTTACAAATATTGCATTTATCAGATTGTGTTACAAATATTGTATTTATCAGATTGTGTTACAAACATTACATTTGTCAGATTGTGTTACAAATATTGTATTTATCAGATTGTCTGACAAATATTGCATTTATCAGATTGTGTGACAAATATTGTATTTATCAGATTGTGTGACAAATATTGTATTTATCTGATTGTGTGACAAATATTGTATTTATCAGATTTTCACTAAATACAAAATAAATAAATCCGTAAAATTTACATGAATTGAGCAATTAATGCAGATTTAGTTTCTCAGAAATAAATGCTTGTTCGATAACTGAATGTTTCATGCTATCTAAAGAAAAAAAGTACTTTATCTTTATCATGTCATTCGTGCAAGAGATTGCGTTGAGAAATCTAAATAATTTTGAGAATTCACAAAGTGTAGCTTAAAATATAATTTAATGCTGATTTTATTTTTTTAAAAAATAATAACATAAAAATATATAAATATGATATAAAAATATATAGTATATTTAATTTAAAAAAATCTTTTTGTTTAGTTAGAAGCCGTCATTAGTAGCAGTTTCAAAAGCAACTAATTTGTATTTGTTAAAATGGAAGTCGTTTATTCTTGTAAAAATAATTTAAAATAGATTTTTATTATACAATATTTTAGTTTCAAGGTTTCCCCCCAATGACATCCAAAGATTTCCCTTCGAAGAAACCACTAAAAAATGGGGAGAGCTATGAAATATTGTAAGAAAACTTTTAATAAAAATGTACACTTTTATTCAATTCGAATCTTTTTTTTTTTCATCTCTTTTTCAGCCCATGCGTTATTATAACTTGTATAAATTCTTTGAATATAAACTCTGCCTTTATGAATTACAAATGCTGAACATTCTGATTTATTTTAACCAACTGGAAAATTAACCTTGTCCCACCGATAAATTGTCCCATATTGGAATCCAGATGGGGATTAGATAAATCAATAATGCAATGTTTCTGATCAGTCAAATTTAAAATTTGACACCAAATAATTCTGCTTCAAAAATTAAAATTGTGATTATTCAAAAATTCCGATCAATAAAACAGTTTCTAATTTACAAATAAAATCAGTTTCATATCGAACTTAATTTTCTAAATATAGGATTTAAATTTTTCTTATTGATAATTTATAAATAAATTTAATTTATTTCACAAGCCTTGATATTTTAGTATTTTTAATATATCTGTTGGTTAAGGCAATTTTCTTATTATTCATATACGGTTTTAAAATGTATTTGGATAAAATTAAAAAAAAAAAAAACAACGTTATTTTGACAATGAATGTTTTTAACAATATATATTTGTCAATTTTAAATATTATTTATAATATATGTGTTGAATGCTAAATTGAGCAATGTTTGATTTTTCAGAGGAAAAAAACATTTTTATTTTTCTGCTTTTTAAAAATCATATACAATTCCATTTTCTATTTTAAGAGAGATAACATAGTTGAATTCAGACATTAAAATCAATAAAATAAATTTAAAATTTCCCGCTTGTATTATTTAAGGGTATTTTTTGAATTCATTATGTTAATTTTTCTCCAAATTTTATTATATATTCCATTGTGAGGTAACGCATTTGCAAAACGAATTCATTCTGTGAACAATAAAATTGCAATTTTGAAATTTAACATTTTTCTTTCTAATAAAAAGCAAAATAAAATAAACATTTTTCATAATTCAATCAAATTATAATTGCAATTAATTTATGTTAAAATCTTTTAATTTTAATGAACCCTCAAACTTTAATTAACTTAAAATTTTTCATGTTCATAAAAATAAATAAATTACGTAACTACTCTACCGATAAATTTTAATCTTTCTTTACAATAAATATAATTTTATTTACTTTTCAAATTAAATTTAAGCTTGGATACTAAGGCGACAAAAAGAAATTTCTTAGAGTTCCTCCTATTTCATAAGAATAGCTTCATAGTTACTATTCATTAGTTTACACCCAAATTATCCTTTGTCTGCTTAGTTTAAAAATTGACAAAATTCACTAGCAAAATGAGCCAGCTAAACAGCATTATTTTTCTCCATATCTCAAAGATTTTTCAGCACATACCATTGGTGTTTCAAAAAACGCAAATGATGAAACTCGAAATTCCTCTTTTTGAATAAACAAAATTAATGTAAAGCTCATTAAAGAAGCAAAAATTTTTATATTTATTATCCCGAGGCAAAATTTGGGATCCGATTCCTTTGCCGCATTTCAAAAGGAAAACTCAACTTCAAACAGACTGACTTTCCCTGAAGGCATTCTTATTTTTGAAATCGTTGAAGAGTGTCAAAGTATTTTCCATTTTCTCCCATTTCAGTTTTTGTAAATTATTCATTCTTTCTTTCCCCTCTTTCTCTCTATCTCTTTTCACGTTTGCCTTGTTTTAGCATGAATAATAATTGGAAGCTGTCATAACCTATGCCTTTTTTTCTTTTCTTTTTGCCTGTTAAGATAATTTTACGATGAATTCGATTATTTCTTGAGAGCAAGCAGAGAATAAGGAAAAATCATCTTCACAAAATTATTTTAAATATTACTGGAGGGAAAGTCATGCGTTTATCATCAAACTCGTTGTCATGTGCACCTGGTCAGGCGTGTATGTCTCTTTTTTTTCAGTGGGATGTTTCGATTATTTAATTGCTAAGAAAGTCTTTCAATTAAGATGATTTCATCCCCCAGAAACATGAAAACATTATATGTTCTTTTTCTAAAAAATTTAAAGCATTTTTTATAACATTTCATTTATTAAAGATGTTAAATGATTTGTGACATTACTGAATATTTTAACTTTTTTTCCTTTTTCAGAATTGGCTCAAGGAAACTGTATTTTTCTTTGATTTTTTGCTATATTTAATTGCTATCAGTTTCCAGAAACATGATATTATAATTCAAAAGAGCTATTTTAGAAAGGGAAATACGGATATAGTAAAATTATTGCAATAATTTTAAGTCTCTTATTCTAAAATAGAGCTCTTTATTACGTTTAAGACTTTTTTTATTTGAAAATAATTTGTTCCCCAAGATAAAAATCATTTATTTTTTGAATATTTGCTCTTATAAACTAATGGCTTGATAAATTATATTTTTATTTGTGTATCGTTCATTCACATTCCTAAGAAATCATTACATAGGTTTATACACTTGTTACATAATATGCTTTTGAAATGGAAATTGAATACAAGGGTAACAATAAAACACTCCATATCCACTTTTGATTGATAATTTATAGTGTAATATCTTCATATTTTATGATATTATTGTCACAGATAAATAAATTTAAATTAAAATTATTGCCAACATATCTGTGAAAAGGACCTAAGAGAAACAATTAAATAAATCATATATCTTGGATGAATTCGAATTAATATCATGATCATAATTCTTTCAAATATTTGGATAGTAAATTAGACAAAATATCTTGTTAAGACACATATAGAATGATATTAAGAAAGTTCTATATGGTTTAACT
>JAOUZG010038069.1:11621300-11641977 GCA_026289955.1 Argiope argentata | reverse complement strand
TAAGATAAGAAGGTGATGTATATATATAAGATAAGAAGGAATATATATATATAAGAAGGTGATGATTCTTCGTGAAACAATTTCGCCTTAACGTCAAAAGATACAGAAAATGAAAAACTGTATAAATATAAGATATGAAGTTATATATCGAAAGCAAAAGTTTGATGAATTGAAAATAGAAGAAAAGTAAATAGAAAATCAGATACTTTCAGGTCATAACTTTTCAGATAATAATTAAAACTGAATATTTAAGAAGAATAGAATCTTTTGACGTGCTAGAGTGACAAAAGATTAACGTACCATTGGGATTTATTATTTATGTGGCTGAATTCTAAATTTGTGTACACAAATTGTATGTGCCATTTTTATCATTGTTATAGAGTGCAATATACATTAAGTATATTTCATAATGAAATTATTATAATTTTCTAGAAATACCTATTTAATCAGATTTCAATTTTATACAATTTACTAATATATATTATATTATCTATTATAGTATTTAATTACTTTAATTAAACAATAAGTTGGTTAGATGTTTAATTTGAAACTTTAGATAGTAAATAAATAATACAAAACATCCATTTTAGCTCCCTGATTTATATTTTATAGGGGAGAAAATCATAGATATTTTTTCAAAAAAAAAAAAATCTTAAATATCTTTGTATCTATATAAAACTATTTAATTTATCAAAAATTGTTTAATTTTATTTGAAGTCTTATGAAAGAAAACTAACGAAATGTAGCAAACAGCATAAGAAAATAAATAAATAATTCATTTAAAGGGTTTCCATATAAACATATTTCAACCATTGATAATTAGAAAAGAAAAAAAAAAGAAAAAAAACAAGATCAGTAAACAGATTGCATTTTAAAAATCCTTTTTCTGATATTCATTGTTATGCGAGGATTTAGAGCAACCAAAATAATCAAATAATAATACTATTTATTTTCTAATTAAAATTTTTAATTATTGATAATTTCTTTTACTTTAGGAAAGAAAATGAAATATTAATTTAATGTTAAAGCTTTTATAGTATTAAAAAATTTGTCACCAAATATTTTATAAGAAATTTTATAATGACCACATGTATTTCTTTATGTCAGTCATTTCAAATATCTAATTAAATTATATAACATTTGCAATGTTGAATAAAAAATTCAATTTTTAATCTATTGTTTCTAACGATTAGCTTCATAATAGCTTCAATGCATACAATTTAGCATTTTGTTAAAAATTTGTTTTGGGATAAAGTGCATATTATTAGGAATGCAAGATCTACAGAGAGCAATATATCTCTCGTTCACAGATTTTTCAAAACTTAGGTTTGTTGTTGTAAAAAGTGTTAATTATAGTTTCAGAATTTCTTTCTAGTGTAAATGAACTACATTCGAAGCTCATTAAAATTTTTATATTTAATATCAGAAGGCGTGTCTTCGGATAAAATTTCTTTGCCACGTTTCGAAAGGAAAAATAATTTGCAAATTAGCTAACGCCACCTCCAGGCATTCTTATTTTTAAAACATTGAAAAACATTAACGTCTTGTTTTCTTCCAATACAGGTGCTCATCTCTGCAGGTTCTTTTAACAATATTCCTGTTTTAGCATGAATAATAATTTGGAGCTATAGTTATTCATTTTCATTAATTGTTAGAATAACTTTGTGATAAATCCAATTACTTTATGAGAATAAAACTATCTTCAAACTTTTATTTTAAATACAGCTAATGAAGGACAGTTTAACTTTTATCTTAATACTAGATTTCAAAGCACCAGTTAAAGTTCATATTTTTATGATGAAATATTTTGCTTCATAATTTTCGATAGTCTTCAATTAAACAGTATTTCCCCTTTAAAGGAAGAAGAAGGAAAATAAAACTCTTAATTTAGCTAAAAATAGCTTTATTATGATTTTTTTTAGTTTCAAGAATTCCTGTTAGAATATATTCTACTCGTAACACGAACGAAATTAGGCTTATGATATTTTTAATTCATAAAATTGAATATGTTTTATTAATATTGATTTTCTTGACCAACCTGCTACCTTTCAACGATGGTACTAAATCTCTATATTTTATTCGAGTGGTTATCAAGAGTTTTATAAATCATGTTATTTTTTCCTGATAGTAAGGAAAATTTGTAAAATTTTCTGATTTAAAATGAGTTTTATGGTTATAATCTTTCATTATTTCTAATAATAAAAATTGAGTTGAACGATAAAATAAGTCATTTTTTTTTGTTTCGAGAATTCCTGCTAGAATAGATTTTACTCGCAACACATACGAAATTAGGCTTATGATATTTTTTAACTCATAAAATTGCACAGATTGCATTAATATTGATTTTCCTGAGCAATGTGCTGAATTTCAACGATTGAAATAATTGTCTATATTTTATTCGATTGGTTATTAAGAGTTTTTATACCTCATATTACTTTTTACTAAACATTGATAAAATGCAATCAAATTTAATCCTTTTATTTTTGATGTTTCTTGTAGAAACAGCAACAGTAATAATACATACTCAAAATGTATTCATCATTTATTGCTGCAACAATGTATAATGACTAAATTTTAAGGAAAATTTGTAAAAATTTACTGATTTAAAATGAGTTTTATTATTATTATATTCCATTATTTCCAGTAATAAAGGTTGAGTTGAAAGATAAAATAAGTCATTTTCCTCAATATACATAATTTTGCATATTTATAATTGAATTTTAAAGAAAATAAATAAATTTATCAATTATGATATTATAAATAAAAAATAAAATGCTCTCAGTGAATATTTAATTGAGAGAAAATTATAAATTATAAATTTTAATTTAAAAAAGTACCTTTTTCAGTAAACAGAAGATGATTTTTTTGACAACATTTTTATCTTTTTTAAAAACAAAAATTCTGAATATTTTAGATGCGATTTCAAAATGATAGGAATTTGCTATAATATGAACAATGCACATATACACACCTAATAATACAATCTTTGTGATAAAATAATTTATCATTGAACGCAATGAATGATTTTGCTATTTTTGTTTTAATCAAACTAGTACAAAATCTAACAGTGTTATTTAATGAAATCATTACAGCGACATATGCATGAAGGAAATGGAGTCAAAATATCGTTTTCTCTAAGAATTCTTGGATGTAACTAATATATATTTAAAATATTGTCTTATTTTAAAACGTAAATTATATTCATTTACCTTTAAGTAACCTTCTGAAAACAAAACATGGAAGCAAGCCGATATTCCTTAGAGTAAATTATTTATCCTCCTATCTGAAATTTTTAAAATTATTTCACACCTTGAATTCACCTTTTTTCATAATGTCGGTATTATTTAACATAATAAATGGGATTAGACTCATTAAAAAATAATACTGATGGGAATCTCACATTTTTGTTAATATTTTTTTTTAAAAAAAATCAGTTGATCTATTTATTGCTGTGATTACTAACTAATCGTATCATTAAATATTTTTTGAAAGAGTGAAATTTATTAAAGAAAAGTATTTATTTATATGTTCTTTTAGTTGATTAAGGAAACAATGAGGCTTATGTTATAAAATTCCAGGATAATAATATTTTATTAAAATTTTCTTAAAATTTAGTATAATAAACATAAAACCTTTCGTTTTTGCTAATAAAACATTTCAAACTTTGAAGGTTTAGAAATTCAATCACAACTGTCGTAATTTAAACGTATTTGAACCATTTCCATGATAGTTTTAAAGAATTTATATCAATTAACTCATAGTTTTTTCTTCAGATGTCCATTTATTAGAAAAAAATGATGAAATAAGAAACTATATGTATCTGATAATATCATCTAAAAAACAGAGTGTTTTTATATCTTTTTTTAATATTTTTTCAAATACTAGCGTGTGAAAAACATTTTATTAAGCGTGATTAATAAAGCGGTAATATAATTCAAAAATACTATTCTTCTTAATTCTCTCAGCAACACATTTATTGATTCAAAAATTATGTTGTAGCGGATTTGAGTAATTAAATATATATCTTTAATGATGTAAAAAATATTCATGAATACACGATTCAACAGAGTATAATGTAATAAAATATGCATCAGATACATTAAATCTTAATAGAATAGTCACAGTCTTTCGTACTCCAAGGCCCTTTAAGATTTTTTCCTACTAACTATTCAAAAGAAAGCAATAAAAAAAACCATATCTACAAGGAAGAAAAAGATATTACTTAATTTTTTCATCTGTATATTTATTCCAAGTAGCTACAGAAATGAAAAACTCCATTTCGAAAATGCGTTATTTTTTGTAAAGATATATCATAATCAAAGTGCGGTGTGGCTTAACAGTATGGAGATTTATGTAGCGTGCGTGACGTTGGGGGTGAAAGAGCGCTAATTATGTTTTTGGTAATTCCTTACCCCTCCTACATTCTCCCCTCTTTTCTGATAATCGTCTGATGTTCCGTTCGTGTTTCACTCCCCGTATTTATGGCAAGTCATAAAAAAGTGGCGTATGGTAAAACAGGATGTTGGGCTTCCTCTTATTCTTTATGTCTTTGCAATGTGGAACTACAAATACTGTTTACTTGAGATAAAATGGTTCCATTCAAGGAATTATCCCTGGATTCATATCTATTATCGTTTTTGGATAGTAATTTATCCTGACATTTAATTTAATTTCAGTTAAGGTTGATAAAGTTTCTATCTACACTAACTCAACTAAAACTATTAGGCAAACGAATTTTAATTACAATATACTGTTTTGATATTGTTTACTAGAATTATAACTTTATAGATATTTTTAAACCATTTAAATTGTGTTAATGTTGTTATTAATGGCACTTGCCATTGAACAAGCGCGCTGACACCCATCAACGATTTTAAGCCAAAGGGGCGTTTCCTATTTCTGAAATAGCGCCAACTTGGGCGAAGAGTACGACTTAGCTACACACTCATCACATTCGCTTGCACATCCACCTTTTTACATAGGCGCATATTCATGCACTTTACAGATAGTACACAGAAGAACAACCATGCCCTAACCGGGACTCGAACCTAGGACGCCCAGTGCAAGAGGAATACGTGCTATTTCTGTACCAGGTTGCCGATCCATTAAATTTACATTTGTATCTAATTTTTAAGCTTGTCGTCTTTCGTTTTATACTAAAGATGTTTTGACAAATGATATAGGGTCATTTTTATTAATTAATTTTGGATTTTAATGTATAACCTCAAAAAAATTTTCGAACAGAAAAGATGAACAGAAGTAAAAAAAACTTTATTATTCCTGAAATAACGAGATTTAAAAAAATGCTTTTTCTCACATTTCCGCTAGATAAAATCTTGCTCTTTGTTTGTTTCATCCAGATATTCAATATATTTTTTTCATTATAATTTAATATCAATCGATGTATTCAATATTTTCTTAAAATATTGTTAAAGTTTTATTTTGTAAAATTTTATTTCTACTTCTGTAGACATAAAAATACATAAATATGCTTTTATGTACTAAATTTGGATTTTAAGCAGGATTCTAAGGTAAAATATGCTATCTGCTTCAAATATATGTGTTTCATTTCTGTGAAATCATTTGACAAAGCATTTTTAGTACAAGATTAAATTCTAATAACTAAAAAAATACTGTCAATTTTTATATTATCTTGGTAAAACCACAAAAAGAGAGATTTTTAAAAAACAGAAAAATGAAAAAGAATTTGTTTTCAGTAACGTTATTTCAGAAATTAGAAAAAAAAAATTTCAATTCACCTCTCCTTTCTGGTATAAAAACGTTTTTAAGATTCTGCATTTATTGGAAATGATTTTTTAAAAATGTGAAATTAAAGAACGAAAATGAAACAAATACATGAACTCAAATAAAATTATTTTAGTAATTTTTAATAGTTCAAGATAAGATGGGAATAAAAAAATCGTATATTTTTAATATATATATAATATACTATACAAACTATAAAGTTTGTTTTCACATTAGTGATACATAATGTTTTTATTAGATTGATTTAGTAATTTGATAAGAAATTCATTTCTATCTAACTAAATTTATACATATCTTTTTTTATTAATAACTAGTAAGGGAAAGAAAATAAAAATTTCTTTAAGTAAATTTAAGAATTAAAAAATAAAAATTAAAAAAAATCCTATTCGGCATTAGACATAAGTATTAAAACGACGGCAAAATTGTCGAAATTATGTCGCAACTAATGAATAATTTTTCAAAGAGAAAAGATAATAAAAAAAGGCATTATTTTGTTTATTCGTCTTATTGATCTAACTGTACAAAAGTCATTTCTCCAAAAAAATAATAATAAATCTATAAAAGTGTGTTCTAAATCTCATTTCCACATCAAAGAGCGTTGCTCTATTTTCTTCCCCACCGTAAGTTAAGTCGAAGCCGAAAGGTGCTTTCGTTTTCGATTTAATACCCTCATGTCAGCAGCCGTGTGTCAGATACGATGAATAATATCAAAAGAAAGTCCTTCGATCGCATTCGCCATTAGAAAAGGCTTCGATTCAGCAGTGTTTCGGAAACATAATTTCTGATTTCATTAGCGGATCGGAATCGGCCCTCTTAATGGCTGCTCAACTAATACCCCGTGGCCATTCCGACCCGATTTGCGGGACAGCATTAAAAGTTGAAAGACGCATTAGAGGTCCGAATGGAAGCGATCGCATTCTTAATACTGTTGATTGACCAGCAGAGAATCGGATTTCTCTGTGACGGTTTTCTGGTTTGGTTTTGATCAAAAAGACAAAGGCTTTCTATTAGGAACAACGACATTATAATATTAGGGATTGCAGGAATGCAAAATATGTTTATAATAAGCTTTCATTACAGTTGTTCCATTAGAATAATTGAGCATTATTTAACTGAAAACTCTCTAAATGTATAGTTAATGCATAATTGTAAATGTATAATTCTCTAATGTATCTTTAATGTTGAATTAGTTCTAGCTGAGTTTCATAATAGATATCGATTTCATTTGTTTTTGGTAAATGATATACAGGTATTGGTATTCCGTTAATAAAGCTAAACGAAGGCTTCGAAAGATGGAATAACAAAATTTCAGCATCAAATATATTCTAAAAATTACGTATTATAGATAATCATAATTTTAAATTTCAAGAATATATGATATAAGTTCAAAATTACAGATTTATTTTATACTGCGTTCATAAAAATGGCTGATCTATATAGATGATAGCTAAAAAAACACTAAGAATACAGAAACAAAATCTATTTCATCAGCAAAAATGAAATATAGATAGATAGATACGGTAGAAGTAAGAAAATGGGGATTATATATAATAATTGGAAATTATGCGTAATCATCACTAGTAATCATGCATTATGCATAATTTCTACCTAATATAGTGGTGATTATGTATAATTACAAGTAAATATACAATTCCCGGATTAATCAAATGCACCACAGAATGTATATTAACTAGATATATGGCCAAAATGAGATTTACGAATCTTGTTCAATGTCAACTCATGATTGTATTCAGATCATGACAAAAAGAGATTTTTAAATGGATTTTAAAAATTCTATTTTGTCTATAATCGTACAAGATCATTGAATATGTACTCCTTATTTTCTTTTAATTACTGATCTTTACTAAAACAATATTATTAAAATGGTAGGAAAATTGAAATAAAAGGTACAAGAGAAGAAAACAATTCATCATATCAGTTTAATGAATTTCCGGACATATTTCGGAATTGCGTATGAATTGAAATTAATAGAAAGTATTTCAAGTTCTTCTAAATAAAAATTATTTCCTAAAGATAGTTTAAAAATAAATTTGATTAGCAAACTTTGGCAACTAGCTGCCTTTCGACATAATTTTGTTACTTTTATTGAAACTAACATTGTTATACGTATATTAAGGATCATAACTATAAATAAATTAAACTCTATAAATTATTTCATGTTTTAAATTTTTATAGACATTAAATCTGCATTGTTTTTATATTCTTATATCTGATATGTCTTATTGTGCAGAGAAATTTTCCTAATGATCACTAAAAAAAGTGATTGGAAAACATGTAATCGAATTGCTCATAGTTTTTCAAGTTGCTGTAACTGCACTTTTTTTCTTCTCCATGTAAATGTGGAGAAACTAAACAGGAAAATTTAAACATATCTAAATTGGCAAAATAGAATAATATATCACATATGGATGAAAATAACGCGATTTTATATAAAATGAAATAATAAAAATAGTTTAATTTTTGGACGAAACAGAAATTTTTCTTAAAAACACGGAGCAAATATTTTATAAGAGACTGCCAATGTTTAGAAAAATGGAACGACAGTTGAATTTTTATCAAAGAAATGAAAACAAATCAAATTTTGAAAAACAAAAGGTTTTAGCCGTAAAATTTTTCTAGGATTCACAAAAGTATAAAAAAAATATTATATTATATTGAATGAATTCAAATTTTAATACATATATTTAAAAATCACTCTAAAATGCAAAATCTACACTCCAAAATACAAAAATGGCTGCTCAGGTTCAGTGAAGAATCATCAGATACACATATTCTTTTATTATTTGTAGAAAAAGAAATAAAGGAATTTCTTTGATTATAAAAGGAAATTTAACTAGTTAATTCGTTTTTTTTAAATACATTTCCATGGTCATTAATGCACTCAGGAATTAATAATTTTTATTAGCATTCCTGTAAAGAAATCATGAATTTTTGTTTTAAACAAAGAAACCAAAATCTGTCAAAAAAATATTGAAATTAAAAGTATACATAAAAAAGTCATGGAAAAATATTACTTATAAGATAAAAAACAGTAATATAAAATATGGAAATAAAATATTATCATAAAATACCGAAACAACACGGAATTAAATTATCCATCACATCCAAAAATAAGTAAAACAAGATCATTGTTTTCAAATTGAATCGGTAGTGCACATAAATTTAATTTCTAAATAAACTGAGTCTTTAGAAAATAAAATGATATCAATCAGTAAGACATATAGATAAACATAGAAAACCCAGATAAATATATGAAACATATAGATACATCAGTAAACATTAGAAACATATAGCAAATAGTTCTGGGAATATATAGAGGCGAAATTATTTTTCCCAATTTCTAGTTACACTAATTACTAATTAGCGAGAATCAAATTATCGAGATCCAAATATGTTAATTATTCATCAACAATAGGCTATACAGATGAATTATTCAAATTCATGGTGGATTAATATGAAAATACAGATAATATTAATTTACAAATTGTCGAATTTTCAGCTCTATTCTCGTTTGAATCCTTTATTTATTATTATTTCATTAACCACCAGTTATAGCCATGATATTATTATTTCAAAAGTTGTTATAGTTTTTTTATATTAAATATAGCATGAAAAACTTAATTTGAATTTTCTATAGCGTATACAGTCATCGCCTCAGAGAATTTATGACATCAATCTTAAATCTTATTGTTTTCAAACTGTAATATTTCTTTTCTGCATTTATTATTTACAGATATACAATGCTGTGCAATTAATTAGAAGAAAGACCAAGGAATTTTAGAAATGTTTGATTAGTTTCCCTTTCATGCATGACAAAGTAAATTAATAGAAAATATACCCTTTTCTAGTTTAATAATATCCTAGAAAGTTCGACATGAATTATTTCTATTCTTATAAATTTTCTTAATGAAAATAAATTTTTTTCTTGGGTTAGAAGCCTATCTTATTCATTCATATTTTCACAAAGATTTACATACTCTAGGAGAAAGTTATACCTGTAGAATTTCTAAGTTCGTCTAAAAATGTTAATTTTAATTCTTTATTTCTTTTCTTACCAATGTAGGATTGCGGAAAGGGCCATTTCTTTTATAAACATATCAACATCACTGACGATCGATTGCTCTTAAGGCACACATTTGGCAACTAGCATTGAAAACACTTTATTTTGTGTGTGTTTGTCCATCAGTCCTTCAACTAATTCTGAGCTCCAAAGTCGTACAGGTATAAAAATAACTTCAAAATATTTGCTTTCAATGTTGTTGATCGTTTGATCGTGCTTTCCTCAACACTGCACCTGACAAAAGTTGATTGATAATCTTGAACAAAAAATTTACTTCGTCATTGAATACAACCATTGAATACATCCGAATCTTGTGCATTTTTTAGGTTCATATTTTCTGATTCAATATAAATTATTTATTTCTTTAGCAGGTTTTAATAACTGTATTGATATGGTATTCGTGTTCACATTCTTACTTCAACAAGCCTTCATCATGCTGTCAATGAATGAACCAATATATGTCAATGAATGAACTCACACCAATAGCAAATAAATTCTCTAAAGATATCTGTAACTGTTTTGTGGAGATTCATTTTGATATTATGTACAGAGGGGGGAGATGTGCTGGATTTGGTGTATCTCTTTCGTGTCTATGCACTTTTATCTGTTGGAGATTGGCCGAGGTGGCATGATAGTAAGGTATCGCCTTTTCAGCTGTGCGGTTCTAGATCCGATTCTATCGAAGAACAGTTGTGTAATAGAGTCTCTTGTACGTTAAGTTCGTCAGAAGTAAACGTCCTCCCACTGGTGTGGTGTGATATAGAGAGAGCTCAGGTGTAATATAAAATATGGAAAAATCTTATGAGTTAAAAATCAGTAATATAAAAAATGGAAATAAAATATTATCATCAAATACCGAAACAACATGGAATTAAATTATCCACCACATTCAAAAACAAGTAAAATAAGATCATTGTTTTCAGATTGAATCGCTAATGTATATAAATTTAATTTCTAAATAAACTGAGTTTTCACAAAATAATGATACTAATCAGTAAAACATATACATATAGTTACAAACATATAAACATATACATTTTGTTTAGATTAATTACATTAACAACCCTGTTTTAAATGAACACTAAGCTTATTTTAGAATGGACCTCGTAATTTTGAATCGCCTCAGATAACGAGGACAATACCTGAGCTGGTCCCCTTACTCAGGATACTACAGAACACTAGCAGGTGCTTAAAATATATACTCATATGATGGTTCTTCTGTGGGTGTCGAACCTGAAGCCTCGGAAACCTAGAGCTTATCCCATTGCAACCGAAACCAGATGAAGAAAATTCTACTAATTATTATACTAATAATGTCGCAATTTTGAAAAAAGAAAATCCTTTTTATTTTCCTTTCAAAGAACTTATTAAAATTGTTTTAGTATTTTACAATAAATTTCCTTTCTGAAATTTGCAACAATATCAATATTATTTCCACTAAAGTGGAATAAAATTACTTTACTATCTAGTTAACCCTTATGAAATATAAGAAAGGTGTATTTCGTTTATAGAAAGAATTGTATCATAAGAAATGCATTTTTCCCGGCCTTGTGAAAGACGGGTTTTTTCGGAGGAAAGGAAATCCTAATTTAGTTGAAAGACTTCTATTTTAACACAGCTTTTCTGCAAAGCTGCCGAATGGATTTTCCATCAAAAGAAATATTACTCTCTGCAGGTGGCGCAGATGTGTTCAAAAACATTTCAGAGCTGACAACTGCATTCGATTCCCAAAGCTGCATTCAAAAATAGCCGAATGCTTCCAACTCGGTGAAAATACAATGGAATTTCCTTCAAACAACATCTTCTTTTAGCAAATAAATAGACCTATATGAAATATAAATATATTGGAAAATAATAGTATATAAATACTGCTTTTCAAAGAATTATCTTGCATTTTCATGTTATTTTGATTTTAATTTAATTTATATTTTTAGGAAATGGTTTTGTTCATATAAAATGCATAAAAGTATAGGTTTTGGCAAATATTTATATAATGAATATTCAATAAAGTTTGTAGCTTCATTAAGTAGCTTATTTTTGCTGTTTATCGATACAGCATCTATTTTCGGCTAATGGCTATGCTTCCAACTCTGTAAAAATACAATGGAATTTCTTTAAGATAACGGCATCTTCTTTTAGAAAATAAATAGACTTATACGAAATTTAAATATATTAGAAAAGAATAGTATATAAATACTGCTTTTCAAAGAATTATCTAGCATTTTCATGTTATTTTGATTTTAATTTAACTTAATTTAATTTTTTGGGAAATGAATTTCCGTTCATATAAAAGCCATAAAAGTGTATGTTTTTGGTAAATATTTACGTCATGAATATTCAATTAAATTTGTCGCTTCATTAAGTAGCTTAATTTTGCTGTTTATCGATACAGGATCTATTTTCGGCTAATGGCTATTAATTAGTTTATAGTACATTTCCGCTTGAAATGCCTTATACTTTGTAAAAAAATGTTACATGTTTGTAAAAATTTAATTTTAAAAAGAGCTTTTATTTCTTTTAGAATTTAATATCTTTTTGAAAATTTACGCCTCATTTTGCTGTTTTTATGAAATAAGAGAATTATCATTTAACTCGTAAGTTTCATAAAGTTTTAATTTCCCACGCATGGAAAAATTCAATAATAAATTTGGGGAAATCGAATTCAAAAACACTCTCAGAATTGAAAACAATTATAATAATAATTAAAACGTAAATAAAGTAATATTTAATAAATAAAAAATCGTTTGCATTGAGTTTTTTTTTTTTTTTTTTTTTTTTTTGAAAAATCCAACTTTTCATTGAAAAAGAAAATTATTTCTTAGCAAAACACACACATAAAAACAAAAATTGAAAAAATCTAGAATCGAAGATTGACAAATATTAATTCTAGTTATTATAGTTTTTATAATGAATTTTATTATTTATATAATGAAGCATTAATAATTATATTTTTTATTTCATTTAATCATTCTAGATTATGAGTAATTAATATAATGATACTGTAATTAGGATATAATTATAATGGTTATTAAAATTTTTATTTTGATTTCCTTATATTTTTAATAATAAAATATTTTTAAGGCATGCATTATTTATTTCTCTTCCAGTTTTGTTTTTATTTTTATATTATTCATGATAATTTAAAAAAACAAGCAGAATTTTATTAATTGATTTTCTTTGTGCTACCATCATAAAACCATATAGTTCAATACCAATTCAGATATTATCTTTCTAAATTTACATTCATAAGCTAAGCAAAAACATATAAATTATTATCTTAAAGAAAATCATGTTCCAGAAACATTCTTGACTTATAAGACCAATATTCTAATTTATACATACTTTATATTTTTAATATTCTGTTTGAATAATAAATAATTGCGATTGCTTTAGTAATATTACAAATATGATTTTTCAAGTAACTGAGTTAAAACTTGTTTTATCAAAAGGATATATATGCATTAAAAAATCGTGGTCCCAGAGAAAGAGAAAAGTAAAAACTAAAATACGAGATTCATGGTATAAATATTTTAAGTAAATGAAATTCTAATCATCTGAATAATATAATTCACTTTCATTATTTATTCTAGGAATTACGTCTTGAGATTACTTTACTTGTTAATTTCTAACAACTAATGTTTTATTTTCGGTAAATAAAATATTTCCAGTTTTATTACAATGATAGTGTCATTTTTCATTCATGTTATTATTTTTTTGTTTTTTGTCTAGAATATTTTATACTTTATGACACCTTCTGTTTCTTTAAATTTTAAAACTGTAGGTTTTATTTTCGATAAATAAAATATTTCCAGTTTTATAACAATGATAGTATCATTTTTACATCATAATCTTTATTTTACTTCTTAGTCTATAATATTTTATAATTTTTGACAGAAAATGTTGTAATATCTGAAAATTATTTTCTCATAAATGAATATCTTAATATCAATAAATTTGGATATTAGCATCTCTATTATTTTTCCTAAATTAATATATTAATAGACAGTTAAAAAACCTTAAAAAATATTAAGTATTCTATAATCATCGAGAATCAATACATACACTGGTGGGCAAAATAAAGAAATGAAAGGAATTTTCACACATTTATCAGAAGATATCATATAAAATCTGGACTGTTGGCTGCCATATAATGGCACTATGGCGCTGGCGTAGCTGAGATGAGTTTACGTATTTTGGGGGGCGTTGCTAAACCTGCAGGAGATATGAAAATCTGCAGCCAACTGCTCAACTCATTCCACTCTACAACACAGTAGCGACTTGTGTTTCTTGAATAATCTTGTTTTTTGGTGATTTTTCGGTGAAATGAGTGAGCATCATCATTTAGTCGAAGGTATGAGGCGGAGAATTGTGGGTAGACTTGAGGCAGGGCAGTCCCAAGATCAGGTTTCTAGAGAATTAGATGTAACTCCAAGCGTTGTTTCTAATTTGTGGAGTTAGTTTACAAACCGTATGACAGTGTCCAGATGACTAGGACAACGTCGTCACAACTATCTAGGCACCTCACTGCTGCCACAGGAACGTTAGTTTCAAGGAAGATGGTTGCCAGGAGGCTTGATGACAGAGGGTTGAATGCCACGAAGTTCACCATTTATATTCCACTCACTCCTTCCCACAAAAGAGAGCGTTTACAATGGTGCAGACAGCACCAACACTGGACACAGCTCCAATAGGTTATTATTCTCTTCACAGATGAGTCCAGAGTTAGTCTACAGACTGATGCTAGGTGAATATTCATTTGGAGAGAGCCTGGGACCCGATACCATCCCAGTAACATCAAGGAAAGAGACCAATATGCCGGTAGAGAGCTGATGATTTGGGCAGGAATCATGCAACATACTCACAGACCACTCCATGGGTTTAACACTAGTTCCGTGAATGCCCAGAGGTACAGGCAAGATATCCTACAGCCCTATGTACGTCTTTTCAAAGGTTCTGTTGGCTTTTGAATTCGTTTTTACGGACGAGAATGCCCAACCGCATAAGTCTGTCCTGGTTGAGGAGTATCCCGAGAGCGAAGATATCCATCAAAGAGATTGGCCAGCCAAATTTCCTGACCCTAATACCATTGAACATGTTTGGGATGTTTTTGGAAGGGCTACTGTGATGCGACACCCCCAAAAACTTTCCGGGTTTAAAGACTGCTCTGGTTGAAGAATGGGAGATCTTCCACGAGCACTCCTTAATTCTTTTATTAACAGCATGCATACTTGTTGTGCTTGCTGTTTATTTGTCAGAGATGACCACACACCATAATAGAGGCGACCACATACCATACAAGCCTCACTTTCATTCCCATCTTTCATCATGATGTTCAGTCCACATTGGGTTGTTGGCAATAATACTTGCTAATGAATGTCACATTAATTTTTGCTTTGCACGCATTATTGTCTTACGATTAAGTTATATCCATACCAAATTTCATTTCTTTTTATCCAGTATTTCTCGAGATATTTGGAAAAATACCATCCATCTCTTAATCTGCCCACCAGTTTAATACAATCCCTAAATTCATCGTTTTCCTTTTTTGGAGTCAGAATACAGCAGGAATACGGATTTTACTCATATAAATGAAGCTACTTTTTTTTTTCAGAATTCAGACAAAACCCATCTGCATTATAATTTACTAAGCAAATCTCTCTGTGAGCTTTCTTTAGGATTGATTCTTGATTCTGTAGTGTCATAAAAGGTTTTACTTTGAAGAAAATAACTATTTTTCATATTCCGAATTTCTTATAATAAATAGATTAATTCGTATTTGATCTATTTTATATTTTACTATGCAGTAATAATACTCATATTATAATAAAAATCTGTTCTATTTCTTATTTTCAAGTATATTCTTAGCTTTTAATATTAAATGGGTTTCTTTTTATCAAAAATATTGTTGTCATATAAAGTCATTTGTATTCCTTAAAAATACCCCAAAAAAATAAAAATTTGAATGTCTCATACTTATGTCACATTTCACGTTCAATGAAATTTAATTTTTAAAGAATTTGGGAAATATGTTTACTAAACGGATCTTAAAATTCTACAAGCTTTTATCTGTATTGCAAACAGTAATAAAAATATATACTTTCCAAGAAAATATCTTCAATTATTGATTTAGATTTCTAAGAATTACTATTCTACTTCGCTGTAATTATTATTCTATAGAATACAACTAAGTTATAATCATCTTATTATACAGATAAATATTGAAATTGCTAATATATTCTGAATATCGAATTTTTAATTATCATTTTATAAAATATATGGATATTAAAAAAAACTTATAAATCCTTGTTAGAAACATTCTAAATAAACAAGAAGTTTAATTAATATATTTTAACTTTTAATGAATTCCCGCCGTTTTCCTTTGATGTTGTTTATATTTTGAGAAACATTTTGATACACCCTTTTTTTTACTTCATTAAGCTCTTTAGGAATTATAGACGCTTTTAAGACTTTTTCTTAGGTACATTCGAATTTTTCTCTTTAATATATTTAGTGATTCACGGTTTCAAATATAATGGAAATTAAAGATTAGTTTCTTCTAAAAAGTCGCTACATAGAATAATTTCTGTAGAATAATCTTTTAATAAAATTATATTAATTAATTATTAAGAGCTTTAAAATTAGTTAAAAGTTTTCATGTCATCCAAAATTAATAGCTATGAATTATTCGAATTTTTAGAATGTGATAATGAAATGAAATAATGAAATAAGAAAAATCTGATTTCTATGACGCTTATAAAAGTAAGTTTATACGAAATATTTAATTTGAACTAATATATTGCATGATGCATCATAATTCTTAGACTTAATGGAAGGGATTCTATTTAAATTATTACAAATAATATATCAGCGTTATTTTAGTATTTTTAAAAATATGTTTTAATTATTTTATTAGAAAAAGTCAAGTATCCGACTAATCAAACTTAAATTTTCTTCAATAAAATTAAGATAATTTTAAGCCGAAGGATGCTTACAGAATACAAATAATATTATCATACAAACCACCAAAAAATTATACCTCGAACTTTCTTAACTACTTTCGGTTATAATTGGCAAGCTGAATTCAAATCTGAAAACCTTTCTTTAGTATCAGCTTTGTTTTTTAAGATCGACTGAATTGAATTCTTAAACATTTCAGTCGGAAACACAAGTCATTCGTTGAGTTAAAAAAAGATTTTACAGAAGAGAGGGAGAGAAAAAGAATAAAAAAAAGTATGGTAAAAATTCACATTAAATAAAACAAAACTGAAAATTCACATAAAAAAACAAAGAGAGAAATCATATGAAAAAAAGATGGGCGAAATTATATGAAAAAAGAAAGAAATGCTAAGATATTTCTGACACGGAAACTTCCTATGTTAAATATAAAAGCAATATAATATTTCATTGTGACATCGAATATCAAAAACTGTTTATCGTACACTTAAAAAATATTGGCTAAAAGGAATTCTCCATGAAATATTATTGCTGTTTGCGTCTTCATAAAGCCATAAAACACAGAAAAAAACTTGTCGGATAGAACATTGCTTATTGACATAGAAATGCTGTCTTTGAGCTCATTTTGGAGCTAATAAATTCATCTTGTCGCTATTGCATATAATGTTAGGATTAATAAAACATATTCTTTAAAACTCTTCATCAAGATATTACTTTAGTCGAACTCACAAGAGTAAAAGTTAGAACTCGAATTTTTTGTGGTCTCCAAATCATGTTATCGTCGTTTCTTGTTTGTGAATTCGATAGATGAGACTGAATGAAAATCCAGGAATTCATTTATCCTTGCTCTGAAAATCTTTTTGGGAAATCACATGGTTAAAAACATTAGGAACCAAATTAACCCCTTAAACGCCAAAACCGTTGCTAAATTAATATGGTGGTTCAATAATCATGCAGCCATTCCAAAGACTTTCCTGAAATTTAATGATTATTGAATGAATTTTTCTTGTTGAAACTTGTAACGAATAAGATGAATGTTTTAACGGGTGCATAATAATGATAGAAAACAAATAATGTGTAAGAGGAATACTTATGTAAAGGAATGTTATTCTGGAGATGCTTATAAAGACAGTGGAAGCAGAGAAAAATCAAGAATGCGAAATAAGTATATTTTCAAAGCCATAAAAAACAGCTGCTCTTTTATTCATTCAAGTCTTTCTATTAGTGATTTTTAATTAATAATAATTGAATACAATTAATAATAAAATATTTAATAATTAATAATAATAAATTAAAGTGATTTTTAATTAATAATAACTCTAATTAATTATAAGTAGGGGATAATATATTTTAATAATTAATATGAACATTTTGATATGAATTAATACAAGCTATGGGAGGAATTAATGTTGTTGTTAATAATGTCACTTGTAATGAACAAGCTCTCTGACGGCCGTCATCGATTTTAAGCCGATTGAGCGTCTCTTATTTTTCAGTAGCGCCAACGAGGGCAAATAGTACGACTAAGCTATTTCATGCGTCACATCAGCTTGCACAGCCTTTTTCACGGGGGCACATTCATACACCTCACATATAGAACAAGCAAGTCCGAACCGGGACTCGAACCCGGGATGCCCAGATCACAGGGAATATGCGCTATACCTAAGCCAGAACACCGACCTGAATTAATATGAATATATGATATAATTAAAAGTTATTGTATTTTAATGTGCAGAAGATATTATATATTAATTTTTTAAAATATTTTTCAAAACTTAATAAGAGGAATGCTTTTTTATACAGTAGCAACATCATTTGTAAATCATTACTCAAAATTTGGTCATAATTATGGGGAATTGTGTTCACAATTTAAAATGGACATGAAACAAATTGGAGGCTTAATAATACAGAGGAGCAAATAAGATATTCAGATATGAGGAATGTGGAGGGGAAAATGAGATATTCAGATGATGATAGATTATCCTCGGAAACCATTTACTAATTTGCTTATGTTCATCTGCAATTTAGTAGTAGCAACATAAGCGCTCATTAAATATATTTGTACTTTTTTAGTATTTTAATTTTATTAGATTGCTTATGCAATAGTTTTTAATTTGAAATTTCGTAATGTTTATATTTTCGCTTATTTCTTATCATCGGAAACCTAAAGAGGTAAAACATTCATTTATATATTCTCAACAAAGAAAAATTTTCGGCGTTGAATATTAAGAATTTTTCTTTTTTTATTCCATATTTAGCTATTAATTTTTGTTTTATCTATTGTTAATTTACTGGGCAGCAATAATTTGGTTTGAACTAATTAATTTGTTTTATATAATTTGCTAAAGAAGATATTTATATTTTTAATTTAATGCTTATATTCTTAGAAAAATTTATTGCGTAACCTAAATAAATTGCCGCTATCTTATATATGAAAGTTTATAGAAAAAATAAAGTCATGCTCATTTTCTGCTCATTCAATCACATGAAATTAGTTAAATTCCGTTCGGAACGCATTAGTTTATGTCGTATCAGAATTAGACTGTTGGATATTTTTGTTTTTTAAAAAATGGCCTCTTAGTTGATTTTCATTTCAGTTAATATTTTTTCTTCTCCAATCATAACATACAGAATTTATAATGTGTAAGTGATTAAATTTTCAATGAATGTTTCGTTTGCATATTTTTCATAATAACTACGGCATAATTTGGGATTAAAATTAAAAAAAATTTCAACCAACTATGTTTTTAGATATTTTAACCTCCTATTGAGGATTACAGAATATTGATTTATTAACCAAAGTACAAAAACATCTGTCAAATGAATTTTATGCTTCTTAAAACAAAATAAGTCTACTAATAATATAGAAAATCTATATGATATCTTTCATAAATAACTTAATTAGTTTTTAAAATAAGTTCAGTCAATTGTTTATTTAAAAAATGATAAATTGAATTACAAAGTTGTATTGCTAAATTTTTTATAACACTGTTCCTTTTAATATCAGTGATGATGATGTGTCTGCTTTACAACGAAAAGAGAGGTGCAGTAGCTTCTGAGGGTATGAACCCCTGAGCAACCGAGGTCAGAAGTCTGACTTACAGCTCATATAAGGATGAAACGCACACACTCTCGCCTACACAAATAGTTTTACAGGAGGGGGAGACCACTCACACATTTCACAGACAGTACACAGAAAAACAACCATACCCTAACCGGGACTCAAACCCGGGACGTCCAGATCAAGAGGAAGACGCGCTGCCTCTGTGTCAGGACACCAGCATTTTAAGATCAGTTGCCAACATAATTAAATTATATAATTCATATCTTTTCAGTCATTGAATAATTCGATTAGAAAGCAATGTTATAAAATTACATACACAAATATGAAAAAGTAAGAATATGTTTATAATATTGTTACAATTCTTGGGCAATAGATTTGATTTTTACATATAATAAAAAATTATATGAAGGATATTTAGAGCGCAAAAGAAGAATATTTTAATCATTTTATGTGGATTCTTGTAAAGGATGTTGAATCACAGAATGTATAAATCATTCATAGACTTTAATTCAAATTAATTGGCTAGATAATTCACTTACATTATCTGAGGTACCAATATAATCTTTATATCAATTTAACATGTTTGATAATTATATTTACTAATGGATTTCAAGTATTCGTATTTATGATAGAATCAGTGGATCTTTGCGAAAATTTTTGCAAATCTTGAAATCTCTAATCTACTTTTGAAGAATCATCATATATAGATTGTACCATATCGAAGTGTAATCTTATCGGTATAAAGTTATTCCCTAAAGAATAAAAACCCTTGAAGACAAATTTTAAAAGAATATAATTTCCTGATTTCATAG
>JAOUZG010038069.1:11597384-11613617 GCA_026289955.1 Argiope argentata | reverse complement strand
TTAGCATTAGTACTATTATTATTATTTAGCATTAGTACTATTATTATTATTTAGAATTATTATTAAAAAAGTATTATTATTTAGCATTAAAAATGGAAGAATTCACTTCTAATACAATGAAATAATACAGTACTTGATGCATTAGAATTCACTTAAATACATTCACATTAAGTGAATGCATTAGAATTCACTTAATGCATCAAGTGAATTCACTTTGATGCATTAGAATTCACTTAAAGATTCATAGAATTCACTTCATTAGACTTCACTTTCAATTTAATTCTCTAGAATTTATTCAAATAATTTTCCCTTTAATTCTTATTTTAATCAATATAATGAAAAACGTTTCATTATAAAATATAAATCTTGTATAATGAATTATTTCATGTTAATATGTAAATAAATGTGTCTTGAACTTGCAAATATAATTATTTAAAGTTGATATGCATGCCATTTTTAAAAAATGGCAATGTTACAAAAAATGCAGAACAAATTGAAAAATAATGAAACCATTATGTGAATATAAACAAAACTATTATAATTTCGGTGTGCATTGTACACCATAGGAACAACTGTATTATTCAAATGATCAAAAGAGCAAAAATCAAGGAAACAAGTGGCAATCCATCACCTAAATCGTTCGAACAGAACAAACAAAAAAGAATCACTGAAAAAAAAAGTTATATATGGTACATAGATCTCATTAAAATAACTGCAGCTTTATAACCAGATATTTTAATGTATTCCTTCATATCAAATAGATCATAAATCACATTAAAACTGCAACATCCACGGGAAGAAAGAAATAAAAAGGAAGAAAAAATTCAACCTCGAACGGGAAAAGAAGGCTTAGGAGTAACAACATAATTTGGCCTAAATGGACAGAGCTGAGTGGCCATGCGTCATGGGCTAATGTAATCACATTTAGCTGCAGCCCAGCACCACCAACGTGTTACTGGCAATAGATGTTACAGGGAAGAGCCAACTGATTAAGAAGAACCGCATAGCTGGGAAAGTAAAGAGCATATGTCATTCGGGGATTGCGCCTAGAATTTTTATGGCCCACTTAAGGTGTTAATGGTCACGAGTCCATTTTATCGCTGGTTAAAAGCCATGGTTTGCCAGAATTTTGTTTGTCTAGGGGAGAAATGAAGGAAAAGAAGGTAAGTGAGGTGGCTTATGTCTGGCAGGATGTATTTCAGAATTTAGCCATGTCCAACTATTTGACTCCACGATCGAAAGGCCCGGGATGATGTAATTATAGCATGACTACCGATAATTTTATTATTAGGTCATAAATAACTGGAACAATTCTTTATTTGATATTAGAACTGTCATTCAGATGGTGCTATTCGTAACATACTAAGACATTTAACGTGTTATAATTATTAATAATTATTAACATCGTAGAATAGTAATCTGCTTCAAATAAGCTACAATTACGCCAATGAGGAAATGACTACCATTTTATTGATTTTCTATAGTAAATTTTACATGGATTTGTGTAGAATTGGAGCAATTCCAATCCTTAGGACAAAAGAGAGCGTATAATGTATTTTAATTGATTCAGTTAAATTGTTTGATTTTGTAGGGAGTAGTATTTGGATGCATCTTATGAAATTAAATAACAGTTAAACGATACTAATTCATTTTAGAAAATGACACATTTGATTTTTTCTGTAAGTCATTTCGGGAACATATATGATGCCCGAGATTATGTAATTATAGCATGACAGTAGATAGCTTTATTATTAGGTCATAAATAACTGGAACAAGATAATTCTTTATTTGATATCAGAACTGTCATTCAGATGATGCTATTCGTAACATACCAAGACATTTAACGTGTTATAATTATTTATAATTATCAACATCGTAGAATAGTAATCTGGTTTAAACAAGCTACAATTATGCCAATGAAGAAACGACTGCCATTTTATTGATTTTCTATAGTAAATTTTACATGGATTTGTGTAGAATTGGAGCAGTTCCAATTCTCAGGACAAAAGAGAGCGTATAATGTATATTAATTGAATTTAGTTAAATTAATGTTTCATTTTGAAGTAGAGGGTAATATTTATATGTATCTCATGAAGTTAAATAACAGTTAAACGATAATATTTAATTTTAGAGAATGACACATTTGATTTTTAATGTAAGTCATTTTGGGAATAGATATGTTACGTAATGTTAAATTGTAAGTTGATTATAAATTTTAAGAATGCTTTAATTTTTTTTTTGGATTTAATAAAAAGAAGTATGGTGAATGAATTTCGTTTTATTATTCTGTTCTATTATGCTATAAATATATTCGAAAAAATATGAAAATAAGATGTGGTTATATATTATATTTCGCAATAATACCTTTTGCTAAGGAATAGGTTAGAGCAAACTAAAATTAAGATAATTTGTTTAGTTTCAATGCAAAATATTTTCTACTTGGCAAAAGATAAGAAATTCCTTTATTTATCAAAAAGTTTTATATCTACTAATAACTAAGTAACAATTTATTTGTGCTTATATAATTTATGAAATGTATATTAAGGCTTTTGATTTCATTAGTGAAAAAGGAGTAATTTTAATCATTTTGATATTATTTTTATATTTTAAAATAAAATAAAATAATAATTGTTATCATAAAAAATATTCTTAAAGAGATCGCATTGTAATCACGTGGAAATGTTCCGTTTTTTCATGAGATCAAAATTGACTGAAAATTACTATTTGAATGGCAACATGGATGCTAAAAATATAATATATATCCGATTATTTAATTTTTGTACATGAACTCAATAAATGGAACGATTGCTGCTCATAAATTATAAGATTTTTTTTTAAAATATCGTATCCTTATGTGGCAGAGTAGCCCTGAATATGTTTATTAGAACTGCACTAAACTCACCTTCGATATACTTCAATTTTATGTTCTAGACCATCTGTAATAATAAAAAAAACAAGTTTATATACAAGCATTTCCTTGAAAATTATATAAGCTATTTTTATAAAAGTATAAAAATAACAACAATATTAATTTTCTTCCAACTTTTAATTCATAGAATGGTGTATAACTGTTTCGGTACAGTGAACACAAAAATTATGCAAAAATAAAGTTTCCTTATTTAATGAAGAGTAAAACAATGTGTTATTTTCTTATCTTCTACTGCTATACTATTGTTGCAAAGCTCATGTATCGACAAAAAAACACTTCTGCTTTTTATACTGTTATATTAGGGAACCATAAATATAAACATGAGTGTCTTTTTGCTCTCGTCCTGAAAAAAGTATTAGTATAAATTCGAAATATCTGATAGCTAGCTCATAAATGTGTCGAATGAATTAAATTAAGGAATTTCACAATTTTCCCATTTTCGAAATAAATGGATTACATGCACATTACATTCTGATAAATGGATTACATGCACGCTATATTTATCAAGTAATTGTAAGTCGCATATATTCACTCTAATGAAAAAAGATCTCGTAACATGTTCAGTCTATGTTAAAATGCAGTAATTGTGTATTTTTGTTGTTACTGAATATATGTGTAAATGCAAGTAAATGTAACAAAGGCCTAAACAGTGACAATCGAAACTAGGTGAAAAAATAGAGGCATTTTTTTCCTGGGCTGTGGTATGTAGCGTTAAATTATTTTTACAAGTTTCTAAATTTAACATAGTAACCTGATGACCTTCTAACAGTGATTTTCTAAAGCTCTTGTAAATGTTAATTACTTTAGGGATTTTTCTGCAAAAATTTTGACAATCTGTTCCCTTATTTAGCTGAAAGTACAATAAGTTGTTTTTATGTGCCTGAATGAGCTTTGTCGTTTTTTCCCCTTCTTTCAAAGGTTAGTAAACAAAGAATATTGGTTGATTCTTTTTTGAATTGTGAAAAGGAACGCCAAGTACAATCTGTGCATTTCCTTTATTTAGAAATATAAAAAAATAATTTAATAATTTCATTGAAATGAAATAGGATTTCAATGAACAAAATTATTTTTTAATGAGATTAAAATATGAAATTAGATAACAGTTCCATCCTCCGTTTTATTATGAAAAACATTCATTTGTAGCACAGCAATTATGTGTTCCATAGGAATTTTTAATGATGTTCCTCTTAAACCACATGGTATTATTCTGAATAATCATTCTACATTATGGAAAAAGTGTTAATCATTAAAGTAGTTTATCGAATGAAAGTGTGATAATCTAAAGTCCTTCTAATTTAATACCTTTGTATCTGATCTACTTTGATCTCTTATATCTGATACACATACGAACTTCATTTTTATAATATAAGACGATGCCTGAAAACATCATGCTTTTTATCATAGAGACTTTAAAAGCATGTTTGTCCAACTGATATAACTCCACGATGTATTTCATGGCATTTTTACTTTCTTTTCTTTCAAATAAATTGAATAGTGTATAAACATAATATTTCTTTTTTTTATCTTTGTTATAAATAAATTTGTTCAAAGGAATTCAAAAAATGACATTAATTAGAAAATCATTAATTATAATTTCATAAATTGTTTTTATAAGTTCTTTGAATCATCATCACAAGGAAAGAGATGGGCTTAAGGGTTAAATAAAAGTGAAATGAATCCAGTCGCTTGACAGTATAGACAAATATCAAATTTATCTGTGAAAGTTAATCAGCCTAAAAAGACTCGAGTAGATCAATGGAAACACGAGAATTTTATAAATCCATCACAGAAAAAATATTTTTCAGTAAAACTAATTTAAAGTTCATCCACTGCCTTTTGGAAACAGCCCATAAACATTTTGGAAATTTGCCTTTCTTTCTTATGCTAGAAAATAATATTATAGGCCTTCAAAGCATGAAGAATACACTGGCATTTCAACTTTAGACTGTGTCTATGAAGGTTGCAAGTAATTGTTCTTAAGGATTTATTAATATAAAGTTTGTTATTAATAAATAATAATTTAAATTTTAGTCTTATATTTCTCAACTTACGGAGCTTGATAATTTAAAAAACATTATGCTAAAAATTGTTAAACGGAAAATTTTAAATGATATATTGATCCAAAAGATAATTTTATTCATTTTATATATTGCGCTTCTATGCAGCTAATGTTTTCTGTCACGTAAATGCAATTATTTCGGAATTTATCACGGAATTGCATTTATTACGAAAAACATTCGAATCTGTGTCCTCAAATAAGTTCAAGAATGCGCAACATTATAGGCTAAACATACGTCTAATTATTGAGACAAATAAAACTCTGTGATATAATTTACATTTCATCTGATTAAAAAGGAACGAAATATTGATATTAAAATATCTTGCATGTTCCCAATTGTCAATTATCCGTTATTATAATTGTCGACTCAAAAATTCCAAACTAAATTTATTCTAAATCATTCACAAGTTCTTTGAAATATAAAAGGATTCCCAATATACATAAGTACATTTTTAACATTTAACATAAGGAAAATGATGGCTAATTAAACAATCTGAATTTAGTTTACAATAAAAAAAACTGCCATTTTAGTTTAGATTGTAGATATTAAACTAGCATAGCAAATTTCAATTGATGAATATCTAATTAATAAGCGATATTGAATGAAATTAGCATCCTTCATGAACTAATTAATTGGCAAAATATGAATAAATTTGTCATATATTTAATGAAATTTTTAAAGAATTTTAAAAATTATTTTGACAGAAAAATAATTTCTGAAGTCATATGCTGCATTGTTACATGTCTAATAGTCTTTCTAAATTTTAATAGTCTTTCTAAATTTTAATTGATGTGAATGAAAACCTTTTATTAGATGCAAATATGCATTCAAGAACCAATTGCATATTATTGAATTCAATATTTTCTAAAAATGTATTATTTATTTTTAGAAAAGCTGAGATATTTGCAGTCCTTTCAATAAATAAGGAGCATGTTATAATTGAATAATTATTTTCAAATTCATCAGTAATAGAATTTTCTTCTGCAGTATTTTGAGAAAAAAAATTATTTTTGCATGGATTTCCTTATTTCATAATTTTTCATGGTTATTGAAAAAAATGTATTTAATTCATGAAAACGTATTTAATATTTAAAGAAAGAAGCGATACTCAAAACCATCATGTCACCCAAATATTCAATTAAAATAAAAAGTAATTTAACAAAGGAATTGAAGCAATTAACAAAGGAATTGGATCAGAAACATTCTTAAATTGTTTAACCAACAAAAGTAGCAATTTGATTTTATTATTATGTTATGAAATTGGCTGTTAAGCCAAATAAGTCAAATTAAATTTTGTGATGGACAAAATAAGTGTAAGTGAAGATTCTGAAGATAAAAAGGGTGAGCAAATATTTATTTTTATTGAAACTTAGGCCTATTTTGAAAATGGAATATACAAAAGACTGAGCAGCGTTAAATATATTACATTATTTCTTCTCGTTTATGATACCTTCTCTGCTACCTTCTTTGTTATATATATCCTATACGGTGTTGATACTAATTATGCTTGATTTTCAGTTGCTTTAGAAAATGGACCATGAAGAATGCCAGTAATATAAGACGAGCGAATAAGCTTACATGCGTTCTTAAATGAAAATAATCATGCATAACGATAAGTAATTTTAAACATGAAAATAATGGCGAATCTTAACGGAACTATGCAAATTCCAGTAAATTTAGGTATGTGAATAGGCTTACATTCGCTCTTAAGTAAAAATAATCATACATAGCAAGTAATTTTAAACATAAAAAATGGTGACACAAACCTAGAATGTGATTATGCCAGTAATTCCAGATTTGTGAAAATATTTACTTCCTTTCATAAATGAATATGAGTAAATATTTTCACAGATCTAGAATTATTGAAAATATTTACTTCCTTTTATTAATGAAAATAATTTCACTAAGGTGAAATATTAAGCATTATAGGTGGATATAAGGTGATTATATAAGCATTACTCCTGATGATTATATAAATATATTTTAAAAATGGATTGTAAAATAGTTCAAACATTAAAATTTTGTTGAAGTTTGCTACAAATATTAAAATTGATTAACCCCATTTGGTAGGTGCCACGTTAGACATTTATTTTATATGTAAAAATGAAATAAAAAAGAGAGAGAAAAGCATTCCCCCGAAGATTCAAGATATTTCAATTCAATTATTATATGAAAACCCCAATGTTTATGCGAATGTTGAGTTTGTTATTTATAATTATGTATGTATGAAAATCTAAGAAATAAGTTGAATAAATTTTCTTACTTTCTTGATGGTTGGATTGCCAGTTTCATATTATTTGGCTCACATTAAAATTGCAACATCCGCGGGAGGGCTTAAAATTTGTGCTTGATGTTTCCTTACATAAAATAATGAATATTTAACTTCACAAAAGGCAATTCTAGTAAGATATTTTTATATTTGTAATAAGTCAATCCTTGTGCACGGCAGCGTATAGCACAAGGCTTAAAGAAGTAAGTAGAAACAACGGTACTTAAGTATTAGACCGTGGACGCAAAAGATCGCCAACAGTTTAGTAACTCATTGGTGACGGATTCAAATTTGGCGATAACCCGTCGAAGCCAACGAAACGAATAAATTGGTGGACAACAGTTAAGGTTTGAACAATTTTTAAAATATTGGTGGTTTAGCAACTCATTAGTGACGCTTTCAAATTTGGGGGTAAAGATCAACGATCTAATACGTAAGTACCAAACCAACAACATACATTGATAAAAACAGATAAAAAAATAAAGATAAAAACTACACAAAAAGAACAAATAATAAGAACAAAACAAATTATTAAAAAATTGAGGCATCAAAGGCAATATATTTACAAAATGAGACAAAAACCCATTTTGTCGTCTACCAAAATATGGAGCGGAGACAGAAACTTAATATTACAGGCATTGAAATCCGGAACAAAATCCCTTCTCCTTTCTTAAGTTTGGAGCAGTTAAAAAGCAAGTGTTTGATATTTTAAACTCCATATACGCTGCAAAAGCATATATTAATTTTTAAAAAAACAGGTTTTCAAGTAGGATTTATACAACAATTTCATAAAATATTTTTACTGGAATAAAAAAAATTAACTTATACCAACGTAAATAGTCTTAATGAAAATTGATCATACAGTAAATACTCATATGTATATTTTTTTTATAATGAAGGTAGCCATATTTCTTATTCGTTTATATTTCCTTTTCTAAAATTCTTTTATTAATTCTATTCTGCTAAAACTACATTGCGTATAAAATCGCTACTGACAGTTCATTTTTCAACGTGGATTATGAAAGGCAATTCTTTTCAAAGAATCAATCATGTTTGTATGGAAATTCTCTTTTCTAAATATTCTAATAATAAATGAAAATTGTTGCTTTTGTACTTTTGAAAGTTTGACAGAAAATAAACTAACTCAGTGGCGCTTCCAAAACATCATGTAAGCAAAGAAAGTTGTAGAGGAGAAAAATTTCCGAACTGTAGCATTTTAGTTTTACAATTAATATTTATGACTTCTAAATACCTATTTTGTAAACAAATTTATTCACACCACTATTCTGCTCTTCAGAGTAAAACACTTTAGAATTTACTTTTCTAACAATAATGAAGGTTTCTTTCAATCATTTGTTGTAAACATAAGTTTGAAAGATTTTATTTTATAAGAGTATAAAGTAAAGTTGTCATTATTTTATTTGTTATATTTATGAAATAAAAATTCTTAGAAATTCAATTGAACTTTATTTATTAACTTTTAAACAATGTTTAAAAGCCATTAAAATTTTAAAAAAATTATTGCTAATATCCTAACAGAAATAAATAATACATTTGCAGTGAAATGTCACATTTTCATAAAAAACAACAATGTTGTTGCATTTCCGAGTCTTTTTATGGATTAAACAATGATTTAAAGGGCCTGATAATCTGTTAAATTATTGTTAACAGGAATTGTTAAAAATTACTATTAATAATAAAATTTAGAAAGGATTCAGACGAATTTAAAAAAAAACATTCTAAAATAAATCAGAAATAATCTACTCTGAATTCAGCATACATGTATTAGGATCCCTTGATATAATGAAAAACAATTGAAGACTGAAAAATTGCTTTATTTTCTGATAGTAAATTTTTCTCAAAATTTCATTACGTCATTCTCTGAATCTTTCTATATGGCTTTTAATTCTATATCGTCTTTGTAGTAACCAGAAATCTTTTATGCATCGATTCCTTCGAGTTTTTGAATTATCTTATATACTTACTCGTTTAGAACAGAGAGACAGTAAATACTTTTGATGTTTACAGATGTACAATGTAACACATAACCATAATTATGATGCAAATACCGTTTGATAATTTTCATCCTTGTATTCAAAAACATATTATAACACGGATGGACAAACAGTTTAAATGTTGAGGAATTTGGTTAAAGAACCAAAAAAATAGTATCATAACTCTCAAGTTGATTTTTTTCTTTCGTTTTTTAATCAACGTTTTTTTTTCTTCATGCAAAGAAAATCCATAAGAAATTAATGCAAAAATGATTTATTTCCTTAGATTCAAGTGGTCTACATATTTTCTTTGCAAAAAGGTTTTACAATCTACGTATTTTATATTTACTACCGAAAGGTTGCCTCGAATAAATAAAAAAAATGCGATATTAATTATTTAACTTTTGAGAAAATCAATTGGAAGAAGTCTAAAAGTAAAACGCAGGAAGAGGAAGTTGTAATATAAAAGGGAATTCTAATAGGATGTTGGAATCTATATATTATATAAATATGAGCTCTTTTTTTGGTGTTCTGGTAGCTGAAATTTTTTAAATCGGTTACCGGATAATTTTTCTTCCTAAAATTGAATTATAACTAATATTTAAAATGTTTCCAGATTACTTAACTAAGAGAATTCGATATTAATTGATATGAATGAGTCGAAAGTAAATTCATGAATAGACAGATATAGATATCTGAACCTCATAGAAACTGTTTCATCATATCAAATATTTATCTTTTAGAGACTCTGATATATTCATTTGTTCGACTTAAGAATGGAGCTGAAGTGTGAGCTTCAAATTAACAATTTGAGATCTCAATATACAAACAGATGAGAAAAAAATCTGCTTTTCATCTAACATTTACCTTTAAAACGCACTGGGATATTCACTTATTAGCATTGAAAATGTTCTGAAATATGAGTTAACATTTATAAATTCAAGCCTGACTATACAAAAGAGGCACATAATTATTTGTTTAATATCATATTAGTAGCACATAAATATTGTACAATATTCACCAATTTACTCAATATTGTTTAATATAGTGAAATATGGTTTAATGTCATATAATATTGAACAATATTGCACGATATTATGCTACAGTATGTGCAACCTGGAATCATTTTTAAAGATTTTAACATTTATCTTTAAGATGTTTTGGGATATTCACTTATTAACATTGACAATGTTCTGAAGTATGAGTTTAAATTTATAAATTCAAGCCTGACTATGCAAAAGTGGCATCCATAGTAGCATATAATATTGATCAATCTCCTCAATATTGTTTAATATTGAGGAATATTGTTTACTATCATATAATATTGAACAATATTGTGCGACATTATGCTACAGTATGTGCTCAAAGATTTTAACATTTATCTTTAAGATGTTCCAGAATACTCATTTGTTAACATTAAGAATAGGGTTAAAGAGTGAATTAAAATATATAAATTCAACCTTTATGTTATTATAAAAGAGGTATAAAGATCATAGATGTCACATTTCTCATCTGGCAAGAGTTAAAAATTTCGAAGATTAATTAGAATTTTTGCTATTCTGTTTTCTTCATTATTTGTAGTGACTCTGTGTGATATAAATAGTTTTTCATATTTTCTTTACAATAACCCAATCAAAAACAATTTTAAATCTCATTCTATTTCGCACAACAAAACGAAATTTCACAGATACCTACATGCAATATGAAACGATAATTTATAGGATAAAGAAGGAAAGATAGCACATTTTTTTAATTATTATAACTAATAAAGAAGTTTAAATAAATATTATACCTGATAAATTTTTGTTTTTAGAGGGGAAAATATTTTCAAAAAACATTCATCAATTTGGCAAATCGAAATCATAAAATCACTATGGAATTGCCTTAGTCAGTCTTCAGATTTAGCATTGTTATTATTTATGCCATTTATATTTATTCTGGTTTCATTTCCATAAAAATATTTGAATAGAAAATGCTTTTTATTTGAGAAATTGCTCAAACATATTACTTATCGTTAAGAAAAATTTTCACCATTTTTCACTATCAATTTTTGACAAGTATAGAACCCTTCCTTCCTTAAAGAAAATTGATTTATTGCAGTTATTGTGTTTTTTTTTCTTTTACTTTTCTATTCAAAAAAGAGGATTTGTTTGTTTTCTAAGAATGGTATTAAAAGGTCGAATGATTTTCAACTGCAGAAACTCAAGTCCATTTCATTCGAAGGACTCCGTTTTCTCCATGAAAAATGACTGTTTAAA
This sequence comes from Argiope argentata, assembly GCA_026289955.1. Classification (NCBI taxonomy): domain Eukaryota; kingdom Metazoa; phylum Arthropoda; class Arachnida; order Araneae; family Araneidae; genus Argiope; species Argiope argentata. The sequence continues at coordinate 11,602,107 of JAOUZG010038069.1, read as the reverse complement.
TAGAACTTTTAAAATACAAAATGCAAAAAATCGTCTGGCATTAATCCAGTGATGTTTCTTTGATATATGAAAACGTTATGTTGAGTTTAAACTTACATTCGTTCCTTTGAATATTTTCTTCTGGCAAAAATGCTTCTATATTTTATAAATTTAGATTCATATTTATGTTTCAATTTATTTAACATTGTTTTTATATGAGTTTCAGAATTAAATTTGACCGTAATTGTAACTATTCTTCTATGATTTAACAGTAGAACCAAAAATTCTAATGAAATTTTAGAATAAAAACTGCACACTTTTTAATTTAATTTTATATCTATTGTTTTATTGTATTTAATCGCGTTGGCAACAGTAATATATGAGTTAGAATTCAAATTTAATTAGTTAGTAGAAGAGTAATCAATTTACATTTCTGGTTAAAATTTATTTAATAAATTGAATTTTATTTATTGATATTACTCAAAGTAATATATGAAACATAATGATCATTATTGTAAAAGTTTTCATATGTGCAAAATAGCAATAGATATTTAAAATGTGAACGTTTTATTTTAAAATTAAATGAAAATTTGATTTGAAAGTATTTAATAATTTTCTTTTTTATAAAAATTTAGTTGAAAAAAAGAATTTTTGAAATATTTGTTATTTTATATGTCTGTAAGAATAATATTTGATTTGATACAGCTTAAAATATATTTTCCATTAAGTTGAAAAAAGCTTTAAAAAATCTATATAATTTAGAATTTAAAAAGCACTTGGAATAAAACATGTTTGCTTTTTGTTAATAAAAACTTTCTGTTCTTCTGTACTTAATAAATTTTATATGTAACTTCTTGTTTTTTATTATAAATTCCCAGAATAGAACTGTGTTGCTTTGGAATAAAAAACACCAGTTTTTGATCGCAGTTTTAATCATCATTAAAATACTAAAAGATGAGAGAAATATGTGTAATGAGGTCTTCTCCCTGTTATGATATCTTTATGCAGAAAGGAAACGAAATTGCAATCATCTAGAATTCTCCATTTCTTGAAAAAATTGACCTTCCACGCACTTTCTCAGAATTGTAAAATAAAAAATAATAATAATTCGGAGATTTGACTTTTCCGTAAAATTTGTAATATGAAAGCGAAATAATGGAAGACGCGTTCATCAGTACTTAGTTTTTTTTTAATCTAGCTTTCTTTAGTTTAACTGTGGTTTCTTAGTTTAACTTAGTTTAACTGTGCTTACTTAATTTCAACTGTGGCAAAATAACTGCAATTCCCAAAAAACACCATGCTTTGATTTATCTGACAATATCTAATTTATTTTCTAAACTTTCTCAATGTAATATTTTATTAGTTTAGTTAATTGCTTTTAATCATTTGTTTCATTAATCTTATAGTAATTTTCAAACTGACATGAATTTCTTTTCATTCAAGTATAGTCTACACAAATTTCTTTGTAAAATTTGCTATTTAAAGAAATTCTGTATTCTTTTTATTAAAAGAAAAAATACAGATTTTTTCTCAAAATAATTTACCTAAATATTTATTAAAATTTATGGTACACTTCCATTTACATCATCAAATAATAAAAACCTAAATGAAAAATAAAATTTTAGTAGTTTGAAATATAATTTTTGTTAGGAAACACAAAATAAGAACCATTGTTAGGTTATTCGATTGCTTTAAATCCAACTACCTACTTTTTAATGGTTCTTTTCTGTAATTTTTTCTAAGTCTTAGAGTACTTAATATTTCTTCCAACTGCTCTTTTTCTTTCCTTACCTTATTTTTGCCTGTTTTTATAATTTTTTAAAAAAAATTGCTTCTGCTTTCTCTAATTTAAGAAAAAAAATCGTTAAATTTTTAGTTTTTTTACAAAAGCCAAAATATCGCATTTGGTAAGAAGCAAGATATATTTTGTTTATAAATAATGTAAGCAAATTTGATCGGGAAACAAAAAATATTTTTGATCTAAAAGATCAAACCAAACTTACTATTATATTTAGATTATTATTAGAAGCATCTTCAAGTTCATAAAGCACACTCCAAATTCAATTTCATTTATTATAATTTAAATTTATATACCTAATGTTTTTGCATTAAAGACTTTAATCCCATTATGAAAATATTGAAAGACAGTCTTTCATTTTTTTGAATTAATGCTCATTATAATATGTAAAAAAAGAAAGTCTAGTAATAAAAATGCCTAGTACAATAAAAAAAAATAATTATTATTTTTTTTTTCAAAAAATATTATAGGGGAGGAATTTTATTAAGAATTTAATAATATTTAATAATTGTGCAACACAAAATTACAAATTTTTTTGAATAATTCTTTTTGAGAAGATAAAAATGCATAAATGGTCTACTTATCGCAATTTTATGTTTCAATCCTAATTGAAAATAAAAATATTTCCAAGTACTTTATTGCCTTTAATCTTCTACAGGAAAGATTTATCAAATTACTTGAGAAATTCTTAGTAAATTAAGCATAGAAGAATTTCAAAAAATGCTTAACAGTAATTCAAAAACCGTTATATCTTACCGCATTGATTAAACGGAACAATATCAAAATTTTAGTACTATATAAGAAAGGAAAAACATATTTATTAAACTCTTTTTTGTATATAAAAAGATTTTGAATTAATTAGCTAGCCAATTTTTATATATTAGTATTTATTTCATGCGGAATAAGCTTGACAGAGATTAACGTCCTATGTAAATAAAAAAAACTTTAATATGTCTAAAAATTTTATAATATACCAATTAAAAATTATTAAAGGGTCGTTGAAGTATCTAAACTGATCCGCATAAGAAGTACAAGAAATAGGAAAATTTAAATAATTAATTATTTCAACTATTCGTTTTTCAGTAAATATATATATATATTAAATAATATTAAATAAATAGCGAAAAAGAATTTGTAATTTTTTTACATAGAATTGTATAAGGAATCAATTTAATTGGAGTTTTAGGCAATAAATTAATAGATCTTGTAATGCATATTCAAGATTTATATAATTGCAGTCAATTAAAAAAATCTATAAAAAAGTTTAAAAAGAGACAACAGAGCAATTAATATGGCTGATAAACCTTATAAATAATATGGTATTGCATACAAAAGAAAAACATATGATTTATCAAGATGATTCTAAATGCCTAAAAGCATCAAAAATATATTTCTACATCAATTAGTAGAAAAAAAGTAAGACTAATTACCAAACCAATTACCCGAGCTGAAAGAGAGAAGAGAAATTAATATGGAAGCAATTGAAATGAATAAAACGATTTCTCGAAATCATGGGAATATATTGAAATGAAATGATCTTGTTTGAGAATGTAAAAAAGAGATATTTTTAAGAAGGATATAAAAATAATATTTTATTTTCCTTTGTATGGTTATCGTCCAATCAATGAAATGGTAAATGAAAAAATATATAAAAAAATGGATATATATTCATATTAATAATGGTAATTCAGCATTGATTAAACCACTCAGTAAATACAAATATAGAATTCATTCATTGGCAGTCACTAATATTTATTTTAAATAGCCCATGAGAACTTAATTACAAAGAAAATTAAAATAGGTTTTAAAATTAGAACTTGTTTTCAATAAATAAATCTTTCAAAAGTGAATTTCAAAAATATTTTTATTAGTGAAAAAATACAAAATGTTTCATGGAATTGTAATTTATTTTTTCTTCTAAATTTTATATGTCATTTTTTATGTAATTTGAATGCATTAAAACAGTTCAAAAATTGTTATAAAAGAATCAATTAAAAAAGAAAAAAGACCTAAATTTACAAGAGTCTCTCAAATCAATTCCGTTGTATTTAGGATTCATTCTGTTCTCATTAAATGGTATCCTGGACACGAAGATAAAAACATGGTTATTATTGTTTTCTCTGTGGTTTATTCTCATATACTTTTTAAATATATACCTCTAGCAAGAACGAAAGAATGATCTACTGTAGTGGTTATTTATAAAACTCAATCTTAATCTTCTAATCTGAAATGCTATCACAAATATTATCATTCAATTTATTCAGGAATAATAAGAGTATCCGCTGTGGTTATAGAGCAGATCTTCTTAGATTAGAAGTCAAAGTTAAAAGAAAAATCTTTGCTTTGTATTATAATATACTGTACTTTTTTGAATAAACTTTTAAGTTATATGTAATTACTGACTTATAAAAAAGGCTACAACCATCAAATTAATAAATTTTCATTTAATTGATTCTAGAGAGATTTTTGACGAAATTTCATCTAATGATTTCAAAGTTCTTTAATAAAATTCTAAATATTAAAATGCTTAGATACATATATACTTTCTAAAATAAAACCAAATAGATAAAATTTCAAAAAAATATATTATATATTTTATATAATAAATGAAGCTATATATTTTAAAATTAAAATATATAAAAGTGATAATAAAAGAGGAAAAACATTTTTAAATTCCAGGAATATCATGTTTTTCGTAATATTAAGTAAAAATTTAAGGTAGAGAAAAAAAATCAAAAATAATTACATATAAATTAAACATCCTGAATAATAAAAACTTCAAAAGCTTTAAACGGAACTTGTAATGAATTCAAAATTGAAAATCTGCCAACTATTGTTTTGGAAAATAATTCATTATTCATTATTTAGAAATTTTGCTAAAATAAATATTTTTGGAGGGTGTAGCGTCAGCCTTATCAGCTAGATAATATCCTTCGAGCTGAAGGG
>JAOUZG010038069.1:11576121-11597374 GCA_026289955.1 Argiope argentata | reverse complement strand
CAGCTAGATAATATCCTTCGAGCTGAAGGGTCCCTTTTGCTCGAACGATATGATCTAGCTGATAAGGCTGACGCTACAAGGGTAATATACAAATATTCATACAAAATGACATTTTAGAATTAATATTCAAGAGAGATTAATACAATTATGCCACAAAAACACCCTAAAGTGTTTGAATACCATTTAGTGAATTAAATTGCACATGAAATGATATTTAAAACTTTAAAAATATTATTTAAACGTGAGGAAGTTCATTATTTTGGGAATTTTCTAGTTTATGAATAAATGACTATATAAATTTTATTATATTAAGGATGGTGAGAAAAACAATATTATATTATTAGAGAAAAATATTATATATCAGAGAAAAACAATTTCAGGGAGATTTAATTTTTCAACAAATTTCTTTTTTATGCCTACAATAGTGTATATGATATTTAATTAATATTTTTAAAAAATAACATATAAAATAATCATTTAAAAAAATTCCTAAATTTTTGGCTGGTCTTGATATGGGTATGAATAATTTGAAAACTGAAAATAAGATATCGAAACACTTAGGAATTGTTCATGAAAAATTTAAGAATTATATAGATCTGATCAAAACTTTAAAAAATAATAATGTATCAAAGGAAGGAATTCAATTAAATCGATTTGATGATTATTAAAAAAACGTAATAAAGCAAAGATTTAAATAAAATTAAATATATGGCAGAAAAATTATAAAATATCATGACAAGAAACAACACATACAAATTATGAAACATGTAAATGCAATCACCTTTAACTGTGAACAAACTGAATAAGCAGAAAGTTATTTAAAATATATTAAAATACATTGGATAACTATTTTCAAATATAAGTTCATTAATATTTATAAGAATCTTATTAAGAAATTAAATGCGCTCTTGTGACTAAAAAATATTAGAAAATATTATTAAATAGCAAGTAAAAGTGAATAAAAAAGCACTATTTGAATATAAAATCACCTTGTATCACTGTGAAAATATTTTTATTCTACGAAAAATCTATCAAAAACTAACAAAAGAATCCTAAGGAATTTATTTAGAAATATCAGATTGGTTACTTTTTTAAACCGAAAGGTTAAAATTGGCAGTCAATAAAAATTATGCTTAAAGAATTTCAAATTATATTCATATATCCAAATAAACTCAAAAAGAAATTATTATTATCAAAAATTAAAATGGCAAATTTTATATGCGTTCATTTTATATGGCAGCATAATGTAAATGTTGATGTTGAAATCGTTACACGAAGTAAAGGATATGAAAATGAACTAAATTTTAAGGTAATAAAATTTACCATTTTTTAGGACTTTCAGAATTTTAGAAAATAATAATAATTTAGTAAAAGCTTATGGATAAAAAATTTCAATTTATTCATTCAGATTAAAAAATTCAGAATATTAGTAGAAAAAACATGATGACATACTCTGCATCTTAAGGCGACGAAAATTATTATAATGTTACATTAAAAATGCATAAAAACTAGTAAGAAATCAAAATTTAAAAAGAATTAAATTATGTTAAGAAAGAATACATAAGAAATATTTAAATATGTGAAAAATATATAATACTTATTCATTCTAAAGAAAATTGAGGAAACACGACATAAATTGTAAAAATCACAATAACACAAAAGTTCAAATACATACAAAAATATGTTTAAAAATCAATGATTCCAAGATAACTCCAAGAATATTCAATGAAAAAATTATACTTTTTAAAGAAAAAACATAATTTATTAAAATTTACTTCTTTCATTTCGTACAATGAATAAGCAAAAGGATATTTATTTATGTTTTTTTTACATTCATGAATAATATTAAAAAATCATCTTATTACTAAGTTATAACGATTTTAGAAAAAACAAATAATTCAATTCAATTCAATTCAAATACATAAATATACTTTCATTTGAATTTCAATTACTTAAATATACTTAATTTATAATATTTTGAAGCAATAGAATATTGAATTGATAGAATCATGTAACCTCACTTCAATGGAAAGTATAGAAGACCGGATTATAGTTTATTTAATTGAAATTTTGAGCTTCTGAAATTAATTCTATTTCCTTTACTGAAATTACCAGATATCAAACTCATTTTAATGTAAGTTAATTTTGATTTCCTGAATTTAATATTGGAGTAAAATTAAATACAGAAGAAAGGGATTAAAAAGGAATTTTTATGATTAAGATTTTTTAATAACATTTTGTTTTAATTGTCATTAAAAGAATTTTAATTTTTGTAAAGTAATCTTTTATACATTGTTTTTTGGTTGACTAATAAACCTTAAACATACGAAGTATTATCAATGCGGTTTCTTTCTCGGATTTTCCCTTTTTTTCTTCAACTAGTATTTCGCAATACTATATAAAAAATACTATATAATAATAATACTATATAAAAAAACTACATAATAATAATACTATATATTAATGTATATAATACTATATAAAATACTATATAATAAATTATGTCATGAATTTTTGTGATTATTAGAAGTATTTTGTTGCCTTTTCATATAAAATTCATATTAACATAGATAATTATAATTTACATTGGATAGAAATTGATGCAAAAGGGAAGATTTTTAAGATTCTAATTTAAAAAATTCAGAGCTTTTTTGCAGATACATATCCAAATTTCATTTGATGATATTTTAAATATTCTTCATAAGTACATTAATTCAGGGTTCTAATTATTCAGGTAAAATTACAAGTATTTTAAAATTCTGAACATTCTGTAGATACCAAACTGTTATACCCAAATAAAAAATAGAGGTAGGTCATGACTAAACCTGCCTTACTAAGAGGAATATATATATATATATTCAAATTCTAAAAAAATCAATAAGCAAAATGAGTCACAAAAATATGAAACTCATACTTTTTTAATAACTTACTTTTTAAATGAATATTTTTAAATATCAATAAGCAATCTATAAGATTTTTCATTTGACATGTATATTTATCTTGATAAAAGTTATTAGAACAAGATTAATGTTTTGATAATCTGAAATAGCATTGATACTAATGCAAGATTCCCACAGTCTGTATAAGAATATCAAGAAATGTTAATTTGATGAAAGATTCACTGCAAATACGTAAATGATTTTCTTCATACATTTGAGAACATTATTTTTTTATAGAGACTATGAAATAAATGTATTAAATTTTAGACTGCGATGATCATATTTACATTTTTACTAGAACTAAAATTACTACTTTTTCTAATAGTTCGGTTGGTCTGGTTTAGTTATATTAACATCCCGTGAAAAGGAAACGCTAAGGCTACCTCGTAATTTTGAACCACTCTCAGATGACGAGGACGATACCTGAGCTGGCACCTCATTCTCCACACCACACTACGCCAGCAGTAGGACGTTTGGCCTGACGGAATGAACCTAAAACATACCCTTTTATATGATAGTTCTTCAGTGGAATGGGTCTCGAACATGAAACCCTACTGCTCACAGGCAGAGATCTTACTACCAGACCAATGCGGGCCGTTTTCTAACAGAAGAAAATAATTGGCAATTAATAGGCATACAAGATCCTACAGTCTGTAAGAAAGTGTGAGACATTATCAATTTGTTAAAATATTCACTATACATATACAAAGGAGTATTTTCATACATTTCAGAAGAAATTTATTTCATAGGGTACCATGAAATATAACAATGCATTAAATTTTAGATTTCTGTATTCATATCTGTATATTTTATTAGAAGTAAGAAATTGGCAAGTTTGTATGTGTGCATGCTTTTTTTCCTCCGCATTTATTAAATTATGCAAATGCCTCTCGCCTACAATATGAAGAATCGGAAATCCGCCTTGATACCAGAAAAGCATGCACCATTCTGTCCAGTCTTTGTTCCTTTATCTGAAATACGAACGGGCGTTATTTGTTCAACAGCTTCGTTAGTCTCGTAAATGGTTTCTGTAGATCACAAAGAATGGGATGTCTTCTTTCTTCTGAAGAAGAAGGGGATAGATAAAAAAATACACACCAAAGAACGATACAGAAAAAAATAAAGTAAATAAAATGAAATACAGCATTGAAGCATAACAAAGAAGAAAAGCCGAGATTCTTGAAGTATTGAAAAATGCGACCACATCCTTTTTTATTTATTTCAGCTCCTTTTGAAATAAAAAGCCCTCACTGATCAAGATGGATCGTCACTGATTCGGATCGAAGCATTTTTCACCGAAGCCACATATCCTTTATATGAAATCAAGAGCCTTACTGTCTCTAGTGTCTTTTTCGCCCGCACGTGTGAGTGAATGGAACGCGAACATTGTAGAGATCTGCTCAGCAAAATCGATTAAAATGAACTCTGGAGAAGGTTGATCGGATTGAACGTGGTGTATCAAGATATGTACCAAGGATATCCTAAATTAAAAATAGCTGCTGGATTATTTATTTTTTTCCGTCGCTTTTTTTATTCGTTTTTTTTAAAAGGTTAAATAAATCAAGTTGAATTGAGAAGAATTCTAGAGATTTACACGGTGTGCATATTCATTGGTCTTTATTCTTCTGTCAGAAACTTTTTTTTTTCAGACAACTCGGTTGAATTAGTTTTCGGTAAAATCTCCAGATCTTTTATTTATTTATTTTTATTTGAATATAATCAATTCCGAAATAAAGTCATTGACAATGATTGAGTATCAGTTCATAAAGTCTACCATACAATAGAATGCCTTACCTATTAAGGAAAAAAATCATATACAAAATTTTTTTCAGGCAACTCGGTTGAATTTGTTTTCGGTAAAACGATCAAAACTTTTATTTATTTATTTTTATTTGAATATAATCAATTCTGAAATAAAGTCATTGGCAATGATTGAGTACCAGGTCATAAAGTATACAATACAATAGAATGCGTTGCCTATTAAGGAAAAAAATCATATACAAAATATTTTTCAGGCAACTCGGTTGAATTTGTTTTCGATAAAATCTCCAGACCTTTTATTTATTTATTTTTATTTGAATATAATAAATTCTGAAATAAAGTCATTGGCAATGATTGAGTACCAGTTCATAAAGTATATAATACAATAGAATGCGTTACCTATTGAGGAAAAAAATCATATACACAATTTTTTTCAGGCAACTCAGTTGAATTTGTTTTCGGTAAAATCTCTAGATATTTCATTTATTTATTTTTATTTATTTATAATCAATTCCGAAATAAAGTTATTGACAATTATTGAGTACCAGTTCATAAAGTCTACAATACAGTAGAGATCTGCGTTACCTATTAGGAAAAAAATCATATACAAAATTAAAAGTTTTAGTCACTTCTATCGATAAAGAGGCAAAGAAGAAATGAAAAATTCAAGATTCGAAAATATTAAGTTGTCAGCCATTGTTGTTGTTCTCATAGATAATGATTTGACTTCAGTGACTACGATTTTATATAACTTAATTTTATTTCATGTCTGTTTCGTGGCTTATGTGATGCTCTTGAATTATAATATGAACTGGAGCAATATTCACTTGAAAAATGAAAAGGTTTTTCCTTTTTAAAATAATTTTTCCCTATCTGGTTTAAGTGGTACATTTGTTTTTTTTAGAAAAAGAACATTTGATTGTACTAAGAGATTATCTCTCTATATAAATAAATTGAAATTTTTCCATTTAGTATACCATTTGTTCAGTTCTCTACATTATAAAAGCCTATAAATTCATGATTAATGTCTTCTTAAATATGTCTTTAAATGCTAGTTCTTGACTGAAGACTTATGTTTAGAAAAAACCAGATTTAAATGTTGCTAAGCATTTCTATAAGTTCAGTTCAAAGAATGTAATTTTAAAAATTAGATGATAATATATTTAAGTTTGAATATTAAAAATATAATGATAATAAATTTTAAGTATTAAAGAGTTGGTCGAAAAGTTCTTCATTCAAATAGTATGTACAACACATCAGCAATTTTATTTTTACTTAACTTGTAGAAAAGAGAATATGATCTGAAAACAGAACATATACAGTAGATTCTTTCTTGGCATATTTCATTAAGATTTTTAATCCGATTTATAATGGAAATTAATATCGAAATATATCTTTTTCGACAAAAAATTCTAATTCCTCAATTGATTTTTTTTTTTTGAAACAGAAGCCTATTTCTTGTTTTCTAATTCTATATATTAGTTTATATTTTACTTTATACCATTAATATTTTAATGAAAGTATCAAGGGACTTATACAAGCTTCTCGAGCTATAGAATGCCTCAATTTTATTTTGAAATATATTATGTACATTTCTGAAGAACAAAGGTAGCTATGTCGTAGTCTGTGCAAGACGCCATTTAATTGGGCATGATACAAAATGGATGTTTACATTTGAAATTTGATAATATTTTTTTCAGTAAATGATTATGATATGATTATTTTTCGTAATTTTATAAACGGCGTATTGCATAGCTGAAAGACGCTGTTATAATCAATGTATTTAGAATTTATTTCTATCTAAGCATAAACACAAGTAAGAATATATATTCATAAATTAGAGAATTTTTATATTTGATTTTTTCCATATTATCTAAGAATTAAATCGAATAAAATCTTTAAGAAAAATTAAATTAACTTCTTTTAGATCTGAACTTTATGAAAGTCTAAAGCCATACACATTGAAAATTCACACAGCAAATTTAATTCAAATTCTTTGGAGTCATCCTATATTAAGAAATTTATAACTATTGAAAATACTTAATATTTTTTTTCTATTTTATTATAATAAAATAAAAAAATTAATTTTAATTTTATTTTTAAATAATGTAGTAAACTTGATTATATATTTTAAATTGAAGCATTATAGGTTTTGAATGTTAGAAAGCGCATGCATATTTTGTGTTTTAATCAATCATGGATATATTTTTATCCATAAGAAAAGGTTTCGTATTAATATGAATACAAATAATTTTATTGTGCATGTAAATGACCTAGAAGAAATTTCATCTCTTCTTAAAACTCATATGTAAGACAGAAATTATTATTTCTGAGAAAAGGAGAAAAAGGCATTTTGTCTTGTAAACATTATTCATATTTTCCTGCGTATATGAACTATATATAAGCCTTTTCTTTTTTTTCGACTTTATATCTTTCTTCAGTGTTATATTTTCTTTCTTTTCTCCTGAAACCTTCATTTAAGTTTTCATAAACATTCTCAATCTGGATTTTTCATTATGGGAGTTGTATATTTTCATATTTATCTTTGAAAAAAGTAATTCTGAGACATTTTTATTTCTGGAAACAGTAAATCTCCAGACAAATTCTAATTTGAGAACTTTTAGCAATTTTTTTATTTTAAATTTTGTTTCTTTTTCTAATAATCTGGAAATCAAATGCAGTCTATCAATTTCTTAATTTTCTCTTAAAACAATACCCTTCACCTTATTTCATAATTAACTCCTTAACAATCGGATAATTTTCAAGAAAACGGCCATAAAAGTGTCTATTTTTTATTTAAGAACTGTAAGTAAAATTAATTGTATGAATTACATATGCATTGAATTTTTAATTTTCGATAATTTTTAGATTGAAATTTTTTAAAAATTAAAATTTAATGAAAAGCCAACATTTAGGCTTATTCTGACTGAATGTTGGTTTTCCAACAAGAAGTAAAAATTTAAGAAATGCGTCTTTTAAACATTAAAAGAGAATTTTATTAATTTTACGTCTAATATAAATACATATTAGTTAATATTTCTTGTGTGGTGAGTTTCAAAGCATGATAGACCGAGGCCAACGTCACAATCTTTACACTAGTACCGAGTTTCCTTCCTGCATCTCTTATTGTTTTCGTCTATTCTGGAACATCAAACTTTGCACTCCATAATGAACATAATATTAAAAAAATATATTTTAACACAGAACACAAACCATGAGTATTCAACTGGTAACGAAGTAATTGGGTAATGAGTAACGAATTAAGTTGGCGGGCTTTCTTTTTGATTGCAAAATACATATCACAAGCACATATATTCGATTAGTGCTACCACCTGATTGAAAATAATCTGCAATTACATTTTAAATAGACTATTACTGCTATCTGGTGTATAAAATAAGAAATCAAATGACTTCCGATCAAAAGAAATGAATTTTTTTTTATCGTTTTGTCGAGTTACTACTGAACACCCCGGTCCGGCAATATCACGTGCACAAGAAATGGAGGTCGAAATACCTGTCCGTCATTTTTACAGGAGCGCGAGTTAAGATGCTAATGAACATTTCAACATTGCATTATTAATATGCTGCTTCATTTTGTGTAAAAATAATAAATTGATTTCTACATGTATATTAAATTTACTTTAAATATAGTGATAATAATTTAATCTCTTATTTTTTTAATCAATTATTTCGGGTGCTATGAATAATGACATTAATGTGAAAAGCGATTTGAAAGCGCAAGTGTGGTTTTCTAACAAATTTCAGTTTTGCCATTCCAAATAATCAAATAGAATGAAACATAATTAAATTTTTGGAATCGAATAACCAAACGTTCAAAATTCTGTATCATAAAAGATCTTCAATTCTAAATCTATTTCTATTGATCGCACGTCATCACACTTAAGGTTTATGAAGAAGTGAACAGAGCAAAATGGTGCGATTCTACCTCATCTTTTTTTTTATCATTTATAATCGTAATCATTTTTGATTGGTAGATTATTGGAATTACCTGACCAATGGCATTTGAGGTTCACTTTGCCAATATTGCTCGTAATATTTAATGAAAAAATTCATTACTCATAGTAAATATTGTTGATGATATGATAGCAAATAGGATAATCAATTAATATCAAATTAACAGAAAATTAATTTGAAGTAATATTAGTTGCTTATTCTACTTTTAGACACATCGTTTGGAATAACACAAATGAATAATTTTTTAGTTCCTTTTAACGTTTTCGACTGACGGAAATTTTCATATATCAGCAATCAATCATCAGAATACCTAAACAATAAACGTGTTAATCATGCATTCTTTTTTCAAATACTAACATACGAAGTTAATCTTCATCTAATCAGTAATATTAGATGAAGAAAATAATGCATGAGAAGACGACAATTTTAAGAGCGTTTTATTTAATTCTTTTTTTTAAATTTAATTCGTATTTTAATTTTTTATTCCTATATGTAATAATCTGAAGAGATTTCTTCTAAATTTCAGCTAAAATATTTCTTTTATCTGAACACGAGTTTAATCATTCATGAAATTTTTAAAATAATGTTTGATTTATCTTTGTTGTTAGGAAGCAGGGAATCATTCTAACATGAAAAACCCCTTATCCTGAATGCATACGTTATCCCAGGACTGCAACGCAATTGACGAGCGAAAATGAGTAGGGTGTCGAAATTCCTTAGTATATGTAACGTACTATGTTACAACTGATTGTAAAATCTTCCACACTTTTAGGATCAGTTTAATTCGATACAAAATAGGGGTGAGAGGAAATATGAAAGGAGGAGATGTTTATATTTAACAATGAAGACTAGCGATTTTATAAGAGTAAACATTACAGATAATTAGAAATACAGGAGGGAAAGGTACTAATTCACAGTGAAAGATTTCAGGGTAATTTTTATTTAAAGTAAGGAGCACAAACATTTAATTATGAAAAAATAAATAAAAATGTATTGCTCTTAAAATTTGGTAAATACATTTTTAGAAAATAATAATGACCTCTTTTATATTAAAATGCGTCTTTTTTATATTAATTTTTTTCTCCGATATTTTATTGCAATCCTCTGTTTTCTATTTCTTGGTCACATTATTTAATGATATTAAGCAAACTTTCATCGTACCAATCTTGGAAGCAATTTACTTTTGAACTAGCCACATCAATGTGAAATTTTGAGTTAAAAAAGAATGTGGACAGAAAAAACACAATACTCATATAAATGCAGAAAAAACAATTGAGCTAAAATTTATCTAATGGGGAGATCCAAGGTCAAAGAGATCCTTGTCTCACCCCTTAATGAGATGGAACCATCGAAATGTGATCGTCTCAGAATCCATTGATGAACATATATGTCATAAAGACTTTTTCTTTTTCAGTTTTTTATTTCACCATTTTAATTTGCTTTTATAGATTAGATTAATTCAACATTTGATGTTTATTCAATTTGGTTACGTTTCGTAAAGAAAATTATAATGCCTTTTTTGAATTTTAAGACCAGTATTTGAGGCAGGACAACTTATTATAAACAATTCTCAAATCCAATTTAATCAAATGAAGATTTTTCAGCTATATTTTTTTCCATCTTAAATTGCTTACAAATAAACCAATTTATTGTGCTAGAATACATTTTTATGTTAATTATCCTTGCTACGTAATTTGATTTTTTGCAAGATCTTTTCCATTTATATTTTTTAATTTTGTTTGTAATATTTTATTCTGGCCTCACTATATTCTTGCATAGTAAATTAGTTGATTATCAATGAATCAATTTTAAGAAATACATAGTTGATTTACACTGCATAAAATCAAAATATTTAAAAAATTGCCCACCATCAACGTAGTATATAAATTGCTTTAAATTTATATTACTTATACGTTCGTACAATGTAGAGACTTGTACTGCTAAATTTTTTAAAGGTATCATTACCCATCTCTTCTTAAAAGTCATCATATTACAGAAAGTGGCCAACATACCGTCATCCATATACAATGTAGAAAAAAAAATCTATAAGGATATGAAGTCTACTTTTGTCCTTTCAGAATTCTTAAATAGTAATAATCGGAAGTGGCTGCATTCCTTCCTAAATGGAAGTTTTGGCCATCAGAAAAAGAAATCTCTTGAACGGAAAAAGTGGGGGCCTTTTCTTTTCCCCCAGAATCCATATCCCCGTGAAAGCATTCATAGATTTTTGACCAGAAAGGATTGTTATAAAAATTCTAAAAGCTTCTGAAAATAAGGGAGTGGAGTATAATGCCTTCTCTACATGAAGAAAATGTGATTGGACTGTAATCATATAACATCCTGCTCCTACAGACTGATCTTTGGGCTGAAGGTGAGTCTCGTTTTAGTTATGTTGTTTGAGAATGTAGGGGCACGTATACCGTTAGGCGGAGTAGATATCAGATCTAATAGAGGATTAAGATCTGAGCGGCCCTTCAAAAAAACGTAATATAAAAAAGTCATATTTCTTAGCTTCTTTTTTTCTTCTTCTTATGTCTATGTAGAAAAGAATAAGAGTGGTAGTTTCTTATTTATGATAAAGCATAAAGCTATTGGATCGGCTTCTCTGCAAGAGAGATCTTTTGTTGCTTGTTGCGATGGGTATAAGAAATTGTTTTAAACAAAAGCAGAGGTGGGGATTATTTCAGGTTTTTAAGGATTTCCCTCAGTAAGTCTCTGTCTGCGTTTTCATTGTCAGTATTCCTTAAATGAAAAAAAAGACGTATCTGAAAGCGGGTTTAAAAGTGTAATGCAATATATTCAAAATGATAAATAAACAATTTTAAAATAAAAGGCATTCTTCGAATCATAGAATAGTACAAGGTGGCCAGAAATAAAACACCCCTACTCTGACCTCCATGGATATCGAACTACTCAGTGTAAAGGCTCAAAATTTTGTACACATACTATTCAAAATATGGGGAAACGGATTTCACGAAAAAAAAATTAGTTCCTGAAATCACCGATAGGTGGCGCTGCACAACTGGAACTATGATCAAAAGACACAAATAATAATAAAAATTAAAATGTTTATGCGGAATGGAATGCTTCCATGCTTCCTTTTTAATTTTTCTGCCCCTTATAGAAAATAAAAATAGTAAAGAAGCTAGAACTCCCGTTGTAACTGCAATTTCATACTGTAACCAGAAAAATTTGCATAAAGCATGGTTAGAAGCCATGTTAAAAGGTGGGGAATGTCATTCTTATTAGTGATGGCTGTCACGCTGCCAGAACGCGCTTTGCTTGTGAAGTTGTTTTACGAGAATAAAGGAAATGCTCCAGCAGCACTTCGAGAGTTTCGCCGACTTAAGGATTTGCGTAAGGGACCATTGCTTCCACAAGCTCTCAGGAGAATGATCGCTCGATTCGAGGAAACTGGACATCTTGGAGTTCAGCCTGGTCGAGGACGCAAACCGGTTCGTTCAGATGTCGTTGAAGATGTTGCCACCGGTATTGTTGAACAGTCAATGGATAATGTTTTAGGCTGCAGTAGTGCACGTGCAGTGTCACGACACTTGGGTGTTCCCTATAGCACAGTGTGGAACGTACTCAGAAAAATGGTGCATTGTTTCCCGTACAAAATCCGCCCTAATCAACAATTGCTGGCCACAGACAGGGAGATGCGACTGACCTTTGCATTGACATTTCTTGCTAGAGTTGAAGTGGATGCATCGTGGCCGTGGCAGATTCTGTGGAGCGATGAGGCCCATTTCCACCTCAGTGGAACAGTGAACACCCATAACTGTCGCATATGGGACACGACAAACCCCCGTACCTTCCAAGAGATTCCACTCCACTCACCGAAAGTTACAGTCTGGTGTGGATTCACAGCCACATTCATCCTTGGACCGTTCTTTTTCGAAGAGGTTACTTCCAATGGCCTTGAGACATGTACCGTGACGGCCAACAGGTACAAAAGGATGCTCGAAACATTTGTTGTACCCCATTTGCAGCAGCGCCAATGCCTTGACACCATTACTTTTATGCAAGATGGAGCACCTCCACACATTGGACTCCCTGTGCAACAGTTTCTTCGCCAACATTTCACCACTGACAGAATAATCAGTCGCGCGTTTCCGACAACTTGGCCATCTCGTTCACCGGATCTTAATCCGTGTGATTTTTGGCTTTGGGGACACTTAAAAAACCTTGTTTATCGAGAACGTCTGATAACCTTGGCAGATTTGAAAGAGAGTATCAGTCTGCATGTGAGAAGCATCTCAGATGACCAGTTACGATCCGCAGTTGAACAAGCTGTCCACAGACTTCACATTTTACATCGTCAGGAAGGGAACCATATTGAGCAGCATTCCCTGCATTGATAACGTCCTTGTTTCATGTATGCTTGGTACTTTCAAATAAAATGTGTTTAAAACGTGTTTTTGTGTCTTTTCAGCATACGTCCAGTGGTACAGCGCCACCTATCGGTGATTTCTGGAACTAAATTATTTTTTCGTGAAATCCGTTTCCCCATTTTTTGAATAGTATGTCCACAAATTTTCAAGCCTTTACACTGAGTAGTTCGATATCCAGGGAGGTCAGAGTAGGGGTGTTTTATTTCTGGCCACCCGGTATAAGGTTAGTGTTATATTTTAAAAAAGGCCGAACTAAAAATGTTTAGAATAATCTATAGAGATATCTACTTCTTTATAAAGAAACTCTGAATTCATTGGAGAGTTTAATATATGCTCTTCTCTTAAATGTATGTTTATCTTATAAATGAATAACTTTCAGTTCTTTTGATAATAAAGCATATCAAGCATTCGTATTTATTTCAGCTCGACAGGACTCAGTAAACAATTTTAAAAATGCAAAATTAGCTACAATTTTTTTAAATTAATTGACTTTATTTAGTTAATATTTTATTCCAAATAAAGATTTTAAATGCATTGTAGTGCTTTAATTTTAAATATTGCCTTCGACATGTTTAGGCATACATGCATCTTCTGTAATTGAAAAAAATAGAGGCATCCTAAAGCAAATATTAATTGTATAAAATTCTTCATTTCATAAATTATTTCTATAATTAAATATATAACCTATATAAGAAAGATTTTAATGAATTATGTTTGTAACTAATTATAAGATTCAATTCCTTAAAATTGATCAGGATTAAAATTTCTTTTTAAACAGTGTCAGTTTTTCTCAGGTATATACAATAGCGTCCAGAATTATATTTTAAGAACTTCAAATAAACATTTCGAACAAAAGCAATATGAATAAACTTTCATTGCGAATTTTCTAACTGGGCAAGTGTTCCTATTATTTTACAAGCAGAGTTAATTTTGATTTTAATTATGATTTTACTTGAGCTCCATAAAGGTAAAATTTAATGATATTGCTTCATATTTCACATCTATAAAAACAATAATTTTAAGAAAGTGTTGACACAGGGTAAAATTTGAAATACATAAATTCTAAAATTCTTTAAAATATTTCAAAAATTTTGTCTTGATAAACCAAATAAAAAAAATTAAACTTTTAAAAGATATTCAAAACCAATTTATGCTACTATATTATATTATTAGATATAAGAATTTATTTCGTTTTAGATATTTAAATTATTTAAACGTGTCAATCAAAAAATATCTACCAAATTTCAAGAAAACTATATTGTTAATTTGGATAGAATTTGGCCCGTGAAGTATACACTAATAATCACACATCTGTTTTTTTGAAATTATAAAACAAGTATTTGAAATATTTCTATGATTTTAAAAGTAATTCATTGTTCAAAATATGTACTTAAATAAATTGGATTTATAAAATAATTTTTAATTGTGCTTATGTATTTGATTTGATAAAAAAGGAAATATTATGCCCTAATTATTCCAACTTTATATTAAAATGGCTTTTATAGTTGTATACCAGTCTATTTAAACATAAACTAAAATCCACATAGAATTAATAGGAGATATATAACTTTCTTCATTTGCATTTTATTTCAATGTATTCTTTACATGACTCTACTATTCCTTATTGAATTTCAAGAAAAAAATAAGGGACTTAAGCTAATTGTTTCATATATATCTTTTAAAATATAAATAAAATTTTATTTTAAGAATTATAGGTTAAAATGCAAGAAAATGCTTTTATGATTGATGAAGAATACCAATGATATTTTTATGATCCAAAAATAATTTTTAGAAAAATGTCCTTTGAAGCAAAAACATAAAGATTCCTTCTGAAAACTAATTACTTCCTGGGTGATAAGACGGTGATATATTTACGAATAAAGCATTTCAGGAAACTGTATTCTAAAATAATTTCCGAAAATGTAACCAAAAATAAAATTACAAAATTAAATTTATAGAATACATTCCCAATAAGTTTTAATGAACAATTTTGTTACATTTATTAAATTTAAATCATATTTGTATATCATTTTTATATTATATTTGTATTTATTTATATTATATTTTTATTTATTTATATTGTATTTCTATTTTTTGTTGAATAACTTATTCAATTTTATATAAATTTTAAATATTTATCATTTAAATATTTAGCATTCTTACTGAAATGTTTTAATCATCTTAAGATCTTAAAAAGTTCTTTAGTATTTTCTGGAGAAATTTCTAAGCAGTAATAAATTGCATTATTCTTATACAAAAAAATATGTTCCAACACCATAAAATTCTTTATAAAGTTAAATAGCAAAAGGTAGATACTGATTAATGATAAATTGATGCCCATAAGAATCTTTTATTAGTGCAGTAAATACTTTTAATATTTTCAATAAATGCCTTTGCTCATTCTCTAATGATTTTTGAGGTTAAACTATTGAAATTTATGAAAAATGTTTGTTGTGTGTGTGTGCATACAGATTCGTTTTTAATTTCATTTAGTCTTGTATCAAGTAGTAATTCATTTCAATAGTTAACTACTAAGAAAAAAAATCCATGTTTATCTAATTTACTAAACTTATACTCTAAAAAGTTACAACCTCAAATTTATATTATTGTGATATGTATTTTAGGTACCTTATTAGTGCAGAGTGCAAAACATAATTTTTCTGATATCTCTTCGATATTATGACTTTTGTAATATTATTAAATAGTGTCATAATGGTATTCAATAAAACGTAATTATCCGAATATCGGACAACATTACGGAGATATATGTAATACCTTAAACTTATTGAGTATTTATAAAAATAGCTATCCTTGCACAGATAATGGTAGTATAATACTTACCGACTTGTTTAAAACAAATTATTTCAACATTTTTATATAAGAGGATGAAATATTCTAAAGAATCTGTGGCATTTTCTTCTTCGAATTTTCATAATAGTATTGCTTATATGCATGTTATATAGAACAATATTTCAATTATAGCATTCGTTATCTTTAAATTTAATTAAAGTTCTTAAAAATGATGCACCTTTCAATCCACTGCATTTATTGAGGTGGTTGAGTCTCATTTAAAATTAACATAGTAATTATTATTAATAATACATCCCTATAACTAATAATTACTATCCCAATTCTGCAAAAACAAAACAATTTTTCTGTATTAAAAAAAACAATTTTTCTGTATTAAAAAAAATTTCTGTATAAATTTCAGTTATAAAATTTAAACACGCTCCAATGAAATTTAACTATTTCCATCTCTTAACTTACCATGTGTCTTGAAATTTAACTGTATGTAACTGTTTCAAGTATGTAATATCAATTTTTATAATATATTTCGATGATATAATTTGTATATGCTATTAGTATGGTGATAAAGTCTATAAAGGGAAATTTTAAATTCGGTTGGCAAATCTGTTTCAAATCTGAAATAAAAAAAATTCATTTGGCATAAGAAAAATTGTAAAACACATTTTAATAGTTTGTTGAAATAGAAAATTGATCTCTGATGCATTTGTAATTTAAAACCTTTGGAGATGTATTTCATTGCATAATATGCGAATTCAGATTTTATTTATATAAACTGCTTTTTTCAATATTAATTGTTTAGATGAACGACCTTATACCGTAGTTTCAGGGAATGTATAGAAAAAAAGCATTTTTTAGGCTAAAAAAAATTGTTTAAAATATTCTGAACTATTTCATTTAGTTATTGATTCTTGCATATTTCATTATGTTCCCTTCTTATTATGTAAAATTACGTAAAATATTTTTTGTTTAGAAATTTAAGAAAAGATTAAATGATAAAAAGATAACAACAAATATTGGAAGATCACATTGCAACAATTATAGAGCATAAAATTGGATCCTAAAAGTTTTTAAAAATTCATAATTGTATTAACCCTTCTTTGCATGATGATGGAAATTTCCATCATAATATTTAGTCAACAAAAAAGGCACCCAAAACCCTTGTACTGTAAATTTGTTCTTGCTGGCAACTTTTTAAGCGACTATTGCGTACAAAAATCGCAGTTGCAAAAAAATAGCAAACGTCACTGTCAATTACCAGGCCTACAACTTGTTATCCCGCTGTTTGTTGTGACTGGAAGAAATGAGCGAGATTTTAAATTGTTTTATAGAAATTAATTTATTATTAATAATTATTAATTAATTAAATTATCATACAGAATAAAGAAGATTTAGTAAAGAATATTTTTTTATTTATTTAGTACTGAGCTAAATATGTGACAATGCATGATGATGTAAATTTCCATCATATTGTTTTTTACATAATACATATTTTTATTTACACCAAGATTTTTTTAAATATTTTTCCTTTAATCTAGAGCATTAATAACATCACCCTGATTTTTTTAAAAGAAAAAAATCATGCAAAGAAGGGTTAAAACAAAATTACATGAGGTATTCTATTTAATTTTTATGGGCGTAGGAAATAGTAAAATTAACTATTTATTTGTATTAAAATTAATTTTTAACTGTTATACATTTTTTTAAAATTTATATGCTTTATGCATTATATTTGTTTTTTTCTGTTAAATATTTTAATTAATTTTTTTCACAAATCAGAATACGTAACAAAAAATAATAAATAAATAAAATTCGATAATTTGTCATTGAAACCATTTTCTAAAAATAAGTATTATCCCGTGTTCAATATTTTCGGAGAATAATAAATAATTTATCCATTAAATATTACATCTAAGAATATTTAAGAACCCGAATTCTTTGGGTCTCTCCATGAGAAATTAAAGCAGCGCAATTTATCATCATTTGTGTCACACTACACACGCATGGCTGGATTTCCAAAACTAATCTTTAAGAATTAGCTATATTTTTATTCACCGCGAAATTTCCATTGCGAAAATTAAACACTATACACAAGTTTTCATTTTGCTTCTATGTTGTAATTAATTGAAAGCAAAAACTGATGTAAAATATTTCGATGTTTTATAAAATGGAATTAAGTCTCTAAATATTCTATATAATATCCATATTGAAGACATGGCGCAATTAATTTCTTGGATTATATTTATACATGCATGCATTTGTTTCAGAAAAGAAACCTGTTTGATTTTTCTATTCGTTTAATTAAGATTATATTTACATAATTTATTACAACAAAATAATTTATGCATAGCTTCAGACTATAAATATAAGTAAATATAGTTTCAAATGATTAACCTTTAGAACTTATCTCATTGAAATGAATATGAAATTAACGTTCTTTTATAAATCAAATTACGTAGTAAAAGAATGAACTCTATTTAAATAAAGATTTTTTCCATTTTGTGAAATTTCATTGAAACTGAAAATTTTTAATGATGGTTTTACCGAAAAAGATTGATATTTTAATATTTGGCTACAAATACATATTTTACATCAGAAGTAAAATATTCGAATGAAAGTATATTTATTCATATAAATATAAGTAAATATACATTCAAATGGTTATCCTCAGAGCTTATCTAATTGAAATGAATATGAAATTTACATTTTTTAATAAATCAAAATATGTTGTAAAAGAATGAACTTTATTAACTAAAGTTTTTTCCATTTTGTGAAATTTCATTGAAACTAAAAATTTTAAATGGTTGTTTTACCGAAAAAGATTGATATTACAATATTTGGCTACAAATATGTATTTTACATCAAAAGTAAAATATTCGAATGTAAAAACTTTTAATCAGAATCCTAGACATAGATATATGTCTATAATATATTATAATATTTTAATACCAAAAGCAAACAAATGAAATAAAACTTTAAAAAAATTAAATATTTATATTTAGTGAAATAAATTTAAACAGAATGATTTAAATTAATTTCAAACATGCTATTATACTGTTCACAGTGAATTAATCAAAGTATATTATCTATAGAAAAATTATTATAGCAAATGGCATATATATGTAATTATAGAAAATAGCATATATGATGTGTTTTATTAGTTAATTACTTTTGCAACTACTTAGAATGCAATAATATTAGGAAACATTTTACTTTGATTTATGTCTAGACTTTGCAACTATACAAAAGGAAATTAAAGTAAATACCAATATTTAAATAGTAATCTATACAAATAAATCGAATTTGTCAATTTTTATCATTTAAAATTTCAACATAATATTATCCATGTAAGCTTTAGAACAATTTTTAAAGGACTAAATTATTTTTAATAATTTATTTGTTTTAAACTTAATTTATATAATATGAATTACCAATAAGAAATAACTCTATTCTTGAAAACTAATGGCTTTAAATCACAAAAAAAAGGTTTAAAATAATTATTTTCTAAAGAAGCTCTTTTCTCCAAGAATTACATGTCACAAAAGGCACAGCATAGACAATGAAAGCTTAACAACGAAAACAGCAAGAATAGTTTAAAAAGTACTTGTATCTGTTTTTAAAAAGTTATTTGGTTTTTCACTTTTTCTTGTCCGAAAAAATGGCTCCAACACTTAATTTTTTAGGGCCAAAAAACAATGAACCTTTTGTTTTGACGTAACTTAAAAAAAGTATTTTTCACTGTCTCCCATTATTTAACTGTTACATTGGAATCAAGAGAGCGTGTTTTTAGTTCCCAACTGATTTTTTTCCACCTTCATTTACGATTTTTTTGGTCAAATCAATTTGCTTATAAGGATAAGAGCAAACGTAATAAAATATTAATCTACTGCATTTTAAATCATTGTGTTTTGCTAACATTTTAAAAAATTGTCATCCAGGAAAGAGGTGAGGCTAAGGAAGTGTTGTTTACACAGAGATATTTAAATTGACACCGAAGTGACTTTTTGGGGGTTCTTGTTATGAAAGCAGAACAATTTAGTAGAAGGAATTAAAATTTAAATTTCAGAGGAAATTTTATGTATGACTGTAAATGTTTTGCAGAACAAGGTAGAAATAGAAGATGTTTTCAAATGTTCATTATGTTTAAAGCTATACAAGGAGTGTAATTTGCGTCTCATGCCGTTAATGCAATAGTTGCAAATAATTATATGTTAATCAATATTAAAATTTATAATATTTGTAATTGGTAGATAAAGGAGCACGCAGCCTTCTCAAAAGTGTTTCTTTTTAAGAGTATTGATTAATCTTCTTATTTCTAAGATTATTCAGGTTACCTCAGAATTAAAGAATGCCCGAATTTATCTTCCAAAGATAAGAAAATTTCAAGTCCATTCATGTCCACCACTAAACGAATCAGAAAAGATAGGATTTGTTGTTGCCAATTGTTAAGAGTTGATACCTATTTCTAAAATTAAGATTGTGTATCCGATTGCTAGAAGTTGATACCTATTTCTAAAATCAAGATTGTTGTAGCCGATTGCTACTTTTGATTGTTGTAGTCGATTGTTGAAGAAGATTTACCTACTACCAAATGATTGACAGGACATCCTAAAAAACTCCACCCGAAAATATTTCTGTCCTTCAAAACTATCGAGGCGAGTACATAAAGTACACGCCGTAGGTATTCAGATAATAAAACTTAATGAAAGGAGGAAGTTAGTTTCGTAGTGATATAGACATCCCAGGCATTGACAGGACAGATGGAATCTTTGAAAATTGATAGATTTAAATAGATACAAACACAAAAATACATAACATAACGCCATCCTGTACTCCCGGTGCCTATAACGCTAAGTTATTTAACCAGTTGGATGAGCACAAGTTGGGAGAGAGAGAGAAATAATAAGGAAAAATTTGTTAAAGGAAAAAAATAGACGATAAAGCATTCAGAAATTTCCTGAGAGATTGCTATCGATATCAAATCTTACACGAATCTGTTCATTTTTTTCTGAAGTGATAACGGGATAGAGGAGACAAGAATACTGAAGAAAATGGTAACTATGGGTTGAACTTACAGGGGAATTAGATTACCAACTGAAAAGGGGGGATTGACAAATTAAATTGTGAATATATGTATGGCAAATAAACAATCTCTATAGAGTCAGAAATATATAGCGTCCGTTTGGGTCCTGGGGTCTTGATTTCCATCATGAGATCTGCACTTTTGATGGACATTTTAAGTTATAATTTTGGTTGATTTTCACAAGGGAATTTCTGGTCTCAAATATTGTAGATCTTGGAAAGGTCTTGGTATTTATGAATATGGTTTACTATGGAGTTGATTTTGCCACGTGAAAGGGTATTTGATGCAACTCTCCT
>JAOUZG010038069.1:11560535-11571121 GCA_026289955.1 Argiope argentata | reverse complement strand
ATATTTATTAAAAAAAGATTTGTTAGAACATTATTTTTTGAAGTATAAGTATTCTTACTATGAAATCAATCTGGAAAATGTAGACAAGTTGTATTTTTCCCTAAACATTTTGCTCTTTGACATCGTTATGACGAAACTTAAATATTTTTCGACATTTAACCATCAAATATTTTTTTAGAGAAAAACATTTAAAAAACCCTTCCACTTTAACTACAAAGCTATATGATTGCTAAGGCATATAAAAAGCAAAGAATCAGAGTATCGAATTTAAAAAATTCCAGTTCAATACCATTAAAGAGCATTTTTTTCTGTGTGTGGGAAATCTGCTTTTAAAATAAGAATCTTTTATAAAATTATTTGAGATGTTTTGGTTTCCAGAAATCATAAATAGAGTGAAATATTTGGCGTTAAGCTATATTTAATTTTTACTTATATTGATCAATACAAAAAATATAAAATTTCGTGGAATTTAAAAATTTATTGGGATAAGTCTTATTTACGATTTTTATTTGGTTAGATAAAACGTGATTCAATGAATGAAATATTTCTTTTTGGCACTAAAAATTGAAGAAAGCATTACAACTACAGGACATTATTTTTAAGCACAATAGTGATTTTTTTATATTTATATTTTTTGTTTTGCATTGTTTGTTAGCTCTAAAAAGCAAGTTGATGGTTTGGATATCTAATTTACATCCATCTTTGATAGCATTAAATCCTTTTTAATGTATATAATATACAGTAAGTGTTTGATTTTCTTATAATTATTCTACATTTTCATTCGAATGAATAGCTTGAAAATGTTGCCTTTTCGTATTTATTATGACGATTTAAGACTTTATTAGCAATTTTCAATATGTATTGAAGGGCTGTTGTTCTTTTTATTTTTAGAAAACAAAGAAATCTTTTCTATCATTTTGAATTTTTTATCTACTATCATATAACAAAACTAATACCCTTACTTGGTTTGGTCTTACCGGTCTTGGTTTTTCTTTTGTGTTTTCTCTGTAAAGTGTATGAAATTGTCAAAAGGGGCTGTAAAAAGGTGCCTTGCAAGCGAATGTGATGAGATAGTAGCAAAAGTCTTACTCTTGGCCCTAGTTGGAGTTACTACAAAACAAGAGACGCTAATTAGGCTTAAGTCGTTGACTACCTCAGCGAACCTGTCCATGGCAAGTGCCGTAAGAAACAATAACAAAAGCATCGTATTTAGTTAACCTGAAGGCTAACTTGTTACAAATTTCGTAATTTTATATAATTCTTATTTATAGTTATTTTACTAAAAATTTATATACATTTTCAATATAACGCCTTTTTATCACAAGAGCTAAATGACGTCTGTCTTTTGGTGGACTTTTATAACGTTCACGAAAATCACTTCCAATTTGTGTCAGAATTTTGATGGAATAAATTTTAGTAAAAGCAAACAGTCGAATGATAAAATCCCCCCCCCCTTTTTCTAAGAATTTCATAATTGACAACTACTACTAGGACTTTCAGAACAAATATCACTTTTAATAATAAAATTCAAAATTATCTTTCTTTTTCGTTCTCTCTGTATCTTTTCTCACTGTACTGGCCAATGGCTGTCAAATCTTGTCTGTGAACTACCAATCGGAAGGCGTAAATGTGCTCAGGGAGAGAAATTTTGTTTTATTCTCAATTCCGATTTGTTTAAAATTAGACCAAATTTTGGCGCATTTCTGCACCTGCTTCTGTAAATATTCAGCTCAAAAATTATTTTTGGCACCATTTTAAAATCTGAATATTTAGACTTTAAAAGACATCAGTCATCTTTCAAATGGATTTAATAAGAATAATAGAACTTTTTGTAAAATTTTTGAAATTTTGAAAAAAAAAATCGAAAAGTTTTAAACAATAGCATTGTTAGAAATCTGCACATTTGTGTCTAACATTAGTGCTGTCCCTCTAAATTCAAACCATTTTCATTCTTTCGCTCGTCGTTGAAGGATAACGAAACATATTTCAGTTCAATATTAGTATATAATATTGTTGAATAAATCATAATGCTGTAATGCAGATGAGACATATATTTCGTTTTTTTTATTAGCTGCACGATTTTATGGTACTGATTTAGATTAAAATATTTATGTATAGAATAAACAGACATAAATTAACCAAAATAACGTATTTTTAATGTATTGCTGTTTAAAGGAAGCATAGAGGTAAAATTCCTTCTAAATGGTTTAACCGAAATTAAATTAATTTTAGTTAAACCGTTTAGAAAGAATTTCTCGATGATATAGTTGGCCTGTATACGTGATTTAGAATTATTAAAATTACTAATAATTGGTTATATATGAAATATTTAAAAAAATGTATGTCAGATAATAATTTGAGCAATAAACCTGCTTTATCCTAATTAATTAATGTAGTTTTGATTAGTAGCCAAAAATTGGAGAATAGCATACAGAAGCCAATTTAGCTTTCAGTGTATTGTCTTTTAAGTACTTAATCAAATTAATTCCTGATTTGGGTTCATGATATTCAGATCCGGCCGTAAATTAGCAGTACTTCTTGGAATGGAAATGCAAAATATGATTATAGTGTCCAGAAATTTGTACGCCCCAAGCACACCCAGCTTACAAGACCACCCTAATAAATAATCAAAATACCAGTAAATGATCGGGAATGAAAATCAGCATATAAATGGTAGTATGCGAATTATGTGGATGATAGTATACATTCTATTCAAATAATAGTATCTGCACCATGTTGATGATAGTATGCATTATGATTAATCATTCCAATAATAATAGCAGCATACTATATCTTAAGTTAAATTTCATAATAACTGAACAAAGCTTAAGATGGACTAGTTTACCCAAATACTGTATTTCTTTGTAAGATTAGCTCTAATATTGTATAATAGAAATATACAATATTAGAACTCTATATTTCTAATATTCTATAGACATACAATATTAGATTGTATTCTATACAATCTACAATATTAGAATATAGAAATGATTGATTCGTTTATCAAACAATGATTATTTTAGAACTAAACAATGTAATGGTTATAATGTTTTATTTCTAGAAATCATTTAAATTTGATTGTCAAAGAAATATTTTATTTGAATCAGTACTGTAAGGATTTCAAGTAAAGAATTTGATTTAATAAAATGCTCTCTTTGTAATTTTATCTAAAATCTGAGAGAATAAAGCATTTTATTGCATAGTTTTAAAGTCCCTATACTATTTCCATTTATTTGCAAATTTGTTTTCTAAAGAAGTCCTCGTATATTGTTTTTCCATGACAGCATAATTTTAATATTAATATCTCTTGTTTACATTTCAAAGATGTTCTCGTGATTTGTATGTTTTCATCAAAGAAAAATAACTGATAAGAAACAAATACAATAATTTGAAATCATTAAAGACATCTTTCTTTTCCAGAGCACTTTTTAAATCTTACGACCTGGGAGTTATTTTGTTTCAATTGTATAAGGAAAAAAATTAAAAACATCGAGGAATAATTATTTATAATATTTAAACGAAATATAAATTTTTATTTTATTTATAAGGAAAAAAATTATACTATTATAAATATTCTACTTTATTTAAATAGAAAAATTACTTCTACTACTCAAATATTCTACTTCTATATTATTCTAAAAATATTTTACTCTTATATTATTTGAAAAATATTGTACTCTTATATTATTCTCTTATATTATTTAATTAAAAAGTGAAATTAAATTCTTGAATCATATTTAGTGAGAGTTCCTTCCATTGTTTTTGTAAAATTTCTTTAACCAGAGAATATTAACGAATTCTCTGAATATAATCAGTGGAATAATCTTCTACAATTCCTGCACAGAAAAGAATAAACGGATATTCTAAGTCTATTTTTTAGAAATTCTAGGGTTTTATTTTAAAGTAATATATTGACAAGTTAAAATGCATTCTATAAATTTCATAATGAATAATATTAGTTTCTTGAATAACATTGCCTGTCGATATTTTAAGCACACGATCTTTCGGCAATTATTAGTGCTGTTTTTTTTAGTATATCTTTAATCAGAGCTCATATAAACACTAATTAGAGGTTTATGAATCTTTGAATATACTCAAAGAACAAAATTGTTGGAATAATTGAGCAACAGAAGGGAGAAAATTTACAATTCAGTTTTAACATTTGATATTAAGCAAATGGAAACCCTATTCTGTATATTTCAATGTGAGCAATATTACTTATTGAATAAATACAACTCATAGAAACACTAATCAGAGGTTTATGAATATAGTCAGAGATTGAAATTGGTAGAATAATTGACCAACAGATGGCAGACAAAACACACCTATACTTTTTTTTTTCAGTTTTAATATTTGATTTTAAACAAACGGCAATCATATGCAAAATATTCTGTATATTTCGATGTGAGCACTATTACTGATTGAATAAAATTAGTTAACAAGTTTTTCAGTATGTTATCATCTCATAAAAAATTATATTTATCACTTTTAATTGTAGTCATGATCAACATTAAATCTCTAAAAGAAAATATTAATCAATATAAATAGTTTCACATTTCTTTTAAAACTTTAATTTCAAATGAATAATTGGGTTAATAGTTTTACCGACGGAAATATAACATTATCTAATGGAATAAATAAATATATTTTGATATAAACTTTCAACTATTTGTTCCATTTTTTTTTGTAAAATTTATTTCACCCGAGGACATTTAAGAATTCTCTGAATATAATCAGTTGAATAACCTACTACAATTCTTGGACAGAAATTGATAAAAGAATATTCTAAGTCTATTATTGTTAGCCACTCTAATGTTTTATTTTAAAGTAAAGATTGACTACTCGAAATGCATTCTATAACTTTCATTATGACTAATATTAGTTTCTTGAATAACATTGCCTGTTGATATTTTCAATACATGTTCTTTCCGCATTTATTAGTGCTGCTTTTATTAGTGTATCTTTAATAAGAGCTCATATTAACAATAATCAGAAGTTTATTAATCTTTGAACATAGACAGATAATAAAATTGGTGGAATAATTGAGTAACAGAAGGAAAAACAAATACACCATTTTTTTCCTTCAGTTTTAATATTTGATTTTAAACAAATGGTAACCATATAAAAATATTTTTTATATTTCAATGTGAGCACTACAACTTATTGAATAAATATAACTCATAGAAACACTAATAAGAGGTTTATGAGTCTGCGAATATAGCCAAAGAATGAAATTGGTGGGATAATTGAGCAACAGAAGGGAGAACAAATATACTTCGGGTTTTTTTCCTTGAGTTTTAATATTTGATTTTAAACAAATGGTAAACACATAAAAATATTCTGTATATTTCGATGTAAGCACCATTACTTATTGAATGAATGTAGCTCATAAAACACTAATCAGAGGTTTATGAGTCTGCGAATATAGCCAAAGAATGAAATTGGTAGAGTAATTGACCAACAGATGGCAGACAAAACACACCTATTCATTTTTTTCAGTAGTAATATTTGATTTTAAACAAACGGTAATAATATGAAAAACATTCTGTATATTTCAATGTGAGAACTAATACTTATTGAATAAAATTAGTTAACCAAATAGATAATGAGCATGTTATCATCTCATACAAAATTTATTATTAATTTTAATTGTAGTCATGATGAACAGTAAATCTCTATAAGAAAATATTGATCAATATAAATAGTTTTGCATTTCTTTTAAAACTTTAATTCCAAATTATGTTTTTGATAAATAGTTTTACCGAGGGGATATAACATTATCTAAAGGAACAAATAAATATACTTTCAACTATTGTTGCAAATGGTCAGTGCTCCGAAATTTTCCCCCTTCTCGTGGAACGATAAAAATGCAACTAAGACAGAAAGAAGGCAACAAACGATCTGTGATCGCACCATCTCCCAGAAGTTTTCCTCCACTAGGGGTCGGCGGGGCAGGCAGTGAGCCGTCGAAGAAGGCGCGCATCCCCCAGTCCGTTTGAAATCGAGTTGCGAGCGGGTGTTCTGACTCGGGCGTGCGGATGCGGATACGCACATCATGCTGCGAGCGGTCCTCTTCTTCTGCGCATACCTCACCTGGCAAGGTAAGGGAAATTCGAAACTTCGCATTTCTTTTGCGCCCGTAAAAACTTTTCTCTTCTCCCCCTTTTGCTTAAAAACTATCTTTATCGTTTGGTTATCAATCTTTATTGTCTTAAATGGATTCATTCTGGGTTCTTTTGATATCGTGTATTTGAAGAGGACGTGAAATGTTTAGGTGGAAATTTGAGGAGCTGTTGATCAATAACATCAAAACGTCCGCTATAAATAAATAATTATTTTTTAAGAAATGATTTCCGATGCCCTTTATCACATATTTATGTTTAAAGTATAATTTTAAATCTAGGATTTGATATATTATTGAAACACGTGCAGCCGGTGATTGATAAAATTTTATTATAATTTCATCAAAACTGTTTTATAAATTATATTAGTCATCAATCTTTAGCGTCTTAAATTGATTCGTTCGGAGTTCTTTTGATATCATTTATTTAAGAGAATGTGAATTATTTAGATGGAAATTATGAGAGCAGTTGGTCAATAACATAAAAACGTCCGCTATAAATAAATAATTATTTTTTAAGAAATGATTTCCGATGACATTTATCACATATTTATTTTTTAAAGTATAATTTTAAATCTAGGATCTGATATATTATTGAAACACGTGCGGCTAGTGATTTATAAAATGTTAATATAATTTTATTAAAACTGTTTTATAAATTATATTAGTTATCAATCTTTATCGTCTTAAATTGATTCCTTCGGGGTTCTTTTGATATCGTGTATTTGAAGATAATGTGGAATGCTTAGATGGAATTTTGAGAAGCTGTTGGTGAATAACATCCGCTATAAATAAATAATTATTTTTTAAGAAATGATTTCCGATGACATTTATCGCATATTTATTTTTTAAAGTATAATTTTAAATCTTAGATTTGATATATGATTGAAACACGTGCGGCCAGTAATTGGTATAATGTTATTATAATTTTATTAAAACTGTTTTATAAATTATATTATTTGTAATAATTTATCGAGGATGTTCTTTTTAATATAAATAAAGTAGAATTTGAATCTTCCCAATAAATTTTGGGAGCTTTTATTCATTTGAAGAAAAATTATAAAAACAAATACTTTTCTTAAGATGAATTTTTTTTTGATGAATTCCTTTTTTTAAACCTTTGGTTGGCTGTTGAAAGAAATTGAAAACTCTATCGATTTATTGTAGAATTTTAAATAAAATATCATGGACGCAAAAACAAAACAAAAAAATTATAAGTGTACATTAAAGTCGTTCAGTCCCAAAGTATTGATTTATCAGTAATTAT
Organism: Argiope argentata; assembly: GCA_026289955.1. Classification (NCBI taxonomy): domain Eukaryota; kingdom Metazoa; phylum Arthropoda; class Arachnida; order Araneae; family Araneidae; genus Argiope; species Argiope argentata. The sequence goes on along the minus strand of JAOUZG010038069.1, from coordinate 11,563,733 downwards.
ATATTGATATATATTGATATATCGATATATCGTTAACGGCATATATTGATATATCGTTACACTTTATTTGTTATTACAATAGTTTGGTAATTACTGTTCATGCGTATTTAAATAACGACAATCTTTTCTCTTTATATTTTTCAAATTTATTCATTCATACGATTAAGTTAATAAAAGAATACTGATTATTTAATTATTTTAATGCTTGTAAAATAATACAATCAAACATTAGTTTAATTTCTTAAAATATGACGTATGGCTCCATCAGCAAAAATAAATTTGCCATTAAATTACTTAAATGTGCTAAGCTATTAAACACATCTTTCTACCTTTTTTTCACTGAATAAAATATTTCAAAAATTTAAACTTAAAAACTTACTATTAAGATTATTAAAAAATATAAATTAAATAATAAGTAGTGTTTATCCTTATTTCGTAATTAAGCCATAGCATCAAATCAATTATCGAAATTTAAATTTTAAGAGATATCAATAAAAGTGTTGACATAGAAATGAATATAGCGAATGTTTTTACGGCCTTGATCGTTAGAAACTTTCTATTACCGATTAAACGAGTTAACGGCATTTAATTAACTAATTATTGCTATTGATAATGTAAGGTTTCCTTATATTATTAATATGTTATTTAATGAATATAAACATAAAGAAAATAAATTTTTATTTTTTACGATTTTTAAATATGAATTACATACCAAAAGTTTTATATATGTTAGTGTAAAACGATATACAATATTTTTCTTTAAACAAACAGAGGAATAAAAATAATTGCGTCCAATAAAAAAAGGCATTTTTTTATCGGCATTCGTTATTGTAATTAATTTAACATTATTGTAGTAAATTGAATATTAATTAAATAGATTTAAATCGGAATAAATATGAATTTTAATATTTTTTTTTCATATTTTCAGCAAAGTCTATTTACAAAAATCATATCACATGCGTTATATTGTTCAATGAATTGGCATTTATTCAAAGTTTCAAATCTTCATACAATTTTAAATCAATATGCGTATTTTCAATCTTATATAAAAAGTTTACTTTTTTCGTTCAAAATTTTTTTTTTTAACTTTAATTTTTTTTCTTTCAATTTTTTTTAAATTTTAAGTTTATTTTTTTCTTTCAATAAAATTGTTTTTTAATTTTAATTAAATTTTAATTGTTTTTATATAAATTTTTTAATTAAATTTCAATTGCTTTTATATAAAAAGTTTACTTTTTTATTTCAAAACAACTGTTTTTTTTATTTTAGTTTTACTTTTTTCTTTAAAAAAAAGGTTTTTTTTATTTTAATTAAATTTTACTTTGCAATTACAATCTGCGGTAATAAAACATGAGAAAATAAATCAATTCATAAAATAACCAATTATAGATTTTTATAAATTTTAATAAGTAATGCAAGAAATAAAGTGCTAAAACTGAAATTATTTTGGTAATTAGATATCTGTAATCAAAGCAAAAACTTTATTACTATTATATTGTAGAGACTGTATCGCAGCAACGACAAAGAAACTTATTTATACATAAACAATATCAAAATGTTTTATATTTTGTATGTATCAATAAATGAATGAACGCTCTATAAGTTTTAAAAATGGATGATGAATAGTTTTCCATTGATTATCGTTTGGAAACTAATAGTATATCTGCTGTCCCAACTCCAATGTATGAAAATATAAATATCACGCAATATTTACATTTACTTTCTGAAGTAATAAAAAAGTATTATTATTTTTTGATACTAGAATTTCAAATCAATTGAAAAATTACATCTTTTAGGGTATCATAATAGATTTCCAGAATTATTGAAAACCATGAATCTCTGCATGTACAAAAGAAATTTTATGTCTAGACAGTTATTTAAAATATAAATAAGACTGTTTCCCTATAAACTGTCCTAAAAGAACCTGAAAAAACACATTTATTTAAGTATGAATTGTTACTTTTATCATCCACTAACGAAAGTTAAGGATAACTGTTATCCGCTTTCCTGCATTAATGAAACTGGGCGAAAACGCTATACCGGTTGTTATGTTCTCTATGCTATTGTTTCGGCAGATATTGAATCGATGCTCGGTCTGGTAAACGCTAAATGAAGCTTACAGAGTTTCTGCCAATCGGACTGCAAAATAGATTTAAACGTATTTAATGGATTAACTGCTGTTGTTACAACAGTTTAGTTTAATAAAGGTAACCGGAAATTTCAAAAATGCCCATTGTAAAAGTTATTTTTCCGTGAAATATTGAACTAAAATACTTTGAATGTACATGAGATTTATTGTTTTGTATATAACATTTACTTCTCATCGTTTATAATGTGTTTTTTTTACAAAAGTTCAATTTGAAAATTATGCAGAAATATGCATTAAAAGTGTAATGTTCTTATTTCTATACATTAATAGGACCTTTGGGAATTAAAATTATCAAAATTATTTTGAGGTTTATAAAATTATCACAAATTATTTTGATGAACTTCCTGTTGATATCGTTTCGTCCAAAAATAAATATTCTGCATTTTAGGAAATATTTTTTATAAATAATACTTCTTATTTTTTAGTGTTAATTTTAAAAAAAATTGGAACAGACTTATGTAATGTACAATTTATATGCAAGGATTATAATTTTTCTACATATAAAGAATATTATAAAAATTTTATATCAAATTTATAACAAATTTAACATGAAAAGGATACATTAATTACAAAAAAGGATATTTTGTTTATCAAATTTAGCATAAAAAGGATATTTATATTAAAGTTTTTTATCCTTTTAATTTAAAGGATAGCCTTAATTAACATAAAAGGAAATTTTAATATTTAAAAATGATATTTTAAGCCTTTGCCATAAAAAAGTATTAGAAATTTTGCATAAATATTTTTTTAAAATTCTCCTCAAGATAATTTTTATATTTTTGGTCACACTAAATCAAAATGCTTCTGTGACAATCTTGACTATAAAAAGATGTAAGGCAATGTGTACATCCATTTCAAAATCGAGGAGTTATCCTTTCTAATTTTGTAGGTTTTGTCGAATTTTTAACATGTACCCTCATAAAAGTCACCTTTTATGGAAAATGTACCGCCAATTTTTAAAGAAATATTGTAACTTTTTTAAATAAAAATATTGCTGATGAAGATTTTAAAAAATGTAAGATACAATATAATTATAATTTAAAATTTCA
>JAOUZG010038069.1:11546141-11556202 GCA_026289955.1 Argiope argentata | reverse complement strand
GCGTGTGTGCGTGCGTGTTAAGGACAGCCGCACAAGTCATTACTTAGAATACTGTCTCCGTTAAAAAAATATAAATTAGTATCTCATGAATGATGAAAGAAATAATTTATATGTTTTTGGCCCTAAGAAAGTAAATTCTCAATGAGAAAAAATAAATTTTAATATTTTTCAAAGGGTCGTAGCAAAATTCTGTTTTCAGCTACGTTATTAACAGAACAAATTTTCCACTTAATTCCCTGATAAGCTTGATATTAATTAATATTAGCTGAAATATCCAGATTTGTTTAAGTTCAGAAAATGTTAGAGGAATTTTAACGATTAAAAATTAAATTTTGAAACATCTTGACAAAAACTTCATTGAAACAATTTGATATATTTAAGAAAATAATTTGAATTTTTATAAAAAATTTATATTTATAACATATAATATTTATATAGTTTAAAATCATAACATAATAAGTCAAGGTTAATTTTTTTTAAAAAAATTCATGGAAAACATTATGAATGCCAATAAAGATAACACATATCTCGTAAAGTTAAATAATTACTCAATTAGTAATAAAAAGATCTTTGAAATAAATAAAATCTGCACACAAATGCATTTCAAAAAGAAAAGAAACAAGAATATTGACAATTATTAATAAAAACAGAACAGAATGGAGAATTCCCCCTTGAAAGAAGACATTCATTAGTTAGAATTATACATTAAGGAAATCAAGAAAACATTAAACTGACAAGAATTTTGAATCTTAAATGAAACTATTATTTGTTTAGTGGATTCGTCAATCAATGTTTTTTTAAATAGGTTATCGTAATAAGATCACTGCATGTTAATGTTTCTACTATTAGAAATATATTTCATACGGTGATATAATGAAGGAATTGTATAGGCTTTATGTATATTTCTCCATGCAGTAGATTGGCTGTAAGATCAAATACAGACTTTTATCTATAAATTTGATTTTTTTCTTGAAATTCTTGCTATATCGAATGAGATAAGGCGTTTAAAATCACGTCCCAATTGCTTTCCCATCTAATTGTTGAGAATTTGAATTGAGTAAAATACCAAGAGACATTTATAAGTCGGGTACATTGATCTAATATCCCTTTCTACATATTACAACACTCTAATGGAGTATTAAAAAATATATGTTTAAACTCTTTTGAAAAAATTATATATATAAAAAATTCTGACTTTTATGACAAAAATATCATACTTTATTTTTTAGTCTTTCTGTGCAAACAGTATTTTTATGTATCTATATCCTTTCAAATTATTGATTCTTTTTATACTTTTGGAGGAAGGAATTGTCTTGAATTTTCACGCAGTCATCAATTTCTTTTATCTGCAATATTGCCTATTTAAAAATAATATATTTTAAAGTATAATATATATTAAAAATATATTAATATATTTTAAAAATAAATTTGATAGTGTATTGTCAATTTATATCCTCTTTCAAAAATAATATCCACTTAGGTTGCAAAACATAATTTGTTGTCTATCCAAGTTTCATAGACGAATTATTATTTGTAAAGAATTAAAATATATAAATTCAAATTCAGCAAATTAATTAATTGAATGTCTGAAGCTTGAAATTCTTTGAACAAGGAATAAAAATTTAACTTCTTGTGGACAAAAATTTCAACCATGGTTAATATATAACAAACTAGTTAAGATTTTTTGATAAGTTTTGTTTGATCTTATTAAATAAAGAATTCGCAAGAAAACGGAGAACAGTCAAAGTTTTATGATTTGTAAACTTAACGAAATTTAGGAATATTGGCTAGAAAATCAAGTTATTTACTTCTTTATTGTTATTGATCTGAAACAGAAACATAAAAGGCCAACGGATGAATAAAAAGAAATACTTCCGAAAAATTTATAATTAAATATGGTTATTTGAATACATTAAATTCATATCTAATTTTAAATGACGCAATAATTTTTAATTTAACCCCGATTTCCACGAAACATTATACTATAAGTTGTTTCACTAAGATATTTTACTCCCAAAAAGATGTATCAATAGTAATGCGAGTATAGATACTTTGAAAATAATCTTTGTAGTTATGTTAGTCAAAAGAGTGTTTTTCCAAATTTGATACTTTTTTCAAAACTGTTTCTTTTTTATTGACTAGTTTAATACTAAAATTGTCGCATTTACATGCCATTTATAATTTCATTGTAAAAGTAATAATTATTCCTTATATTTCAAAAAAAAACCCCTACTTTTTCGCAAAAAAAGTGGTATATGAAATACTTAATGCTAAAAATAAATAAAGGATTAAGAAGTCAAAATATATCTGAAAAACAATTTGTCAACTTTGGGAAAATTTCTTAACATATTTAAACATCATATCAATAATTCACAAAAAAGAGTGATTACAAAGTGACACTTAAAATGTTACTATTTGTGTTTACTGATAAAACAAGAGTAATAATAATAATTTATCTTTTACAAATAATAATGATTGCTATACTAATGGAATTAATTTTTAACTTTATTCTGAATTATAATATATATTTTTAAGAAAAAAGTATGAACTTTACTCGAATGCAAAAAGAATGCATTTTTTGAGAAGAATAAAATTTTAATATAAATTATATATTATTCATAGATAATTATTATTAACCTTTTTTATTTGAAAAATCAATCAAAAGCGTCGGCTTTTTATCAAAGTTTAAAGTTATAGCTTTCTTTCCCTGAAAATTGAGTAATGTAACTTTATTTATATTAAACTGGTATTAATTTTTAATTAAAAGTAATATAATGATTCATCCAAGATGTGTTTGTGTACATACTGTATATTATCACTGACAGATACAAATGTAATATTTATAATTACATTCTACACATTCTAAGACAAACTTTTAGAAAATGACACATTTTTTTCAATATTTATAAATTTTCTCTTTTTATAAAAACTAATGCAATTTAGAGATGTTGGCTGCGACAAAGGATAATTCATGCAGCTTTTATGCGAGCATATAAAATTAAAATTAAAATAAAATTAAGGGAGATCATCTTAAAAAAGGAATACAACAATTAAAAAAAATTCTTATAGATATTTATTACTTCAATTCTGCATATATATTAGATGTATTTTTTCTGCCTCATATTTGGGTCTTTTTTTATATATTATATAAAAGAACAATGACTTCTAACAGAAATATCCCATGCATTTAAGTTGAATTTCAATTTTTACAAAATGGTAGAAATAGATAGCCTATTTTTGCAATAACTAATTTATTGATTACCTTTTTGAACATCTTAACTAAACTCAGGTAACTTCTAAAGAAGAAAATGAATCAAATTACAATTGCAATATCCATACTTATAAAACAATATAGTAATTTTGATTTTTTTGTCAACAAAGTTTAACAATAGTAAAATAAATATACGTAACTAAATTATGTCAATTTATTATAGTGATTATAAACTATGATTACTTTATCACTTCCAGTTTTCTTCATCTGAAGGCCTTAAATTTGAAACTACATTGCATTGAAAATTAACTTTTTAATTTGCATGAAACCTATTTAAACCCAAATATTCTTTTACTTTATGTAATATGAATTTACAAAGTGAATAACGATCCAATTGTTGTTTTCATTATTTCATCATGGTTTTAAAATTAGAAGAATGATTCAAAGTACCATTTTCCTAGCTTGAAATTAAAAGTAAGAATCCTTCAATTTATCCGTTTCTAAAATTACTAATAAAAGCCTAAATACCAAATTTATCGGCAATATGTATTTTCTTCTTGGAAGACAAACAATACTTTCCCTTTCATTTTTATTTAATATAAAAAAGAGTGTATGTAAATTTATATCGACACAAAAATTCAGTCATCAGAAAAGTATAAGAGGCTTCTTCTTATTAAAGATATTTTTTGGAATTATTTTAATAGTTTGTTGTTAATATCCTCATTTTTAAATAGAAGAGAAAATGCTTGTTGCATTCGTGAAAGAATTTTGAAAGATAATGCTTTATATTTTTATTAAATATATTTATTTTTGAAGAATTTTAACATAGTTTAATTAATAACAGAATAAAAAAATGTAAAAACAGAAAGAGTTTAAATATTTATGGATAAAATGCAAATGTTTATTATAACTGTTTTAGAAACAAAATCTGCGATTAAAAAATTCAGACGTTAAAAAGCTAGATTTATCAAATTGAAAAATCTTATACAAGTATTCAGTCGTTTTTATTTACTTTGTTTTTCTAATTCATTTGTAGATTCAAACTTCTAAAAGTATTCTTTGTCTATGAAAGAATTAAATTATCACTTTGATAATAAAATATGTGACAATTATTTGTTAAGTAAAGCTAAAAGCAAAATGAAGGAATGTTTAATACTTATTATGAATTTATATTAAAAACTTTTCTACTTTATAACGCAAGGAAAAAATATATTTCTTTTGTCAATAAGAAGAAAATCTACAGGTTTCTTTTTCAGAAAATGTTAATTCTAGGAAACAAATGTTTAAATTAATCATTTTGTTTTGTATGTAGAATCTCGCATTAAAACTTATTTATATAAAACAATTATAAATTACTATTTGATTAGTGAGAATGCATTTGCTCTTTTAATTTGAAAAATGACAATTTTCAGATTTAAAGACTAAACGAGGAATATTTAGTTTTTGAAAATTATCAATGAGAAATTATACAAAATCAATATTGAGAATGGGATAATCTTGGAAGTAATATATCCACATTCTATTTTATGCAATTAGTTCCGAATCATTTAATAAAAAAAGCGAGAACATCCCTTGAGTATAAAATACTTATCTTTGTAGAACTTACATTACCACCCGTTCTGTTTGAACTGTTGGTAATTCGATGCAATAATTTAAAAATAATAACTTCAAAAGCTCAGAATCGAATAAAAAAGCAGATTTTTATCAAAATTGTTTCGAAAAATTTAAAAACCTTCTTTTGGAGCCAAATTAAATATTTGGGAAGAGACAGACACCTAAAAAAGTTAGTGTTTGTAAGTTATGATTGATAAAATTATTATTATAATGTTAATTGTTTTATTTGATTCGAAATGAATAGGTCAAAAAATTATATATTCAAGTGATTTAGTTGATTAAAAGTTAATCAAAAAGTTTATTGACATTTTTTCATCTGCTTTAATTTTTTGGTATTGAGTTTCTAATAGACCGTTTGTTTCATATAAAAATTATATACTTATTCAGAATGTTTTATTTCATAAAGCATTAAATTTGAAAAATTCATCAATTTTTGGAAATTTTTTTCTTTTAAAGTAATTTTGCAAGACTGATTAGTTTAATAATGAAATAATAAGATTTTTTTTACTTTTATGTTTGAACAAGCTTCACGAGTTTTAAAATAAAAAAAATCATCTAATTCATGTGATCGTTTATTAAATATTTTTTTAAAAATTTAGAATAGATAATTTTTTATTAATATTATTTATTTACTTTTTTTTCCTTCCGTCAGCAATCATGATTGAGGATTTATATTTGTGGATTACAAGAAATTTATATTTAATCTTCTGCTTCAATTAGATTTAAAATAATTCCATTAGAATTTTAAGAAAAGGTTTCATTTAAAATGAAATCTTACAAATATTGAAGGTAAAAATCATATGGTTAATTAAATCTTTCTTTAAAAAAAAATCTTACTACTCGGAAATGTTTCGATATGAAAAAAAATATTTTTCAGTTCTTCTAACTTTATTGAAACAGAGAAATTAATTACAGAAATTAGAACCATTTAAATGGTTGAATTTCCATGTCGGTTTAGTTAAAGAAATAAAATTATTATATTTTATAAATATTTGCAACTATTTATAAGAGTTGTGATTGTTTCATTATTTATTACGAATACATTACATTCCTTAGAATTATCATTCTTTAATATTAAAATATTCTTTATGTTAAATTTAAAAAATACATTTTATTTTTAGAAACATTTTGCTGTATAATTATGTTTCCCATAAAATATTATCTGTTTATCAAGGGAATTTTTTTCATGGAATAGAAACAGTTGAAACTAGAGAGGCTTTTACTTTCCAATGACTTTACTATTACGTCCATTGAATTTCTAAATGAGATAGTAAAATATGCTGGAATAAAGACAAACCCTTAGGTATCGTGTTATTTAATATTTTATAATAATATTTTAAGCAATAATTCTGATAGTAATTATTAGAAGTTTTCTTTAAGAATTTATTGCTTTGAAAAATTAGGTTAGGAAAATAGTTTAGTTACTGTACACAGAATCAAATATTTTTGAAATTTCAACATCAGTTCGCCTTGAGTTTTATTCTACTTAACGGAAATGATTTAAATACAGATTTACAAACTCACTTCACAAAGAATGAAATACAATGGGTATTGATATTAACAAAAATAATCAAGGCATATTTTACAACATTTTTAAACAAATCAAAGAACAGTTAAAATTAATTAATAAGGATTTTTATATTAAGAATTATTAGAGTTATTATTAGTTTGTGTTCAATTTGAACACAAATCAGCCCTTAATTCAAAAGACAACTATTCTTCATTCTAATCATCATTTTCTTCTTTTTTCGAAATCCCTTTCTTCTCCGCCTTTTCTTTTATTGGATTCCAACAATTCTTTTTTCTTTACTTTTTCACTTTCCCAACGCATATCAGCCAAAAATTTAAATAAATTTCAAGAGAATTCAATGACAAAATATATTAATAATTTACTTAAAAGTAATGAAAATCATTGAATAATTTTTTTTCAAGTCTTCTGCAGAAATAATTATAATCATGTCTTTCTTTCTAATTTTTGATTGAATTTTAACGAAAATTAAAGAGGGGTAAATTAAAAAAATTCCTTTTATTTGTCCATTTAACTAATTAATATTAAACTTGTGATTTTATATCATACTTAGCTGTCTAGACACTATTTCTATAATGCTCTAAACTGCAATTATTGTAAGTATTCTTTACTTAAGAAGTGCAACAATTAGGAATTAATTGCTATGAGTAATCATCAGTGCTTGCAAAGTGATATAGTAATTAGTTTTCTCTCCTTTCTCTATTTCTATCTACAAAGTTCTTTTCAAATAATCATCCAAAGATAATATTCCAATTTAAAATAGCACTTAAGAGAATAAATAAGTTAAATTTAATATTTATAAACTAATCAGATATTGGTTTGATGTTTTTCTATAAATATATCGAGTTGTGCGATATTATTAATAAATAAATTCACATGCTGATTTATTTTTAAATGAATTCTGATTTCAAACTATGAAATTTTAACACATTTTGAAAGGCATCTATCTCAGAAACTCTATCTGTTCTTTTTACTGCTTGTCAATGTTAATGAAACTCGATTTCAAAGTGGTTATTTAATTATTATTATTGTTTAATTTGTTTTCAGCTATTTCTTAATAGATAGTTATTTTAATTTTGTTGCAATTAAATTAGTAAGTCATGCTTTTAAATATGTATATAATAAACCAAGTAACGTTGTTAGTTTATAAAAAGCATACAATTCTTACTAATACAAAAACTGCATTTCTACTATTCGTTGTGCTATCTTATATGTTGTGTATCAAAATCAACATTTTTCAGACAGGCATTGAAAACTTTTCAGTTGCAAATCATCAAAAAATATGAATCCATTTATAATTTCCTTAATCGTCAGATGTAAAGATATTTTTATAATTATCGGAAAAATATCTGGCGTTAATATTTAATTTAAACAAAAAATTTAAATTGAAATAGTTAAATCTTTTATTTATAATTCATTTATGAATAGTGATAGATATGCAATTGGTTTTATTAGAGTATTAGGTAAAAGAATGTATATGATATGATGAAGTTTTTTGGAAACAGTAATTCAGAACTTTTTTAAGCATGTAGATTGTAGTAAAATTTTAAAAATGATAAATTTGTACCTATCAATACTAATATTGTTTTGGAAAACAGGAAATTCATTACCTCAAAATGTCACCTTAGCTTTCTGGCATATCTCAACAACATGCCTTTGCGAGTGTTTATCGAATCTAAAATCAGTCATAAAATAGCCATCCCCTCCCACGGGATATATGCTGCTGCTAATGATCTTATGTGCACTTTACAACGGAAAATGAGGGTGCAGTAGCTTCTGAGGGTATGGACCCCTGAGCAAATAAGGGAAGAAGTTTGATTTCTAGCTCATATGAAGATGAAACACACACATTCCCTTGCGTTGTCCCTTTTTACAAGGGGACATAGTCACACAACTCACAGATAGCACACAGAACAACCATGCCCTAGCCGGGACTCGGGAAGCCCAGAACACGAGGGAGACGCGTTTCCTCTGTGTCAGGACACCGGCCTCAGGATGAGTAAAAATGAGATTAGATAATCAGTACCACATTTCATCAAACATACCTTTTAGATGTCAGGAATTCCAAATATTCAGGCCACTGAATCTTTCCGTTAATTTATTCTAGTATTATATTAGTTTTTTTATAAGTATTGTATTTCAGTAGTACGGAATAACATTCATATAAAAACGTTGAAGATAATAGTTCTAGAATTGCATTAAATCAATCAATCATCTTTAAAAGCTCTCTCAGACGTGTTGTTATCCATGTTAACCACGAATACTCCATAAACAATGATGGATTCAGGGCAGAATTTCCCTTTCTAGGAATTAGTGAATTTCAATATTGCCATTTCTATACCCTTCGAGAAAGTGAAACCCACGCACTAATTAAAACATTTCTCATTCTCATTTACGAAATGTTATATTTCATATAAACTGGATTATTGATAATAAATTGTTGAAAGTGGGCGTGTAAATGAATGTTATATTTAGGCTGGTAATTGATTTGAAAAAAAGAAAAGAAAGATGAATGTAACATTTATTTTCTTGTAGAATATTCTGTCCATGTATTGTGAGATGATAGCTTCCAGCTAGTAAAACTTTTCATTGAAAATTGTGTGATAATTTGGGTAATATTGACAATTTCGGGTGTTGCTTTTTTACTATTTCTAATTTTCCTATAATTTTGAAAGAATTAAAAAACTAACCATCTGATTGAACCTAAGATTCAACTTATAGATTTCTCTACATAATTTTAGTAGGTAATCATGAAAAGAAATTGACTTATAGGAAATATTAAACTCAGAAATTCAAAAGACAGACAATATTTTTACTCTGCATTAATAATCAGCAGCAGCATTCGTCAATAAATCAGTTCTGAAATATATATTGCGGTTTAAAACGGTCAATAGTGCAAAAACGGTTAATATTAGTGAGTTATCACCCTCTAACAAAATTATATAATTTTTACAATGTGAATTCATATTGGAAATCAAACATATGATGAACTTCATTCATCGAGCAGGCAATTTCCATTATTTTAAAGTTAAGAAAGGAGATTTCTTGCAGTTGTTTTCTTTGGACAATTATATTCTTTGAGTTTTAGGTTCTGACGGATTTTGAAACCTGGTTTTAATAAACCGTGTTTGAAAACTTGTTTTTAAATTAAGAAAAATTAATTAAGAAATTAAAATCATTAAATTTTCCGGACAGCCTGGATATTTCTCTAAGCGTTCAGAAAAATAGAATTTTGATGTTTTGGGGCCGATTTGTCTAGTAGCTAATGGCTTAGGAAGATGAAATGACAATTTATTAACAAGTGAAAGTATGTTTGAATTTATGTTCAATAAACTAAAAAAATTTAAAACCTGAAATAAGTTTGAAATTATTATATGTTTAAGAAGAACAAATTTAAAAAAGACAAATAGAATTAGCAGCTCTTTTGCTGTATAACCACAAAATATTTCCAATTCAGCGAAGAAGTCTAATGTATTTTTTTTAGCTTCAAAAACCAAAATAAGATCAGGAAAGATCTGCCTTAAATATTTCCAAATTCATTTGGAGAAATCAGTTCTGATGAAGATTAAATCAAAGAAATTACTCATCAGAGTAATGTTTTTTTAAAAGAAGCCATGGAAAAATCAATTCATGAGTTCCTTGAAGACCTTGAAAAAAAAACTTACTGTTACAAAAACACTGGAAGCTGAATTTTCATTATTTTAGATA
>JAOUZG010038069.1:11475268-11537968 GCA_026289955.1 Argiope argentata | reverse complement strand
ATATATATATATATATATATACATATATATAAATCCTTTAAAAATTCTATTATATATTTTAATTAATTGAATAACCAAAAACATACCAGGAAATTCACAGCAGTTTAATTAAATATTGAAAACAATAAAATACAAATGAAGACAATAAAAAATGTTATTCTTCATTGAATTTTATTTAAACAATATTTTCGTAAATTCCAAAATAATTTACCATGTCTGTAAGCATCTCATGCAGCCTTATATTGAGCCCCTTTAGTTTCTAATGAAAACCTTCAGATTGTCATACAGCAACACATTTATAGTTTAGTGATTATTTTAACGTCAAATTTAAGGAAACACTAGGGCTATTCTTGGACAGACCTCGTAATTCTGAGTCATGGTCAAACAACGAGGACGAAATCGTAGTCACTCTCCCCAGATTTCCCCACAATACCATTATGAGAGTATTTTGCATCAAAAAATTTAACCTGCATCAGACCAGTGTATACACTTGTCCTTCGATGGAGTCGAATCTCGAATTTGGAACTGGAATGACCCGAAAAAGTGTCTATACCACTAGGTCCCCGTATTCTAAAAGTCTCGGTCTTTAAATGACGTAGATTTAATGAAATTTTATGCTATTATTACAACCCCAAAACTTTTCTGAAGAGAAAGTACAAACGCCCAAATTTTGTTATTTTTCATAAATGAAATCCATGGATTGTATATCAGTTGTCTGAATAAAAGAATAAAACCAAAGCCGTATAAATTTTTCTATACTTATTTTAGGGTCATTTTTTTGTCTTTGCATGCAAATAAAGAGTATACTAAGAACACTTCCTAAATTTTCCCATTACCTCCAGATTTATTTACAGTAGAGACAAGATTTTTCTGTTTCGTCCGTTAAACGAATAGCATTTCCTACCTCAGGAAACATGTTTTTTATCAGATGCTTGCTTTACTCATAACTAGCTGCTTTGTTTAGCTATGCTATTCCGCAAATAAGCTAAGCTAAAATATTTAATGTAGTTTCCTCATATTCAATATGATTGTTAATGATTTTATAACTACCTAACTTATAATCCATATTTAAGATTTGTGATCTTTTCAATTATTAAAACAATGATATAATTTTCTCCATGATAATTTTTCCAATGATAAATTTTCTTCGCGTGTTTTTTTGTGCATGAATCGACGCCAAAGTTATGTATTTTCTTTCATGTGATTCCTTTGACGCTGAGATAAGCTGTTCTTTTCCGGCGTCCTGGCTCATAGGTAGCGCGTCTTCCTCGTGATCTGGCAGTCCTGGCTCTAGTCCCGGTCAGGGCATGGTTGTTCTTTTGTGTGCAATCTGTGAGGTGAGAATGTTGCCCCCCCCCGTAAAAAGGGACTGTTCAAGCGAATGTGGTGAGTGTATGTCATCTTCATATGGGCTAGAAGTCACACCCCTGCCTTCAGATGCTCAAGGATCCCTATCCTCTGACTCTATTGTATCCCTCCCCCCTTTTCATTGTAAAGCGGACACGAGATCATCCTCATCATAAGGTATTCTTAAAAATTTCAAAAAGTTCGTTACTTAGTTATTCCGAGTCTCTCTCAACATTTCTGATAATGAAACCATCTTTCACTTTTGAAACAATAATATTAAGTGCAGATAAAAATCAGTTCAAAATGTTAAGTATGAAAGTAATAAAAATCTATTAATTTTCTGGAATTCTATAATTTCAATAAAATCAACCAGAATTAAAAAATATTTAAAAATGCAGTGAGGCAGGAATCTTAATTTCTGAAATTAAAAAGATGAAAGGGGTCTTCTAGAACATTCTGTTATAGCATGAACTGAAAAATGAAATTAAAGAGGAAGAGGAAAAAAGATATCTCCAGCTTTCTCTACCATATACTTGACACACACTGAAACCTGCTATTGCTGATATGTGTTCATTTATAGAAAGAAAGATACATTAATCCATAATAACTATATTATTAATACAATACAATAAAAAATCTTGACACGTAATAATATATTTAGTTTGTTGGTTCTTTTAATAAAGGTATTGTTTACTAAAGTATTTGGATTAAAAATAAAGGCAAATAAAGAAATAATTAACCTTTTACGAAAAACACATTCACTTATTTGAATTATTTTATTGCAAACATTTAATAAATTATTATTTATTATTATAAAAATATGTCTTATTCGATTATTTGTTCTTAGGGTATCAAACGTAAAACTTTTGATACTAAACTGAGCAGTTCAATATACGCAATTATATATAACCTCGATCAAAAAAAGTTAATATAAATTCGCCTTTGATGCATAAACGTCACAAACAATTTTATTCCACTGAAACTAATGTTTGAAATAAACTGTTTATAAGTTATGTTTATTCATAAATCACTCTTGAGCTCCATATGTTTCAAAAAATATTTTTTTCATAAATTATTCGTGTTTTTTTTTCTAAAAATATTTTGATATTAGGCTATCTACGATAATTAATTCATACAGAAAACTATTCAAGCATTTTTAATAATATCTCATGATTAATAACAACATTTTGGTGCATTGTGAAATATTTATGCTGTCTTTTATTTAAATTAACTTGTATCACATCAGAAAAAAATATTAAATTTTAAATAACATTATTATTTTTCTTTTATGTATACTATTGTTTTGAGATTTTATGCAACT
Organism: Argiope argentata; assembly: GCA_026289955.1. Lineage (NCBI taxonomy): Eukaryota > Metazoa > Arthropoda > Arachnida > Araneae > Araneidae > Argiope > Argiope argentata. The sequence continues at coordinate 11,535,300 of JAOUZG010038069.1, read as the reverse complement.
GAGTATTTCCAATAAAATAATATTTAAAAATATATATTGTCAGAACTTAATTGATTGGATAATTATTTAAATTATAATTCTATTACAAACTAAGAGTGTCATATAGTAATAAAATTCAGAAAAATTCTAATTAATTGATTTATATTTAAGTTAATGAGTTAAAAATTGAAAACTGAAAATTAAAGAAAATACTTTTCAAATTTCTTACTTTACATTTCCAAATAAAATGTTGTCTGATATTTTTTAAATTTTATTTAAAGGTGCGAAATTTCTTAGACATTTTCAATTAAAAAAGCAACAGAATCTTTTTGATATGATGAATCTTTAACTTATTGTATTTCTTACTTTAGTATTGGTGGAATTGGTCCCTTTATAAATCAATTTTTCTAATAACAAAGAAGAGGCTTCAAACAACGTAAGGAGTTGTCGAAATTTGATTGGCTTAAATTAAGGAAATGAAAATTGTCCTAGTGTAATGATATTCTTCATAATTCTGTCAGATTTGATCGAAGAATAATTATTTATCTAAAAGTTAGAACAGCAAGTTTTTACTGATTATGGTTCAACGAACCAATGAATTGTATAAGTTCTAAAAAATTTGTAGAAGTATATTTATTGACTGAAACAAGATTAATTTTTTTAATTCGTTGAAATCCCTTTAAAAGCTAAAATTGATAATTTCAAAATATATCTGATATCTTAATTCTGCGACGATTCAAACCTTAAAGAAGTTTCTTAAATAAAAAATATATATTCAGAATTACAAATAATACCTCATGCTAGAAGATTTTATTTTCTGTATCCATGATTTTAAATAAGAACATGTTTGGTTTTAGCATTAAAAAAATGTATAACTTGAAATTTCAAAAATTCCGACTTCAAATAAAAGTTAAAATTATATAACAGATTATAAAAACATACAGAAATGCAAAGTATAAAGAACAGAAAGAAGTAAATCTTCTAAAATAAAGAGTGTGAGAACGTACCTATGAAAATTTGTTGTTCGAAATCCATTTGCTGAAAACGCCATAAATACATAGTTGCATAAAATATTAATTTAATTTAAACCTTTGGTGACCGTTAATATAAGTAAACCAACTACTTTCCAAAGGTAACAGGTTATAAATACAACAATTATTTGCAACTCAATAAAACTTTAAAAACAGACACAGTGTTTGTATTGTAATTCAATTAAAATTCAACAATAAATCATTCCATCTGTATTATTTTCATACTTATACCTATCATATCCTGTTACAGCGTATACTTACTCTGAAGCTGCTGATGTAAGTTAATTGAAAATATATCAATGATATTCTTTATGATAAAAATATATAAATGATAACTATTAATTAGTTTAATTTTCTTTATTATAAAAAAGGTTTAAATACGTATTTCATTTTGAATAATTTTTTAATATATGTGATCTTGGCATTAAATTTCCATTCATTTCCTGATATTCAAAATTATCACTTTTATTATAGTCTTTATTATGATTGTCAGTATACTATTCTAAGAATTTCTAAACTTGATTATCGGTTGATTTAATTAAATTTATTTATTTCAAAGGAGGCGAATGGAGAAGAATGTTAATAATATAAAAAATACTTCTTAATGAGTTTTATCAAAAAAAGCTGTTTTGTAACTTACTATACCATGTGTAACTACATTGGTACATTCATATTTTCTAGTGTCTTATTAAATCTAATGAAAGTTTTTAGCATTAAAATTGAAATTCATATAAAACAAAAATATAAAAATAAGTTAATCGTGTTAGGAAGGTAAAATAATTATCTCTATTAAAAGTTTCTTTAAAAATTCTCATTTTGAAAGATTTCATGATATTTTTATTTTATTTCTCAGAAAAAAAAATCAACATTAAATAACTTCAAGTAATTAATTCACAGAGCTTCTAATAATATATCGTATAGCATATAATTTCCTCTTTTAAAAGTTAAACAAAAATTGGGAAATTAGTTTACATTTTTGAATTATTCAGATAATTTTTTCTTGTATTTCATAGAATTAAGGTTGAGAAAAATATTTGCGATATTTTTCTTTCCCCTTATTCTATATAATACAAGAAAATTTTCACCCGAAGTTTCGCTCTGTTAACTTAAAGGATAAAGAACTAAAAAAATAATGAACACAAACATTTATTAAATTGATTATTCAGGCTTAAAATATTTTAATTCAACAACGTTACATATATTAATAATAGAGGTTCTGGCAGCTCTGTATAAAAATTACAATCTTCAATACTAAAAGTTTATCAAAAATGACAAACATAATTTTCGTTTTTATAATAGAATAGATTAGCATTATCAAAAAAAAAACTGAAGCAATGGCAAATCTCAAGATTATATTTTTCAAACTTCATAAAGGAAATCAAAACATCAACACAAATAAAAATATACAATTCTTTATTAATACAGTGATAGCTTAATATCCAATTATTTTTTAACAAATATAGAAGATGGTAGGGCGAATGTAAATAAGAGAAATATATCATTTATTTAATTTTTAGAAAACAAAAATAATTTATAAAATTACGTAGTTATTGTAAGTCAAAAACGTTTAATTTACTTTTCCAGATTTGAAGTCAAACACGAAAAGTTCCGTAATACAAATACTTGAGAATTTTTGATTTATTATGTAAAATGACTTTCAGCGCCTTAATACTTGAAATTTATTTGTTCTTTTTTCTTTTACCTGTTTAAAATATTTGCTCTTATTATTTCTGTAGCCCCTAATGCTAATTCATTAATAATTTCTTTTTTGTTAATCAATAATTTATTAAGAGAAACAATTTTTCTCTGACTTTGAGACAAAATTTAAAGCAATCTTCAGAAGCGTTGAGTTTCAACACATTTAAGTAAAGGTGGATAAATTGTATAGTAGCATGTGACTTTTTATTGGATTTAATTCTGGAAAGAGATAGCATTTATTTTCTATCGGTTTTTTCATATCATTATAAATCATTACATAAGAGACATTACATCGGTTTACATCATTACATCGATACATCATTACATCGGTTTTTTTCATATCATTATAATCAGTGCATTCCTTTATATTGTAGTGCACATATCAAAAGATGCCTAATTTTCATTATTTTTAGATTTGGAAAGAAAACTAATTCCTGTTTACAAAATAAATCATGAATATATTTTTTGAAAACATTTTGATGAATATGTTTTGATAAATACATTTTGATGAATATATTTTGATAAATACATTTTGATGAATATATTTTGATGAATATATTTTGATGAATAAATCATGAATATATTGAAATAATGAATATATTTTGAAGTTAAAAAGAGCTCTTTGCTCAGAAAAGAGCTTATATTTAATAAGAAAATAATAGAAATAACCTCTCTGAAACAAATGTGCATATTTTTCAAAAAAATTAATCTATTTGCTTCACAAAAAATTGCGGGTTCTGAAAATAGCTATAAATTCACGAATATTCATATTGTTACTCTGATATATTTGGGAATGAATGTTTTGTGCCTCGTAGTATAGTAAAAAATACATTGAGTTTTCCATTTATATCAACCAACTGTATTCAGTAAACAGATTTTGCAGAGCTTTTCTAATCCAAGCTGTAAAACTAGTTAGTTTATATTTTTATCAGTCCAAACTGCATTAAGTAAGCATTTTAAGTAACTCATTATTAAAAGATCATCTAATTTTTTCTCCATAAGCTCATTATTTCTCAAATACTAATTAAACCAAATTTGGTAAACACACAAGTTGGTAAATAAACTCCATCGCGATGCTTCAGAAAATTGAATATCGCCATTTCTATCAGGAAAGTGTAGCCTTTTCTCACTAACAATTATTGCAGCCTCATTAACTGTAAACCAGAATTTTTATGAAAAGAGAACAACTGTCTCTAAAATCGAAAACAGACTGATCTGTGCAGAAAAAAATGGATCTGGGAAAAAAGGGTGAGTTTCCGCGATTACACAATTGTTTCATATTTGGTACTATGGCTTCTATCTTTTATCGTTGCAATGTTCAGAGTTCCATATTTTTTTGATGGAATAGAGAAGAAGTTAAAAAATTGTTTAAAAAAATTTTGTTTTTTCCAGGTTTTATGGACGTTTTCAAATCTGCCTTTCTCTATTTTAAAAGATTTTATTTATGCATTTTCTCTATTTTAAAAGATTTTTAAATCTTTTATATTTTTAATTTTTATACTCTAACAATCCAATAGCAACCCTGATATATAGGCCACATCTCATACATCTAGAAAATTGTGTTTTTTGGCTACTAAATGAGTGAACACATGCATATGGGAAGGAAAACAGACCACAGTTTAGTATATAGACATCATTTAAATTTTGATACAGATCTATAAATCTGATGCTAAATTCTTATATCAAATTTTTCTTGTGAAAGTCCTTCCAGTTCTGATCAATAGCAAAAATAATTTTCATTTTATATCCTGAAAAATAGAGAATAAAAATCTTGTGACAATCTTGGTTATAAAAGAAAGTGAATTAAAATATTATGAAAACTGAAGACTATGTTAAGTTTTGAATATTTAATGAAGTATTCTGGAAAGAACACACTAGATCATATATTTCATTTTATTTCATCAAAATGTCATTTTGGAAAGATTCTTTGTTCTCGCTACACTGTCCATTGTCTGAACGGAGGAAACTGCTCTTCCGGTCAGGAACTGTACTTCCTGATTTAGTCGAAAGTGGAGTGACTCGTGGAATAAGAAGTGTCTATTGAAGTATTCATTCTTGTAACGGAGACTTCAGGTCAGTTTATTGAGAATTATTTCAAATAAATACAACTCAATATTTTCGAACATTAATAGTAAATTTGGTTTTGCGAAACATTCTATTTAATCTACAGTTTTTCATGTTACAAGATCTTAGAGCTCTTTTTTGATCTTAGTACATGCAACTTCAATAATCAATTATAAACTCAATAACTAAATGTAATGAGTTATTTAATTTCAAAGAATTCTAGCTCATAAAATTAATTATTATTTTGATAGTACATTATTCGATAGCGTTTTTGAAGGATTAGTTTCCATCTTTTAGAACATTTTAAATGTTAAGTACATCTGAATCATTTTTTTATTATTTTGCTATTATCCAGCCTGTTCATTACACCTTCTGAATTGATTCCCTTTACAAATGGGAAGAAGAAGGACCGTGTATGTATCATTTTACCATGAAATATGTATATAAACGGACCAACTCCATGTTTAATAAAAGTGGTTAATTTAATAAAACAAGTAAGAACAGTCGGATTAATTAGTTTGAATTAATCCTTGAATAGTTTAGTTACTTTGTCTTTGGAGTGATAGCTTATAAATTAGAACTTCATGGTTGATATTAAGGCTTAATTCTTTTTTTCTCCATGGTAATCTTACATACTTGAGAATTAATGTTCTTTTGGGATATTTTATAGGATTTTGTTGCTGTTACTAAAGGCATTTGCCACTACACAAGCGCACTGACGACCGTCAGCGATTTTGTGCTGAATGAGCGTCTCTTGTTTTTGGAGTAGCTCCAACTAAAGCCAAGAGTTCGACTTAGTCACACACACATCATAGTCGCTTGCATAACCCCTTTTTACAGGGGATGGGCACATTCAAACACCTCACAGATAGGATACAGAAAAACAACCATGTCCTAACCGGGACTCGAACTCACGAATAATTACGAAGGAAACACGCTACCCTTAAGCCAGGACGGCGTGTAAAAGGTCTCTTAAATACCTATTTGTGCAATTAATTATTTTTTCTGTAAAAAGTTGTATTTCTGGACATTTTCGTGGAAACAAAACCATGTGCTACCTAATAGATTATTTTTTATGGAGATCTTGATAACAGTCTTTACTGTCCAGTAATAGTCATAATGTAAGAATATGACTTATATAGAGAATACAAAATTTTGCTGAGTGGTTTCAGCACATTAAGAATAAAATGAATAATGAATTTTAAGATTAAAATTTATGGTTTTTATTTAGAAACTGATAATTTGATGAAAAATTGGCACATTTCAAATAAATAATACAATATATATTTTACTTTTTTAAGATATCCTTGTTTTCATTAATATATTTTTTTCATAGTCCTTTTAGCAGTCACAACATTCAAAGTGATAAATAAATTTTCATTTTTAAAATGATTGTATTATTTCGGATCAAACTATATATTTTGAAATCACTCTTTAAATGCAAGAACTCTCGAAAAATAAATAAATATTTTTGAATGAATAATAATACATCTTTTTTTATTTCTACCGAGGTAAACACAGCTACAATGGAATTGTACCATCGAGGAAATTATGATGGGATAATATAAAATTCGCATACATATTTTAATCAAAGACATATCAATTTTAGATGGAGCTAGAATTCAAATACAAAATTTGACTGCTATTAAGGCTTATAGCAAGTAAATTATATAAAATAAACTGTTGTAAACGAAAAACGTATTCTTTTTATCAATAAATATAAATCGAGAAGGATTGTAACATCTATATTTTTATATTATTTCTCTTTATATTATATAAAAATATAATAATGCAATAATATTTCAAACACATAAAAACTCAAATTCTTCATAAGTGAAATGGATAAAGTTATGAAGCTCTTAATTTTTTTTATTATATGCCAATCTATTACCACCCCTACAGAATCATGATTTTATTGTCGATCTATTAAATGGTATAAAATATTGTGAATCTGTTCAACATTCCTCAATTGGAGAAAACGTAATTTCAAATCAATGGAAGTTTTTCTGATGAAATTCTTAGTAATTCAAGAATATTCTAAATATAAGAAACTTTAACAAATCAAAACACTTTGCAAATAACATGTCAAGGATATTTTAACGAGTCAAAACACTTTGGAAATAAAATGTCAAGAGTATTTTAACAAATCAAGACACTTTGAAAATCACATGACAAGAATATTTTAAGTATACGTAAGAAATTTTAATAAAATAAAGCACTTTAGAAATAACATTCAAGTAGATTTGCAATTAAATATTCAAACGAATATTTACAAAAAAAATCTTATAGTACGAAATAACTTTCTAAATTTCAATGGTGGACAAATGATTTTACAGTATTTTACACTTAGTATAGTATAAATAGTTATATAAATAGAATTACTTCAGTAGAATAGTAACTTTATAAAGTTCCAAATTATGTATATTATCTTATGAAGTCGTTTTGATATTTTTTAAAACTACATGCCTTACATAACATAATTTACAGTAATAGTATTTTTCCCGCAAAACTTTCTTTAATTTATAAGTTCTCCTACTACCTTCGAACTCAAGTTGAACAAAAAAAAAGATTAACGGATTATACGACGTTTTATTCTCAGTTAAATCTAAAAGTGTTTTACTCAAAAAAGAAGCTTTAAAAATCGTGACTGGCATTTTGACTTGCTTAACATTTATTCCAGATTTTATTCCTTGTACAAATGATCCACTTGGTTCACTTCTCATATCTTTTTATAATGGCATTAAATATTGCATTGAACAATTTATGCGAAGGACAAAATTCCAAGTAAAATAAACAGTCGCTTTAAATATCTTTTACTTTTTCCGAAAATTCCTCGAGTGGAACTATTTTATGAAATTAGTGACCTTTTTCCTTCTTTTATGGAAATTCACATCAGCCTTTCTTTTTTATTATAAAAAAAGAAATAATCTATTGTATAAATCAAGTGTTTTTTTAATGAAATAAATATGAATTTTACTTAGAAAAAGGAACTTTTTTTGTTTATATAATTCACGTTAAGGAATTCTAGTAAGAATTTTGAAAAAAATAATAGAGACAAAGAATAATTTCTTAGAGTTAAGGATGTTTATTAATTTAAATAAAATTAAATCTTGATTGAAAAATTAAGTTGAACCGTATTTTTTTCGAATAAAGTTAGCAAAGATTCTATAAATAAACTGATTTTTTTTAATGAAATAAATATGAATTTTATTCAGAATTTTTTTTTAAATTCAGAAAATGTTTTTTTAATAAATATAATAATATTTTTTAACTAATAGAGACAGATAATATTTTTTTAGAGTTAAGGATGCTTTTTAATTTCAATAAAATTAAATCTTGATTGAAAAATTAAATTGAACCGTATTTTTTATTCGAATAAACATAGTAAAGATTATATTAATATTGCAATAATACTTTAACATGTATAATAATAATAATAAACTATGATATAAATAAACATAATTATAATATTTTATTTCTCTTGAGAAAGAGAAATTTTAGATGCATAATTCAAAATATAAGAGTTATTAATATTTTGTTGTTATTTATTTCGCCTGTTGATCTAATGTAAACAGGAAGAAATATCTGCCACTAAAGAATTTAAAAATATATAAAATAGATAAAGAATCTCTGTTTATAAAGAATTCCTTTATTGCTTAAAACAGAATGTGAAAGAGAATAATTTATCCCCAATTTTTAGTTTGAAAATAAATGACTGGAAAACGAATATTTTTTATTTAAGAACTCACGAATATAATATTAAATGTTATTTATTTAAAAAGTACGACTTAAAATACATTTGATAAGTTATAAAAATCTAGTTTTAACGCTTCATTTTTTTGAAATTGCTTATTAGATTAACATATTTCTATTTTTTCCCCTCTAAAGAATCAAAAAAATTTCTACAATTGAAATTCTCGTGATTAAATAAAATAATATATATATTATGATTAATAAAATTGAATTAAAGTATACTCTCCTAAATACTCACTTTTCTTCGTGTCTGTTAAATAGTTTTGAAGTAAGGTTTCCCTTTAACGTAAAATTACTTAAATATATTTAGATTTTTTTCTAATATTTATTAGAAGAAAATAAATTTTGATTTATAAAAATTCATTTTGGAAATTATTCGTAAATTAAAAGTTACTTGAAATTTCTTTTTAAAATTTATATTTTTAATGCTAAAAATATAAAATAAAAACAATTAATTCTACAAAAAGTATTCTAAAGAGCTTAAAGAAAAGAAATAATAGACAATTTAAGTAATAGAAATCCAGAATCTAAATAACTTTCAATAACAACTTTTTTAATAGAGCATTCTGAATTGTATACCTTTTTTGAGATTTGTATTCAATGCATCATAATTTTTCCTAGACGCAAATAAAATTCATTTTACTAATATCAGAGCTTTTTGAAAATATATTTATATTAAAAAAATATTATTATTCAGCAGTTTTGTCCAAATCCATTGAAATAATTGCTAAACATAATAAAAATAAAAAGACCAAAAGATAGATCGGGATCTTTCGTTTAAATAAAAATGTCTCATGCAGATTATATTTGAGAAAAACTTAATAATAAAGTAAAATAAAAATTTCAATAAGTTTTCATATCGTTTAACAAAGCAGAATTCATTTAAAACAATGCTTCTGTTTCTCTTAAGGTTTCTAGACTTTGCTTAAATTATAAATTGAAATCTGTTGAGCGTGTTATTTTAAATATTTTCACATATTTCATCACATTTACGTTTGTATTAAATATGTATTTAAATATTAAATATCTACTATCAGGTTTACTAAGAAAAAATATTTATTTTGAAATGCATCCATTTTTCTGCGTCGTTATTTAACATTCATGAAGTAAAATTATTTGAAAAATTTATCATTTTATGATTATTTTCACTCATATCTGTTCGAAAATATATTCTCCGAAAATAAAGAAGATAGAGTCATTTACAGTCCGGCGTTTACCTTTTTGATATTGATAAACTCTAGAGAATTCTCGATTCAAAAATGAATTTCGAATACAAAACTTTCAATTAGTGGGGAACAAAATGAGAATTCTGAATTCAACGGCGTTTCCCGCCATTTTCCTGGAAATCACTGAAAATCCCGTAAAACGATTTTTCCACCCTCACGACATCCAATTATTTGTTAAATACATTCTATTGAATTCAAGAAAAATTAATTAAAATTCCAAACTATTTTAGTTCCGAAAGATTCTTCAAAAAACATTCTTCATAACACTGTGCGTGTTTTGCCATTTTCCTTCAGTATTCAAAGCCGTTGTCTTGTGCATGCTCTTTAGTTTTCTTTTTCTTCAATTTCCAATTCTATTTGTATTTAATAATAAAACAAAATACAATCCAAGAGCTGGGGAATTGAACTAATAATTGCCGACCGTTTGTAGGTTATCTTTCGAAGACTGTGTGAAAAGATTTAATTTCGATGTTTTCATGTAGAATATGGTACCATGAGCTGATGAATTAAGTTTTAAATTCTATTAATAACGCCGAATAACCTGATCTCTCTAATTTCCCAAGTCGCTTTAGAATTACTAATTGGATTTTAATGCAGACGGATAATTGGATTTTCGTAGGTATTTCAAATTCTTGACTTATCCCATCTGGGCTTCGAGGGCTGATCTTCAAAGCTGGAAAGCCGTTGCTTAATTTCACAAATTCCGGAAATTTTGTATTTAATTCCAGGATCCGCGTAATCTCTTCCGGAAGTCTTCAAAATTAAACTTCATGAGGGTCTTTCAAAGACTTAGGGTCAAAGCGACAGATCCATATGTGAAAGGACAGTTTTAAATTGTTAATTGAAGCACGTATTAGTGTCCGTCACTTATTGTGATTAGAATCTTTTCAGGATTACGTAATGTGTCATAATTACATCTGGAATAAAATAATCACGAGTAAATAAAGATATCGAGATTCAGGTATTTTAAACTTAAATGATAATCAGAAATAAATAAAAGAGTCAATCACTAATAATGCTGCAAAAATCGTCCATTGGCTATGCGATAAGAGATATATAATAGTCTGTATAACGGATGATAAGGTTTCTTCTATGAATGTTCAAGAAAATATGATATAGAAAAAAAACATAAACAAGATATGAAAAATTACATCCCTTGCCGACACTATCAACAAACAAGTAGACAGCAGATTGTCAATTAAATAACTAAGAATACAACAAAGCTCAAAGAATAAATTGATCTTCCGGAAATTGATTCCTCTTGAAGAAAAATTGATTGATAAATTAAAAGAATAAATTGATCTTCTGGAATTTGATTCCTCTTGAAAAAGATTTGATTGATAAATTAAAAGAATAAATTGATCTTCTGGAAATTGATTCCTCTTGATGAAGAATTGATTGATAAATTTAAAAAATAAATTGATATAAAAGAAAAAACAGAAGTAAAATAAGCAATAAAAATGCGATAGTGAAAATAGTAAAGAACGTAAAGAAATCAAAGATCAAAATCAAAAATCCAGCCTGATCTTTCTCGAGGGTCACCATCTGGCAGGGATTCCAATAAAAGGTGGATTTATTTTTCTATTAAGGGTTAGACTATTGTTTAAAGAATTACTCCTTCTCTGATCCGGAAATTCCTCGTTTCAAAGTATGCATAATCTAGAACAAATGTAAACAAGACTCACAATATTCAAATTCTAGAAAGAAGAAATAAAAAAAATATAACAAAACGCTACACACACACACACACACACACACACACACACACACACACATATATATATATATATATATATATATATATATATAAATTAGGCAATCAATTCACACCCATGTATGGATTGCTTCCTAATTTCTTCCCTAATTTAAAATAAAAAATAAAATTATAATTAAGTTTTCAAAAAATCAGTGCAAATTCAACATTTACATCTTTTAAGGCATGTATGTGCCAAGTATGGCTTCGGTAAAAGCCCTCTGGTCTACAGAACATTAGTACATATAGACACACACATGTATTTACACATATGCGTATTTATTACAAATAGAGGTTGAGTTATATTAAAAACGTGGAACTTAATTATAATACATTTTTAAAAAGCACCAGTTGTTTTTCCCATTTTTAAAATAGAAGTCAACTAAGCCAGTATTATTCCTATCCTTTAACTATTTTTGAGATAAAGTAACTAATAAGAATAGTACTAGCCCTAAAATAAATAATATGCATCCAACTATCAATTTGCTGCTCGGAAATACATAGAATTTCTTATATTCTCTATTTTGCAATCTAAAGCCTCTATTGAACTGCCAAAGCAATTCTTCGTCTTTTTTTATTTGGAAGAAGGAAAAAAAATCGTGATCTCGAAGTTTGATAAAGAAAAGAAAAATACATGTTTAGAGAATCCTTTAAGCAGTGCTATTTATAATAGCTTTTATACAGAATACCATTTCCTCATTTTTCGGTACAATCAATATAGCACCTGAAATGTCAAGGCTAAAGAGAAGCTTTTTGCTATTATTTTCGAAGATAAAGATAAGATATTTGTCTAAATAAAAATTTGGTACTTTCTGTAAGCTCTGTTTTTCAGAATTCAGATAAAAAACACACAAAAGCAAAAGTTAATAATTTACTGACAGTTATTTCTAAAAGAATTTTAGGAGGTTTGCTCGTTAACTAAATATGAAACAAATTTAAATTTATGAATGGAAAAAGTTTTAATTTTGCATTAAGTGTGCTTATAACTCTTAAAGAGAAAGCTGTATAAACTTTGACTATCTTTATTTTAAAACGTTTCAAATAAAAAAAAAATACCAATGTAATTTTATTATTTTTTGAAAATGTCATATATTGATTAAATAAATTGAGCAAGAGGAAGAGTAAAAAAGTAAAGGGACATTTGAGAAAAGTACATTTAAGCTCATGATATAACTCTGAAACGTAAATTATTTATCTTCATACCACCCTGGACTTCAATGCATTGTTTCCTGCATTTTTTAAAAAAAATTCTGTAGGTAAAATGTTTTTTTATTGTACTCTAATTTGAATCATATCAGACTTATTCATTAATTTGAAGGACTTCTTGGAAAATTTTCTCCCTCTTAGTGCTGCTTTCATTGTTGCAAACATAAGAAAATCACTTGGATCCAGGTATGGGCTCTATGATGGGTATTCTAGCCCTTTGAATCTCATATTTTTTTACTATTTTCCATTGTAAAGTTAATAGTAAAGCGTTATCTTACAGCAGAATTGATAGTTTTATTTGATTGTGGATGTCAATCTATTTCATCCCACATCTTAATATTTCGCTCCGTTCACAATTTCCTCTCTTGGGAAGAAATAAACTGTTACTACATCTTCCTTGTTCAGAATGATGTTAGCATAATCTTACATGCTGATGGTTAACTTTTCAATTTCTTAACATTTGGTGATGAGGGATGCTGTATTTAACGAATAATTTCCGCACAACTAAAACTTTTCGCGAATAAAAGGCGATTTCCTACTCTTGTTTCATCCTTGGCATATATTAACAACGGAGTTGGCATAGAAGTGTTGCCAACTACAGCCAATTTCGCCAATTCCTTGCTGGATACCAAAACTGTTCAACAAACCCTGGAAGAAGATGAACCCTGAAAGTTCCTTTAATTTTTCACTTTCTCGTATAAAATGTGAGAGTTCGTTTTAGCGAGAGAAATTTTTAATTGATAAAATTTAGAAATTACATATATAATGATTAATGGTTTAAATAAATAGTGTTTGGTAATCATATAGAATCACAGATAAAGACTATAGTATTCTCTGATAGAGACAAGGGCTCTCATGCACACTAGGTCGATTTTGTAAGTTAATTTTGTGATCTTTAAATTGATGATAAATCAAAAATCATATCACTTATAAAATATAGAACTTAGAAAAGGGACTAAAACTCAAACTTCATCATGGTATCTGAAAGCAGATTTATGAATTATGCCTCATAACAGCTTTTAGGTAATTTCAAAATAGGATGCTAATCTAATGAACTGAAAATAAGAATAGTTATCTAATCTCTAAAATTTTCTAATTCTTAGAAAAACAGAGATTAAAATCATCCCAGTGTTAAAATCTAGAACCTTGAAAAGAACAATTTAGTTAGAACTCCACCTTCATAATGTAATCTGAAATAAAAATTATGAATTTTTCAAAAATAACCTCTAATTAAATTCAAAAGCAATGCAAATGTAAATACGAATAAGTTAAAAGTAAATGTAATTTTCTACTCTTCAAAACTCTCAAATTCTCTAATTCTTAGAATAATAAAAATCAAATTATCCATTTGTTAAAATCTTGAACTTTTTAAAGGGAAAATAATTAAAACTTGACCTTCATCATGTGATCTGAAATAAAAACAATGAATTCTCCCGAAATAGCCTCCAACTAACTTCAAAACATAATCTAAATGTAATCAGTTAAAAATAAGAATAATTCTCTACTATCCAACATTCTAAAATTTTCTAATTCTTTGAAGATCAGAAATCAGAATCATACCATTGCAAAAATCTTAAACCTTGGAAAGGGGAATATAGTTAAAAATTCAGCTTCATCATGTCATCTGAAAAAAAAATTATGCTTTATTCCAAAATAGCCCCCGGCTAAGTACAAAAACAATACAAATGTAAACGGTTATATAAGTGTAATTCTCTACCATCCAAAATTCTAAAACTTTCTTATTCTTAGGAAAACAGAAATTAAAATCTCTCCACTGCAAAAATTTTGAATTCTGGAAAGAGTAATATAGTTCTCTTTCATCATGTGATCTGAAATAGAAATTATGAGTTCTCCCAAAATAGCCTCCAGACAATAGCAATGCAAATGTAATCAGTAAAAAACAAGAATAATTATCTGCTATCTATTTTTTTAATTCTTAGAAGAACAGAAATCAAAATCATTCCACTGCTAAATTTTTTAACCTTTGGAAGAAGAATATAGTTAAAACTCCACCTTCATCACGTGATCTGAAATAAAAATTATGACTTTCCCCAAAACAGCCTCCAGCTAACTTCAAAACTCAATGTAGTTGTAATCAGTTAAAAATAAGAATAATTCTTTACCATCCAAAATTCTAAAGCTTTTTTAATTCTTAGAACAGCATAAAATGAAAATCATCACACTGTTAAAATGTTGAACCTTGGAAAGGATAATATAGTTAAAACGCCACTTTTCTCATGTGATTTGAAATAAAAATTATGGGTTTTCCCAAAATAGCCTCAAGCTAACTTTAAAACTCAATGTAAATGTAATCAGTTAAAAATAAGAATAATTCTTTACTATCCAAAATTCTAAAACTTTCTAAATCTTAGAAGAATAGAAATCAAAATCATTTCATTGTTAAAATGTTGAACGATAGAAAGGAGAATATATTTAAAACTTCACTTTTTCTCATACAATTAAAAATAAAAATTATGAGTTTTCCCAAGATATCCGCAATAATTATTCTTAATAACTGATAATAATTATCCTTAATAACTAATAACAAAATAACAGCAATAATTACCCTTAATAACTCATAATAATTATCCTTAATAACTAATAACAAAATAACTGCAATAATTATACTTAATAACTAATAACAAAATAACAGCAAAAATTATCCTTATTTTTAACTGATTACTGCAAATGTAATCAATTAAAGTAAGGATAATTATCTGCTATCTAATTTTTTTTAATTCTTATAAGAATAGAAATCGAAATTCTCCTACTGCTTAAATACAGAAATTTGAAAGAGAGAATAGTATCTAAAACTCCGTTTCCATCATGTGACCTGAAATCAAATTTATGAAATAAGTCCCAAATTAGCTTTCAGCTAACTTCAAAACGGATTGTTTATCTAATCAGCTTAAAATAAGAATAACTCTCTAATCTCTAAAATTTCTAATTCTTGGAAGAATAGAAAAAAAAAAGCCAATTTCATGATCTTTCTCCCAAAAACATTTACCTAATTACAAATTTTCCAAGAATACTAATTTTATCCTTCAATCAATCACTCGAAATCGAGTTCAGTTCCGAAACTAGATAGAACTCTGCAAGTTTTAATCCGTCGTAGTTTTGAGGTGCAAAACTCCTCAAGAAAGGATACCTTGACACATGTCATCGGGGCGCCGAGGCTCCAAGAGAAGGAAAGAAGAGAAAAGAAAAAAAAAAAGAAAAAGAGGGAATCAACGTTCGGATCCGTTGACAGCCTCGTTAACCCAAGCGAGCTGCGAAGATGGGTTCTGATTTTTATGGAACGGAGATCAAGAATGTGTAAGAGGGCCCTTGATACTTTATTCCTCACCTCTTTATTTATTTTCTTCCTCCTCTAGCGGGAGATGATATTTATTCCTTTTATTATTTCTACCCATTCAACTGTGAAACTTTCAAACGTTGCATGGTTCTAAATATGGTGAACTGCTCTGGCTTTACTCTCTCTTAAGTAGTAATGATTTTACCTTTTCAATGAACTGCTCGCCAGACTTCAATCGTTTTCATGGAAACGAAAACCTATTCACTTAATTAGATCTATTATACTTCATAATGGAGATTCGAAGAATAAAGAAGATTCTGTTTGGAATTTTGTTTTGTGTTTTTCATTCCATGCATTAGTTTGTCAAGAGATTTGCTTTTTTTTTGGAGATGAGTATATATATGCAATTATGTAGCTTCTGAATTTAAAAGTTTTGAGTGGGCTCATTAAGATAGACTAACTATTTTTAAAGATGAAAATCGGGTTTGAATAGTTCTCTTCAAATATCGATAATTCAAGTTGCCTTGCATTGAAAACTGTGTTTCAATGAATGAGACAGCTGACTGCACAAAATTTGTATCTGCACTGAATTTTATGTATTTGATTATTTGTAATAAGAATAAAAGATTCTTAAGCTCATTCTTGTGCGAAATTGACTTCTCAAAATGTTTATTAAGATTTCCAAATTTAAACACTCTTTCAAGGAAATTATTTATCGGTGTATAATATATTATAATTAATTATGATATATATTATATTAATTACGATAGTGAATATATTATAATTAAGTACGATAATGAATATCGAAACTAACATAAAAGAAAATTGGGATTGATGTTAAACACAAATTCACAAGATAAATCTTATTAATATATTATAACATAAATTTACTATCTAAACCTGATTAATATATATAAACCCACATTCACGAACAGTTCTGATTAATTAATTAATTTATTTATTTATGGATTAATTTATTAATTTACAATAAATTTAAATATTTAATTGTAAAGCTCAAAATATTTTTATAAAATTAGATCAAACAATTTTAAAATAAATTAAATATGTGTAATGAATGTTTTTCCTCACAGCTGTGAATTTGATTCGGTTTAATATATTTTCTCTTTTTTATAATTATTTTAATTTAATCATATATATTCAATATATTTTCTCTTTTTATAATTATTTTAATTTAATCATCTATTTATGAATCATCATTGTTAATTCATTAAGAATTACAATGATAAAGCTAAAACATAAATTATTATTTGTATCGAATACATTAAATGACAATTTTAATTTTCTACTTTAAACTATCATAAATATGGTATTCTGACAGCTTTTTTATTCCTAAATAAATTGGAATGCGCAAACGATTTACATGTACCTATCTAACAACGATTACAATTTTATGTATTGAAATTTCAAAATTTTAAGTTACATTGCATTTAGAGTTTAAAAAGCAAATCTTCAGATAATATTTATTGTTTCATAAAAATAAAGTCAAGCGATTGATCTACGATTTATGATTCTTATCATTTTAAAATGTAAGGCGACAGTAGCACTAAAAATATTTCCATTTTAATTATGATGGTAACAAATATATGAAAATAATAGACAACAGAACATTTGTTAACAACATTTAAAGTTTTAGATATCTTACCTGCAAAATAAATAAATGGGAAGTTTTGAAATTTTTTGAAATATGTTGTCAACGCGTATATTTTTCCTTCATTTAAAACTAGAGTCTGGAGAAAATTCAGAAATATATTTCATATGCATCGATAAAACATTTCATATTCAAATAAAAATAAAAGAAAGTATCTGAACTTATGAAGAATTTAGTACCATTTTCAAGCTTCACATATTTTAACTAAGATATGCAATTCAAAAGGAAAGATTATTGAGTCAACAGTGCGCCGATATATGTTGATATTTCCTTCCGTCTGGTCTTATAGAGTACTTTTTTACAAAGCTTTGCATTTCATTTTAGAATTTTCTATTCTATAATTATTTAGATCTAGGTCTTAATTAGAGTTTCAATTTACCATATAAATTGAACTACTCATATTTCAATTGATTGTTAATAAATAATTATTTACTGAAAAGTTTTTAATTTAGTGAAAGTAAATTATGTTCATTTAGAAATAAAAATAATTTTAATGACATTAATTTCTTCCTTTCTTTTTTTCTTTATAAAGATTAAAAATTGCATTATTTGATCTAATTTATCAAAACATTCCGCCATATAATATATATTAACTAAATACATTTCTTTGCTATACAGCTAACATATATTCAGTTAAGAAATAGTTTATACGAACCATTACAATGAAATGTGTAAAAATATTTTAATGGAAGAAAGTAGCTTTTAGGACAAAAAATAATATTTTTGGTAGAATCTAAAATTAACTTTTTATAATTTTCAAAGTATAAAACTGTGTCATTATATAATGGCTTTAATATATATAGAATATATTCTTTTTATGCCGTGATTCAAGTAGCTCAGTATCAGAAATTAGTTTCTGAGATGCGAGAGAAGGGGTAGATTTTCGTGCAATTTTTCCAACGACTTAAATTCAATTTGAATATTGAATTTAAGTCGTTGGAAAAATAGTTAGGAGCTGACTAGTTAGGATAGTTGGAGTTTTTAATTAGGAGAAAAGTTCGGTTGAGTTAGTTGATGGTCTACCAACTGAGCGGAGCTTGAAATTTCAGAGGGATTAAAATTTTACTTCCCCACAGCTTCTTTACGATTAAAAATTGATAAATATAGTGCAAAGCAAAAAATCTAGGGTTTTTTTTTCAAAAAAAGACAACTATTTGGCCTTTAAAAGCTTTTATGTACTTTTACTTACTAAGTAATTAGAGACTGAAAATTTATTTTAAACTGCAACTTTTTACTGTTTCTAATGTGTCGGTATCTATAAGCTGGATATGTAAACATAATATAAAATCTATATATACTCAAAATCAGATATCTATACGTTATATAAAATGAAGTCTTCTGAAATCGTCTGTATGTTTGAACCACAAAAACTAGAGAAATAGTTAATGGATATTAGAGATATTTATGTTATTTTGTAGAGCATTTATTAGTAAATGGTTTAGCACCACAACAAAATAAATGAATAAAAAAGAATATTTAGCGATTTTAACTTTGCGCTTATCAGTGCATGCAAGAAAGTATCAAACTGCGCATATTCAAATAGAAAACGCAGTGGTATGCGTATTACGATACATTTCTTTGTTTACGTCCGATTTTAAACAGTGATTCAAAAATAATTACTCCCCTCCAAAAAAGAAATTCAACCTTGGCCTGAAGAGGAAAAAACTTTTGTTTAACGAATATCAGAAAAATGATGTCCACATTTAAGGAAGGAGAGTCTTTTGATGAGTGAAATAACCAGCCTTCTTTAAGTCGCACTGCAACTGAATTACAGAGACAGAATGAATCTCCTGAGGAGCGAAATCATCACCTGTGTTTTGTCTGCGGACATACCTTATTTTTACCTTTTTAACAGTCTAAATATCTCTGAAGGTGTGCTATAAAATATTGTTTTGTAGCTATTTTTCATAATTTCTAAACTTATTTTTATATTTATCTGATGTTCCGTAACCTGCACATGTCATATCGGGTGAAGATTAAAATTAAGTTTAAAGCTAATTTTTCTCCTTGAAGGCTATAAATGGGCAACACCTATCGGGTACTGCTAGCAATCTATGAATTGAGTAATCCAAAAATCATGTAAAATTATCCATAGAACAGATATTTAGATCTATTCTTGCCTAATTCGCAATATTTACTTTTGAAGCAGTTTTTACTTATCAACAAGATATTTTATAAAAAGCTTGATTAAAAATAAATCTAATTTAATTGTCTTTTCTTGAATAATTTTTATCATGTACTTTATAGCATTATTACCTATAATTTATTATTACTCCATCTTAAAATTCAGAAAATTTAACATTTGAGTGATATCATTTTTACTTATTTATAATTTAATTTAAAATATGATTCTTTAAAATATTTTATATATGTGTCGCTGTGTTATTTTTGGCGATTTTTAATTACGTTTCTTGTATCCCTGACAGCAATGCTGAATTAATAAATTATATTTAGTATATTATAACTAATTGTTAAATTATTTTAAATAATATAATTATTATGTTTGAGACTGGAGGTTCGAAGCTTCTAGAATTTTTCAACCTAGGACCCTGACAACTTTTTTTTTCCTAACTATGTATATATTTTTTATTTTCTTCCTCTTTTACAATTGTATATCATACTAATTCCGGAGGAAAAAATGAATGAAGGGATTGAAACTTTCTTTTCTTTTAATTCAAAAGGAAGGAAACTGTTTCCACAGAAATTTATTTTGCAGCAATTACCAATTACACCGCCGCAACACTATTCTGGAATTACAATGAATTTGATCAAGAGAGCAGTAGGAGTTTTGTCTTTAAATTAGTCATTGCAATTTCTGGACCGTCCCTCTCTGGGGGCTACTTTCCGGAATCATATTCCCTTGACCGCTGTCCACGCTAGGTGGTAGAAAATGTTCCTCTGCTGAAAGGCTTCTGACCGCACTTGTCAACATCTGTTGCTCGGTCGTTCGCAACACTTTCTCCGGAGAGAAGGGAGGGGAAAAAATGTTGCTGTACACGAGAGAAAACTGCTTCCATCTGCACTTTTTGTTGCATTTCCGTTTCGAGGACATATTTATTCCTTTTTATCATTCTCCGGCTCAGTCTATCGGCGTTTGTCTTATTCCTTCCCTTTCGGCCTCTTTGCTGATGACACTATTTATCAATATGTTTACTCCAACTGGGGAGGCAGCCACCCTCGTCATAAATTAGTTTGTATAAGCAACTTGAATGCATACTTTGCAAACGAAAAGGAAAATATTGTCTGTTTATGCATTGTGTGAAATAGAGCATTCAGATAATTTTTAGATAAGGTTCCTAGAATGGCGAATACTTTGATAAGATTCTGAAGGTCAATCTGGTTAACTGATAATAAGAAAATTCCTCAATTTATGTAAAAAATAAATACTAAGCGATAATTAAATCACTCCAGTTGGGAAAAAGCATACCGCGTCATGAATTCGGATAGTTTGTTAATGCATTTTATGCAGATGAAAAGAAAAATAGTGTCCGTTTATGCATTGTGCGAAATAGTGCATTCATATAATTTTGAGATAAGGTCCACAGAATGGCGAATACTTTGATGAGGCTCTGAAGGTCAATCTGGTTAGCTGATAATAAGAAAATTCCTCAATTTAGGTGAATAATAGAATATACTAAGTGATAATTAAATTACCCCAGTTGGGGAAAAAGCATACCGCGTCATGAATTCAGATAGTTTGTGTAAGCAGGGTGAATGCGGTTTATGCAGATGAAAAGAAAAATATTGTCAGTTTATGCATTGTGCGAAATAGAGCATTCAGATAATTTTGAGAAAGGTCAATAAGAGGATCAATCCTCAGAAATTAGAGCTGATAAAAAGAAAGTTATTCAGTTAAGATAAATAATACAAAATAAGACACTAAGCGACAATTAACTTTACACCAGGTAAGGATGCAGCATTCCTCGTCATAAATTAGTTTGTGTAAGCAAGTTGAATACACACTTTGCAAACGAAATGAAAACTATTGCCCATTTATGCATTGTGCGAAATAGTGCATTCAGATAATTTTGAGATGAGTTCCATAGAATGGTGAATACTTTCATGATGTTTTGAAGTACAAGCTGGTTAGCTGATAATAAGAAAATTGTTTAATTTCGGTAAATAATAGAAAATAAGATACTAAGCTATATTTAAATTACTCCAGTTGGAAATGAAGCATTCCGCGTCGAAAATAAGTTTGTATAATCAATTTTAATACATACTTTGCAGACGAAAAGGAAAATAATATATGTTTATGCATTGTGCGAAAAAGTGCATTCAGATATTTTTGAGATAAGGCCCATAGAATGGTCAATGGTTTGATGAGACTCTGAAGGTCAACTTGGTTATCTGATAAAGAAAATTATTCAGTTTAAAAAAGCTTTAGTAAATAAGATATTAAGTTATATTAAAATTTACTTCTGCTGGAAATGCAGCATTTCACGTCCTAAATTAGTTTGTGTAAGCAAGTTGAACACATAATTTGCAGACTAAAAGAAAAATATTGTCCATTTATGCATTATGCGAAGTAATAAATTCAGATACTTTTTAGATAAGTTCCAAAGAATGGTCAATGAGAGGATGCTTTGTAGGTCTAGTTCTGAAAAGTAATACATCCAGATAAGTTTGAGATACGGTTCATAAAATGGTGAATGCTTTGAAAGTCAAGCTGGTTAGCGATAACAAGAAAATACTCGACTGAGGAAAATAATACAAAATAAGATGCTATACAAATAAGATGCGATATTTAATTTTATTACATCTAGGGATGCTACATTCCTAGTTATAAACTGGTTTACGTAAGCAAGTTTAATACACACTTTGTAGACGAAATGGAAAGTATTGTCCATTTATGCATTTAGCGAAATAGTACACTCAGATTATTTTGAGATAATATCCATAGAATGTTGAATGCTTTGATGATGCTTTAAAGGTCAAACTGGCCAGATTATAAAAAAGTTGTTCAATTTAAATAATCATTTCTAAATAAGATGCTAAGCGATATTAAAATTTACTGAGGAAGCAGCATTTCTCATCATAAATGAGTTTGTGTAAGCAAGTTGACTACATAATTAACAGAAAAAAAGAATAATATTATACGTTTATGCATTGTGCAAAATAGTGCTTTCAGATAGTTTTGAGATAAGGTCCATATAATGAGATCAATGAAATAATTATTTAAAAACATAAAGTGATAACTCTTATTAAAAGTCTTAAAACTTGAAATTCAATTTGTATTCAAGCAAAAAAAATAGTAAATTTTCTAAAAAGTTATATTTTAAATAGTAAATCCCAGATACAGTTAGATTAGTGTCAACAAAAGGTAGCCTTAATTTGAACGGCTTAAAAACGGGATTAACTTAATTTTTAGGTAAATGCAAAAAGAAAATATAATGATCAATGTTCCAAAAAACAGTTTAACTAATGCTTTATTTATGAAAATTGAAATTTAAATCTTATGATGAGTGAGGAATTAATTAATCATTTAAAAAAGAATTAAATAAATTTTTCTATAAAACTAACAGATTGAAGAAGGATGTTAATTTAGAGTTTTGATTATGAAATGTCTTGTTTTTAAATGAGTTATGGCAAATTCTATCAAAACTGAAATACTTCCAAACACCTTCCAAAATTCCAGCATTCGATGTTAGGAATGAGTAAGATATTTCACCAAAATCCTCTACAAAAATGTGGGCTATTTTAAAGAGAACGCGACTTAATGCATTCTGATATAATTAATTTAAATACTATTACTAAATTCAACAATAATAATTTTAAAAAGGTTTTTAGAATTAAAATTTTTTATGACAAGACAGTTATAATTCTGTAAACTAAAGTATTAAAAATTTGTTGTCGTTGTGACTTTTGGCATTTTACAAGCCCCCTGACAATTAATTGTCAATGTTGTAAGCCGAGTGAGATTCTCTTGTTTTTACCACTAGCACTAATTTCGGCCAAGAGTACGACTTAGCTACTTCACATTCGCTTGCATAACCTCTTTTTACATGGAGACACAACCACGTATCTCACATATAGAAGGCAGAAGAATAACCATGTCCGAAACGGGATTCTACACTGGGACGCTCAGAACACGGGGAAGACGTGTTATCCCTATGCCAGGACACCAGACATAAAATCTGTGCAAATACACTTTCCAAATAATAATTCGATGGACGATAATTATGATCCACTATTCAATTATCTTATTCCTGTTGATTTGAAGACTTTCATACAAGAGTTTTAAAAATAAAACTAATTTATGCAGCCAAAAGCAATGTTAAAATATGAAGAATAATCCCATAAGATACTATTGAATTGAATATTTTTCTCATATTCACTGGAATCCAAATTAATAAAGTTGTACAGATTTCAAAATTCAAATTTTCTAATATTTTGATTTTATCTATAAAATTGAGGACTTTCTGGCACAGAGGTAGTGCGTCTTCCTCATATTCTGGGAGTCCCGAGTTAGGCATGGCTGTTCTTCTGTGTGCTATCTGTGCGATGTGTGACTGTGCCCCCTTGTGAAAAGGGGCTGTGCAAGCAGATGTGGTGAGTGTGTAACTAAGTCGTAATCTTGGCCTTAGTTTAAGCTACTTCAAAAACAAGAGACGCTCCTTTCGGCATAAAAGTGGGTTCTTGTCTATAGAAAAGTGCCATAAGTAACAGCAACAAAAAATCTATAAAATTACTCTCCTCTCCTCTCAGAGGCACCACATAAACAGCTTTCGGATTGGTGGTCGGTTCGAGGCACTAGCATAATTGGTATGGTGTTGATCATCACCTACAAATAAAAAAAAAACTTGCCTCCTTCTTGAGGTACTATGCATGACCGAGGGAGGCTCTTAGGACTCAATCGTAGTTCACCTTAATGATTTCGGGCTATAAGATTTATATGAAGGCCTTCAGACTGGGGGAGTAACCTTATGTGATAATACATAAACTGTTTAACCTCAAAATCCATATCTATAATAAACTTTTTATACGAATTTTGAAATTGATTTGATTTTGTAAAAATTCATTAAAATAATTATAGCAGCTACTTTTATAAATGCATGACTATAAGGGAAAAAATGAAGGAAAAAACTGTTTGTTTTATGTAATGATTTGCAACAACACTGGTTATCCAATAAAAATAAAAAATAATCTAACTCATTATGCATATAACATTTTGGACAAATACAAGCCAAAAATCAGTTTAAAGTTTATGTAAAATCACAAATTAGCGCTAGAAAAATCTTTGCCTTTAAGTGCCTTTTATCTTTTCAATTTTATTTTGCCAAATTCAAGCATCCATCGTAAAAAAGAAACGAAATTCCTCCATTGCTTCTAACACAGTTCATTCGATTTAAATAACTTTGATTTCACTGTAATCCCTCACGGACCACTCTTTTTTTAATTTCATTATATTTCAGAACGAATTTTCGATCCCCTTCTAGAAACGGCGAAAACTAAGAGGAAACTTATCTCCGTACTTCTTTCACAAATGGAATGAACGAATTTTATTTTCTGTTTAAAAGAACATTCGAACAACCGGATCACAGCCAGGAATCACTCGATGGATTTGTGGTAAGACACAATCAAAAAACAAAGCACTCGTACAGGAAAGCTAGCGAAGAGAGACAATCAGTTTTTATTACTTTACAACGTAGAATCGACCGAAATGTTAATGTTAAGCTTTTCACTTACTTAGAGCTAAAAGCTTTTTCTGAGTTGAATTAGGACCCGAAAAGCGGCTGTTGTCTTTGAAAAGGCAAAAGCTGGAAATCATTATTGGTGTGCAGAGCCCGCTTTTTTTTTTTTTTTTTTTTTACTTGGTGCATTAGGCGAACGCAAAAATTTCTCATGTCAAACTTACTGAAATCTCTGGGAAAAACGGTCTGAAATTTCATTACCAAATGGCCCTTCAGAGAGCCCGAGGGAAATATCTCTGCGATAAGCAATGGTGTCAATCACAATAGATCAATGACAACGTCAGAGGCGTACTCTTCCCCGTTCCGATGTGATCCATCAATTCTGATCCAGGCAGAGAGCATGGCGGGGATGTTATGACATATTGAGAGCGCTTTCTTCGTGAAAAATAATCCCGCGACTTTAATTTTATTTCATGAAGAGCTTTTGTGGCAGGAGCGTGCATAGCTGGCTTTCGTCCTGCGTTGCACCTTTGCTAGCTGGCTATCTCTTCTGGTGATATGAAACCTTCCTACGTTGACTTTATCTCACGTTTACTTTGTGTAGCTTCTTCAAAAGTGTTGTTGCTTTTTCAAACATTTTGAGACTCTTGTAAGCCTCCAAAACCAATGAAGTCTTGCCAAGAAGATTTTTTAATTTCAGTTTTCAACGAAATTTAGTTTCTTTTGAGAGTAATTTAGGCGTATTTGATCCTAAAATTTTCAATACAGATTTGAGCTCCTAATCCTCTTTATATAACATGCAATGTGTAAATTAATTTTCATGCCATATTCACCTAGTAAATGCAAATTGATGAAAAACTTATTTTTTTTTAAAGTGCAAGAATTTTTTAAAAAATATTTACGATGACACATTTGTGTTAGTTTTAGATAAAATTAAATTGCAAACATTTATTTTCATCGCAAAAATTTAAATTTCGATTTTAAGGTATGTAAACTCCCTTTTCTTTATAAACCATTTTTTTTTTTAAGAAATACTTAATGGAATCAACCAATACAAGGAATATGTAGATTTTAGGCCTATTCTGTTTAATTTTCTATTCTATTCCCTAGATATTTCAACGATTTCTTATTATAGCAAAGTCCCCATTATTGCTTATACCTAAAAGCAAGAATATATTTGCAACTATATGAGTCAAATAATGTCAAAACACAATATAAAATAATAAAAAGATAATATTTAGATTTGCGTTACTTATTTAAATAATTAAATTTAATTAGCCTTAATGAAGTTAATTAAAAAATGTTATTGGTTTAAATTACAAAAATAAAATCTACGATAGGAAATTCCAACTTATCATACAAGAACGTTATTATTTTTAAGTCATTATTTTTAAAAATTAATTTAAGTCATTAAGTAATTTAAACCAGTTTGAAAAAAGTAATACCGGTAAAATTCGGTCAACTTTTAAAAACGCATCTACTTTCAATGAAGTTTTCATGATAGTAATGCAATATTGGTAAAAGAAGTTAAAAATAATACATGCGATTGAAAGATTTTGAGGAAAATCCCCATTTATGCTTTGTTTATTGCCTAAGTGTTTTCAAACTTCAATTATTTAAAAACTTTTATCGAAAACATCATCATGTTCTCATATGACAAAAATTTAAACACTTGAATTGCTGGTATTAATGACAACTTATTATTAGAGTAAAAGTATTTAATTTCTTTATTAGTTGTTCATGAAGAAAGATTAATTCGAATTCGGATACATAACTATGCGAATGGAAATTTTTAACCTTCAACACAAACTCTAATTTCTCAATGGCCCTTGAATTATGAAACAGACAGTTAACTAAGAAAGTATACTTATTTTTGAAACTTCTTTGACAACTCAACTCCACTACTACAATTGTATTTAAAAAGCTAGAAGTTGTTATCCAACTACTACTTTGGATAACAACTTCTAACTCATTAAATACCATATCTGATATGGTCTGAAGCAAATCCTTAGATATATATTACATTAGCTAAGGATGTGAAAACGCTTTGAAGGTAATGTAATGTCTCATATAAATATTGTGCTGTGTTTCGTCCATTCAGTTACGGATTTTGTAAACAGAACTTCTTGAAAAAATATCTCTTGATCGAACACTCTTGAATTACTGTCAGATCTCTGAAGGAAATTTCAATATCTTGATTTTTGCTTAGGGTTCAACATGATTTTATAAAAATCAGCTGGAAATTTCAATTTAAATTAATTTGTAACTCTATTGTTGTTATTTTTTGTTGAAACATTTAAAACCTCGATTTTTTTAAGTATTGTGTTTTGTGTAGAATAGATTGTCATGTTTTGTATTAGGTAATTTATAACTATACCAATACTACTTTTCTGTTGTCAGTTTTTGAAATTTAAAGCTTTCCTTGCTGTGTTATATTTAAAGTTCATTTTAACTAATACATTGTTAATAAAGGATAAATATTTAATATATATATTGCTTTTAAATCATCCAAACTATGTTTCAAGAGGTGAATATCAAATTACCAATAAATTAAAAAAAACATTTTGTTATTTTTTCTCTGAATATAATTATAAAAAAATCATTTAAGGAACTGAGCGTGTCATATTAGTTTTTTGTGAAAAACTTTAAATCTCTTTATCTAACTAATTAATTATTTCTTGAAAATTATTTATTAATTTTAAGTGGAGATATTTAATTAAAGGAATAATTACAAATTATAATTATATTAATAATTTATTGAAAAAATATTTAAAATTTTCAGAAGCAGATAGTTTAGTTGCCTTTTCTTTTAATAACTTCTGCTGGTCTTAATTTTATCAAAGCCATTTAGATGGCATTAAATTTCACAAAATTTAAGAAAAAATGAACAATGTTATATTTTTCTTTTTTAGCTTCGTAAATGAAAGAATATTCTTGTTGATTACACAAACACGTGGATTTTTACTTACGAAGATTCAATTGACTTACTTATTGAAACTAGCATATAAATCTTCCCTTGTTTAATTGTTTAATAAATGGAGAGATAAATTTCGATTAAACATTTCAAGTTGGGAAACAAATATTTGCCATAACCAATGTGACTCATGTTCACTTTTTAACAATCAAAAGCTTTTGGAAAGTTCAGGCAGTTCTAAAAAATGTGTGAATCGAAACTCATACATTAAAATTTTGAAATGTATTAAGCATAGCAAATGAAACTTTCAATTTGTACTTCAAAAATGTTTAAACCTATTCTTTTTAAGGCTATTTATAAATGACATTAAAAAGGGTAATACTTCATACCAATTAAAATAAATAAATAGAAAAACGATGAAACAATTTAAACCAGATTAAAATCTGGAACTCATCAAAGCCAAATTATACCACTAGTTAAGGAGAATCACAAATATAATGTATTTTTTCAGTTGCTTTAAATATTAATTGTTAAAGTATGAGTAATCAAAGAATGTTAACAAATGACCTCTCAGATGTGAACAGTCTGCTTGTGAATTGTATTTCTTTATCATAATAAAACATAGTATGAAGATTTAGAGTTAAACATCTTTAAATAAAATATTTAATTGAGCACTATGTATCTATGTTGAAGCTAGGGCATTATTTATTTATAGTTAATTCTTATTCATAGTTATTTATAAAGTCTTAACACCTTTCAGCATTCAAAGCATAGTAACTTAACATTGAACACTAAACGTTACAATAATTGAACTGAAATAAAATCACAATTCAATTTTCTTTTACAAGAAATGTAATTTCTATCAACGCGGAATCAACTGTCAAAAAAAACTGAAATATCAATAAAAAATGAACACTTAGTCGCTAATAAAATCTCATCATCAAAACAAATGAAACATTTATCAGGGATATAAATTCTTTCATTATTTTAAGATTAGACTTAATTTGTACGCGAAGTCATTTGAATTTCATTGATGTAAATTCATTTCCATTTCAGTCATTCGTATTTCCACGAAATTCAAATCATAAAAGTGAGTTTAACTATAATGAAATATAACATCCATCTTGAAACTCATGCATGTGAATAAGTATCAAATATCATCAAGCATATCAAAGATAAATTCAAAGTTAAATTCATTTAGAGTTATTTATTTCAAAAATTAACTTTTCAGCGAACACTTTTATTTGAAATCCGTAAAATAGCTAATAAAATCTTTAAGAATAAAATGACTGAGAATTATAAGAATAAATGGACTATGTAATTTAATGAATAGAGTATGAAAAAAATGCTCTTAAATGAGATTTTAGGTAATATATTTCCGAATACAGAAATTTTAAAGTTATAGTATGGGATTTCCTTTATAACAATTCATCGATTCTTATTCATGACAAAGCGTATAAAGATATTGTGGCACATTGCAAGCATTGTCTGCTCAGAAAATAATTCCATGATTTAATATTTATAACACAAAGACCTTCTGCTGCGTTTGATTCATGTTTTGTGACGGAATTTGAATACATATTTTGGCGATATAAAATTATATAAAACCGCTTGAGGGTACTTTTGTCACGCATTTGTATCGCTTCCTATCTGCAAAATGTGAAATTTAGTTTCTGATATCATAGCTTTCGAAGTGTTGGCTTTTATTTCATAAAATAACGTTAGTCTTCTATGGATGAGATTTTAAATTCAATATTTCTTTAAAAGTTCAAATTAATATCTTTGCTTGTTTTATACCTAAGATATAATTTTCAATCTCTTTCCTTTAAAAAATTGCCAAGAAACTGCATGTTATATGCAAATATTATAAAGAGAAGTTGCATGTTATAGTATTTGTAGATAACATACAATTTCGCACAACTTATTATAAAAAGCTATTATTACGAAACAAATTAAAAAACAGTTTTTCAAAGTTTCATTTATATTTCAATTCGCAGAAACGTAATCATTTTATTATCCTCAGAATCCTTATGAATAAGTCAAGATGCAAAAAATAATTTTCATCTAAGGAAATTTCAGATCGTTGAGAGATATTTCATGCACTAATTATTGACAATATTTTGCGATTTTGAAGAGAAATTTTACAACTTCAATTGTATTTATAGATTTACTTAGAATTAGCATGTTATAACAAAACACTTTATTTAGTTAAATAGAATACAACTTAGAAATTACTAAATCTTTTTTTGAAAAATCTATTTTTTAATACATAATATTAATACAAATCATATTGTGTTAAAAACAATAAGAATATGATTAGATTTTTCCTGTAGGTATCCTAAAACATTGCAGGTTTTCGATATTTTAAAACTCAAACAATATATTTTGTACTAATTCTAATTTTATAAGTTTAAGTAATTTTAATGCGACAAATATTATGATTCATCGAAAAAAGAATTGAATTGAAAAGAACTTTTAATTATGGGTTCTTTTCAATAGATTTCAAAGACTTAAGCGTAAAAAATAAATTTAAAAATACAACATTTGTTCTGTTGTTGTTACCAATGGCACTTGGCTATGGGCAAGCCCCCTACAGCTACAGCAGAAGATTTAAGCCGAAAGGAGCGTCTTTTGTTCATGAAGTAGTGCCAACTAGGGCCAAGAGTAAAATTTAGAGAGGAACACTCACCACGTTTGCTTGCGGAGCCTCTTCTTACAGGAGGGGGGCACAGTCACACATCTCACAGATAGTACAGAGAAGAACAACCATGTCTGAACCGGGACTTGAAATCGGCCTACCAGAACACGAGGACGCTACATCTATGCCAGAAAGCCGGCTCTATAATTGAACTAAATATAACTTTATGCAAAATGTGAAGAAATACCATGATTTTTAAAAGCAATTTCAATAACTAAAAAAAGTATTTTTAAAATTGTTTGCATATAAAATTTTTGAGTATAAAAATTAGAGTCTGTCTCATCTGCTTAAAATAAAATTTAAAAAGATGAAAACATAACTGAAAATATTCCCAAAACTGAAATTATACTCAATTTTCATTTCAATAATTTGGAATACATCCCTTGTAAATAAATATTATTTTCTTAGAAATTAACCTCGAAAGGAATTTTGGAAATTTTCATAAAGCTGAGGGGATTCAAAACTGGTGAATACTTTATCTATAAAAAAAGAATTATTCTTTAAAAGAATTATTCTTTAGGGAAGTTTCCTGTTGAAATAATCATCGATTTTTCTTTCAAACTGCATATCAACTTGGCTTTATGATAGTTAATTAATAAATATTGACAAATATAATCAGAAATGTATAATAATAAAGACAAATTTATATATATAGCTTCCATAAATCTCATTGAGAATAAAATATCATTTAGCTTGTAATTTGATATTCATTTATCTTAGTTCTAATGTGTTAAATAATCATTTTTGGTATTTTTCGTTATCCGGGCACGAGTGCAAAAATTGCCAAATAATGTAAAATTCAGCCAAATTTCTTACAGAAGTAAAGGTAAAAAATCGTCAAATAATGTAAAATTCCGCCAAATTTCTTTTATTTAAAGTGAAAAATCTCCAAATAATGTAAAAATTCCGCCAAATTTCTTACAGATTTTAAAGTGAAAAATCTCCAAATAATGTAAAAACTCCGCCAAATTTCTTACAGATTTTAAAGTGAAAAATCGGCAAATAATGTAAAATTCCGCCAAATTTCTTACAGATTTAAAGTAAAAAATCGCCAAATAATGTAAAATTCCGCAACATTTCTTACAGATTTTAAAATGAAAAATCTCCAAATAATGTAAAATTTCGCCAAATTTCTTACAGATTTTAAAGTGAAAAATCTCCAAATAATGTAGAATTCCACCAAATTTCTTTGCCATTTTTTTACCCTCCGCACGGCCAAAGGAAAAATTTTATTCAAAATGTAGCATATGTAATACATTGTTACGAAATAACCTATCTAAAAATTATTCAAAGCATTTCCACAATTAACGTTCGAAAAAATTCTTTTTTTTTCTATAATGATCACTGAGATCCAGAAGAGAAATCTGATGAAATTCTATTCCAGAAGGATGAAGATAGCCTAGAATCAGTACTTATCTGCCCGGTCAACTGTTAGCTGAGTATAAACGACCCTGTAACAGAGTTTAATGATGATATACCGTCCAATGATAGTCTTTCTGATATCGAATATAAGGATTTAATGATTAAACTATGGTAAAGGAAGAAAAAAATTCAACGATCAGTTTCCTTAATGATTAAATATATTTTACCATCATTTTTGGTGGAACTTATTTTCATTAATAGTTATAGATCTCGTCTGTAGAGGTTCAATCTACTCGTTCCAATTTATTCTGATTACCATTTAACAGAATTTTTTTCATTAGAATGAAAATTTGATTTTTTGTACTAATAAATTATAAAAACCTCTTTCATTTTTTCTTTCGACATTTTTAAAATCTGAATGATTTTTAAAATATTATGATCGATTGCACATTTTGTAGGCATAAAATTGAGACTCAAATGAATATTGACTTCGGAACATCATACCATTTTTGCTTGCTCATATATAAAGAAAAAGTATCGTGTTAGTCAAAAAAAATCGAACCTTTCAGACCTTTCTGAGTTCGTAGAATTTATCACTGAAATTATTTGTATCTATTTGAAAAACGAAATTCAAATAGGTTTTGGGATAGAAGGGATGGGATTTGATAAATGCACAATTCACTAAATTTGTAGGTTTTCATAAAGCCAATCATTTTATCAATCATTATACCAAATCCATTCAGTGGAAATTTGTTGATTTAACTTGTTGAATATATTTACACTAGAAAAAGGAAATGACTAAATTCAAATTTAATGCAAAATTTAGCTTTTATATTATAGATCCATGTCAAATTTTGAATAATATCTTCAAGAAAATGAAAGTTAGTCACATGTTTAATGTCAGCAGAAAAATTGACAGCAGTTTAGATATGTACATGTTTAGACTATGTACATGGTCAACAGCTCGTGATCAAAATTTAAGTTCAAAAACCGAGATCAAGTGTCAAATTTTGAACTAAATTGGTAAATCAATTGCTTGATTTTACTTTTACATGCATGTAAATAATATAATTTAAAATAATCTCAATTTGGATAAATAATAATTGAGGCACAGTTTTAGTATTTAAAGTTCAAATTCTTATAAAAATTTTAATAAAAGTCGAAAAATTATATTCTATCTATATCTGTTCTTTCGAACACATTTATATGATATAACTCAAAAAATGCCCCTGTAACAGCATAATGTTTTGCAGTATTTGGGAAATATTGAAAATATCAGGGTTGAAATTTCGAATATCTTGTTAGTAATATGGTTCAATATGTAACAATATACAAGAGGCGCTAAAATTAAAGTGTCAATACAGAAAAATTTTGGAATAAAAATATTAGTCACAGTTTTATGATTTATTTAATTTGAGATTTTACATCAAACATTTAACTATATAAATATTCTCTTAAAAGCTGAATATTGTACAATATTGTTAAAACAATATTAGAATTCTTACGTTGAGCAATTTTGGAAAACTATATCGTAAGTTCTTCATTCAACAATATTTAACAATATTGAAAAAACTGTTGTGGAAGTTCTACATTTATCAAGGATGATTAGTGTTATCTATTGTGATGCGATAGGTTAATATTTATTTTTAAAGAGAAGCCATATAACACAAGGTTCATTTTTTTTATCTTTTTTTTATTCTTTGCAGCGATTTCAAAACAACTTATTTTTATTTAGCTCATCTTTTTTTATTTAACTGAAAATAAATCAATGATGAAAGAATGAAAGTAAATCAAAGGAAAAATTTAAATCAGGCGAGTATTAAAAAACTTACTTGAAAAGATTCTTCTGTCAAAGTTGTTATGTTTAAGCAAACTTTCGAATCATGTGGGAGCAATCCTTGTTTTACCGAAAATATTACTATATATCTTCTTTAATATTGATTTTTTTTCAATAAATTAATAAAATGGTAAAAAATTTTGGAAAAATATTTTTTTTATTTTCTCATAAATACAAATGCTCTTATTTTTTTTCAATAAAACTTCCACAATTTATTCCAATAAAAATATTCTTTATGAATAAAATTGTTTCCTCTTTCAATTCAATTCACATTCTTGGTTTGAAATAATAAAAGTAGTTTTTAAACTAAAAGGAAAATACAGAATTAGAAATGTACTATGTTCCTAGCGAAAAAACTTATAATTACCAAAATGGACAGTCTTTTATGGTCTCGCTGGTCCATGGTATAAGAAGTAACAAGCAATCGCAAGCTTAGAGAGTTTCAAAATTAATGTCAGCGAAAAATTAACAACAAGATTGTACAAATGATAAGTTGCTAAAGAGTGAATTTGGTTATTTAGCATATATTCATTTTTTTTAAATTTTCAATATGTATTTCGAATCAGCATTCAGAGTATTTATATATTTTAAATTAATATGTTGATTACCAAGAAACTAATTTTGTATAATACTTGAATTCCAATTTGATCAGTACAATTTTGGTTTTGCATTTCTGATGCAACAATTTACATAAATCGGCACTTTTGCTCAGTATTGGGCGAATATGAAATTAAGAACATTATCTTATCATGTAAGAACATGATGTTGTTTGGGAATGAGATTTGTAGCGTCAACAAAAATATGTAGGCGAAAAATAAAAATTTTATTATCTGTATTAGCATCTCAAAAAAATCAGCTTTTAATAACGCGTTGCTATTGCATTTACAAAAGTTCTGATTAAAAAATAATTGAGCACGTAATTATATGAAATGAAATAAATAGGAAACGTGATATTTCTTTTAAACAATAAATGGGAGACAAAGTCTTTTGGATCGTTTGCAGTACAAAAGCGATTCATTCAATGAAACAATTGAAATGTATTGCAAGTCGCAGAAGCACGTGGTGCTTAGTCGTTCAAGAAATTATATTCTGACATACATTGAAATATTCATAGAAGATTTCATTTTAATCTCTTTTTTAAATTATTTTTAATTTAAAATGGAAAGACCGAAATGCATATCCAAATGTCTTTGTAACAATCGGAAGTATATAAATATCTCATATTGTGCTCTAAAACGATAATTACATGTGGCATTCTAAACCTTGTCTACAAAAATCAAAACTTTACGTGAATATTTTATTAGAGAGCGCACATTTATATATTATCTAATAAAATGTATATTCTATAAGAGAGAATATATGAGAAAACATCGGGATGAACAATCCTTTTGACTTTATTGTATTAGATTAGATTAGATATAAACTTCGCCAGATCAGACGGAGCGTTTCTCAGCAATCGATTACAGCAGACAGCAAAAATAACGTATGGAAAAGTCTCAGTATTATACGACTTTATTTATGTACTGAAAGATGTGAAAATCGGTATGAGCTGTTGTCCTGTTAACAACATCTCATATCTGATTGTCCCAGATTAACTAACAAAAATCGTCGCAGATATCCTATGCACAGTAGTGAAATAAGTAAGAAATAAATAAAAAATTGATCATTTTTTCTATATATACAAATATATAGTTACATTAAAAGTTTTGTTTCCTTTTAGTGGAATCTTCTTTATACATAATGTTAACTATCAAACAAAAATATCATTGATGAAATAGATTCGAATAAAATAGTACTTCTACAATGAAAAAAAATAGAATTCCACAACGAAATAAAAATAATGCAAAAAGAAAATTCCACAATAACCTTCAAATGAATAAAGGACATTAAGAATCAACAGATTTCAGCTCATTATCATTTGGTACAGTCTGACAATAAATATATTGATAAAATTTGAACCTTTTAATCTCAATACTTTTATTCATTTTGTTTTATCTGACTGTTTATCGTGCAGAACACTTCTTCACAAACTATTATATTCTTAAAGTATAGACTCCTCTATACAAAATATTCCCAAATACTGAAATTAAAGCTTATTATTATATTGTAATTGATAATAATACACAATTATTGTAATTGTTAATGTAAAATTGTAATTGAAGTACACTTTCCTCTACTAAATTGCAATTGATGATATATTGCAATTTACTAACGGAAAAGAATCCAAAATAATGAAAAAAAACTGAAATAAAATGATAGAAATTCTTAGTTATTATCTATATAGGAATATATAGATAAACTATATAGGAATGAATAGATAAAATGGATTATCATAATTTAAAATAATATATTTGTAATTCTAAACTTGTAACTGTAAATTGTATTATTGCTACAGTTCAATATAAAAGAGTTTAAATAGAAACTTAGGCTTTACAATCACATAACAAGTTTTTATTCATGCTTGATTTTATTCGCACACATAAAAAAAGACCGTTGATAATATTTCTTTAGATTTTTTTTCCATCCTTTAACTTTGTATTCTTATTTATAAGTGATCTCATTGCATCCCATAATATATTGAACTGCTTAAAGTGCACATTAATATAATCTACCTTATTTACTAAAATTCACTAAGAAATAAATTAGTTCGTAATTAGTAGTAATAAATTAGTTAGCAATAATTCTGATGTTAAGTCAAACTATTTGTGCTTCTTCCTTTAATACTTGCATCTTAATTATATAAAAATGCTTATTATCACATTATTTAACGGCTGAAACCGATTATAGTTTGAAGTTGCTATTTCGGGTTGTTTATTATGAAAGGAATGATAAAAATTAATTTATTAAGCTTTTGATGATTTTAAACATTCTGCGTAGAGTAAACATTATTGTGGTAAATAATCGCTACTGTTTTAGATTGCATTAAGTCCTATGATATTTATACATCGTTAAAATTATTTCCCGAAAGCCATAGATATACATAATTGATTTGGTCATCTTCGAATAATCCATAGAGACTCTATATCTTCCATATCCCTATATGCAGATAAATACCTTTGCGTTTTTTATTGAACATTTAGAAATCCCCTTAACAACTAAGCATCACGCGGGAAATTACAGAAGCAGACAACACATTACATAAAGCCATCACATACAGGAGAGCATTCATGCATCACATTCGCTCGTGCGGACCCTTTTTACAGGGGGAAACATTCAAATATATCACAAATAGAACAGATAAAGAACAACCATGGTGGTAACACATACAACAGATAAAGAACAACCATGGCGATAACACATAGAACAGATAAAGAGCAGCCGAGATTTGACTCTACGTCGCCTAGATCACGGGAAAGACACGCTACCCCTGTGTAAGTACGTAGTAGGTCGAGAAATTCCTTCTGAGAATGGGGGGGGGGGACTCTTATCGGAATAAGACTCGTTTTCTAAAACATTCGTTACCATTTTTTTTTAATAGAGTTATTTAAAAAATACTTCTCTTCACGTCAGAATCTGCCGTAAAAATGTTCTAAAGTGAATAATAAGAACGAAAAGAGAGCAGCACCAGCACTTAAAATATTATTGGTATAAAATTCATTTTTATCAGATTAGCGGGTTTTTATCGAAATCACTAACGATAATTCCGCTCTTTTAGACAAATTTATCGTTAATGATCATCTAAATACAGTAGAAAGAGAAATTTCTTTAAAAATATTAAAAATAAAAGGCAATTTAGAATGAATAAAAAAATTTAACATTTTAATAAATAACAATTACGACGAAATTAAATATAGCTACACACAGCAACAGCATTTTTTTATTTAATTTTTTAGGGATGTGTTGATAAATTTCTTTCTACGTTCAACACTCGGAAATATTTCAATGATCAGAGATTCTAGAGAAATTGTATCGCATTTGTCTTAACTACACAATGAATCACAATACCTGAACGTGAAAATCACCGTTTTTTCTATTACGATACAACATTATCAAGACAAATTCCGGTATAAAAATGATAAAGCGGAGCAAAAGTAATCCTTTAATGCGACAAATCACATAAATCCTTTCTCAAATAGAATTTCGCTAAACGTAATTACCTTTAACCTGATACTTTAAATAAACAGAATTGCAGGGGGACAAAAACAGTGAATAAGAAAAGAAACAATGCGAAGAAATTACAACAACAAATAATAAGGGAAGTCAAGAAAGCGTCCGGATTCAAGTCATAAATAAAAAAAAACTTCCATTTAAGTCACGGAACGTGAGGATTTTCTCTTGGATTTTTCTTTATTGTTAAAACAGT
Source organism: Argiope argentata (assembly GCA_026289955.1). NCBI lineage: Eukaryota > Metazoa > Arthropoda > Arachnida > Araneae > Araneidae > Argiope > Argiope argentata. Next base: position 11,496,878 of record JAOUZG010038069.1, on the reverse strand, counting down.
TCTAAAATCCTTTACATACAGCATTAGAGAGTTCCCTTTAAAAAAGGCAAACAAAATAACTCTAGAAGTTACTCCATTTAAACCTAGGCACGTAAAAGACTTTTGAGTTAGTTTCTCTTCATTTAGAAAGGGTTATGTTTTATTTCTGCGATTTGGATGGATTTTTAAGATTAATAGTAGTAAAAAAAACTACTTCTGCCACCCATTTAACAACTTCATTTTTGCGGGTAAGTAGTGCACTGTGTTGTTCTTAAAATATGCTCTTCAGTATTCTATTTCCATTGTATTTAAATGGTAGAATTCTTCTTTTTCATTCATTTTAAACTCAACCTTGGATGACATTGTGTAATGAAATAAAATAAACAGTTTCTTCTCAACTAACGATAAAGATGAATGCTTGTATGCTGATGCTCTACAGGTCCAGTCATTTAACCCTGAAATCCAAAAAGGATTAAAAATTAAAGGTCATTCTTTAAATTACATGAAAGGGCTAGAAAATCTTCGAAGCAAAATAGTCCACCAATTAAGTAACACAGGCCAAGTCCTTTAACCCTAGAACCCAAAAAGGATTTGATATTAGCTGTCATTCTTTAGTAAATCTATATAAATAAAAAAGAATAGCCAAATAATGTTGCTAAGTGCAAAACTCGATAACGGCATGACCAATTCTGCTAAATGTTTTTAAATATTTTCGTTAAAATATGATTAAAGTAGAGGGAAAAAACAAGGATAGAGGGAAAAAACAAAAAAAAAAATGTGAAGAAAAAATTAAAAATGACACATTTTTTTTCACTTTCTCGCTAAACATCTTTATTTCCCCACTATCAAATGATTAAGACTTCAGTTTGTTTTTTTCCCCAAACTAATGAGGTTAGGCTTAACGTGTTTTTGAACGATCATTTCAAATGATTCTGTTTATTTGCTTATTGTTTAATGCATTTGAAATTAAACACCGTTAATTAATCGATTTTTTGGATTAATTTTGAAGCTATTTTGAATTGAAACAAAACAAAATAAAAGAAATTTAAAATTTCTAATATGTATTGCACTACCCAAACTGGTGTAGAAAATTCCTGCATTCTAGTTGCCCCAATTGGCTTTGAATATTCACGCATGTACAGTGTTTTTTAATTGTTGACAACTGTGTCTTTATTTTAATTAAAAGTTTTAAAAAATTTGTGTACAATAAATAATGTTGTAGCTATCTCAACCACTATTGACGAATAAAATACATTTTATTTTAAAGAAATATGGACTTGATTTATGGTTTTGCCTTATTTCATCTATGAACTATAAATATATTGTATTTAATTTAGTTGTGTGCTTTTCTATGGTTACAAAATGACGGGTAAAAGTTAGTTAGCAATAATAATTCAATTTAAAGCAAAAACCAAAAGGAAAATATACGATGAATCCGATTTGAAGGCTTTCAGGGATTCAAACCATCGATAATTTTCAGTGAAGAGTCTGACTTTCGTCCGAAAATTTCCCGAAAATCGCAGGAAATTGAGGTTTCGGTGATAAATTAGAATCACAGAAATAAAAACAATTTCACAAGAGCAAAACTTTTATATCTAAATAGGATTGCAGCAATTTCTCTAAACCAAACAATGAAAGGACATAAAACCTAAAAGTAAACTCTTCAAAATATATACCAAGGCTTTGGAATTAAAATTAGTGTCCCAAAGTTAAAATCACATAATTACGACAATTTATTTCAATTATTGTAACATCTATATACAATTATAGAAAATTGCTCAAACCAAATCACAAAAAATCCCATAAGATATAAAACTAAAATCATTGGAATATAAAATTATTACACATACCAATTATAAGTGCAACTCCAAAAAATAGTTTAATCGAGTCAACCTATTAGTGAAAAATTTAATATTTCCGCGTTTATGAATCCCACGTTTTTATGGAAATGAAAACTATAAAAATGAAGGATTTAAGGGGCGTTAATACAATGATGTTAGCCATTCAAAAAAGAGACATATTTATTGCTTATTGTTTTTACATTTTTTTATTTACGTTAACCATATAGTTCCTTTATGAAACATAACTGCTAATATAAACACTCTATGAATTATACCATAACTATCAAAAACAAACTTCCACTTTGTATTTAGTTTGCAAATTTATTACTCTCTATGCCAAATTTAAAATGGCAAATTCATATTGTATTTGTTAAGCTATTTTTTCTCTAGCTGCTATTAGGTCAAGAGATTAAGAATCTTTGACTTCAAGAAAACCCTTCACCCACTGTATATCGACGGTTAAAATAAAATAAAAAGGAAGAAATGTATTTTTTTTATTTCATAGAATTAATTTCTGAACCTTTAGCTATATGAAATGACATATAGTATGTTGGGCAACTTTATTTAAAACAGACAATTTTTCTAGAATATCAGAAAAAATCCATTATGCCTATTCTATATGTGTCCAATACTAATTTCTAAGCCGAAAAAGATTGGTATGAAATTACAGTTGGAAACAAGACAATAAAAGTTTGAAATGCATTTTATTGTCTAGTTTTAAGTCAAGAAACGTAAAGAAAAAATTAAACAAATGCCCAGAAAAATTAAAAATTCTAAATTTTTATGCCGTCTCTGCGTCTTATTAGTAAAGCATTTAATAATAAATAAAGTTAAAAGAAATAATGCTTCATTTTTTAAAAACTGATAAAGATGTGAAACTTAAATTATTTTAGACCAGTCAATAACTTGGAAATCATCGTCTACTGAGTGGGTAATTGTCCTTTAAATATATAATTGTCTGTAACCATATAAACTGGCGTTATTCAACGCTTCATAAATCAATCAGCCTTAATTTCAAAAATACAGACATAAATATGACTTAGGAAACTAGAAAACAGCATAAAAATATATACAATGTAAACTGCTTTACATCCTAAATATTAAAAATGCTGCCGTATATATATATATTTTTTAAAAATGTTAGAGTAATCTCATGTTTTTCAGTCCTTATATTGAAGCCTCCGTGACCTGTCAGGTGTAAATTCCTTCTACTGTAGAATATTGGAATAAGTTGTGGAAGTTAGAATAAGGTGTAAGATCCTTATTACCTTATTGTGGTTCGAAATTCCTTTCCTATGTTGGAGAAAAAAACATTCTATATTTTGTTAGAATAAAGCATGTTAAAATAACTAAATCAAAATCGTACTATATAGAATATAAGAAATATGCTGTATCATGCACCTTTTCAATTGCTATTTCTCTTTATGTCAATAAAATCTCATGGAACGAGTTTAGAGGATTAAACTATAATCATATTGTCATTTGTAATCATGGCCTAGTAATTAATATCTAATCGTTAAGCCATATGCATGCATGATTTTAATTGAAAAACAATATCTGACTTATATTACAAATTTGTTGCTTATGAATGAGTATTAATACTATTTTAGCATTATTTTAGGCAATTTGGACGCTCGTAATGAAACATAAGATTCAATGCACAGTTTTACCGTGAAAATGTTTTTTATTAATCTAGAAAAGAGAAATAAAATTCACCAGCCAGTTTTTAATGCAAAAAAGAACTGTTTTGATGTGACATTAATATATCAGTAATATTTTACTAAATAACAGGCTAAATAAAACTAATAAAACTGCTTTAAAATACTGATAAAAATATAGAAAATAATATTCAATATTGCTTAAAATATAGAAAATAATAAACTAATAAAATGATTTAAAAATATGTATTTTACACCTTTTTATTTAGATAATCAATTAATCGAAGCAATAACAAATAATTATTTAAGTCCTTAACAGCATTTTTCAAACTAGAAAAAATAATCTTCTGTAAAAGTTTATAAATTAGCTATTGGACCACAACTAAAACGGATACATTCTATTAAAAGGTTTGGTACCTACAACAGATTATTGAGAATTCATGAGTAATATCATCTAAAATAAGATAATGATAATAGCATATAAAATAATATAATGATAATATCATCTAAAAAATATAATGATAATATCATCTAAAAAATATAATGATAATATCATCTAAAAATATGATGATAATATCATCTAAAAAGTGTAATGATAATATCATCTAAAAAGGGTAATGATAATATCATCTAAAAAGTGTAATGATAATATCATCTAAAAAGGGTAATGATAATATCATCTAAAAAGTGTAATGATAATATCATCTAAAAAGGGTAATGATAATATCATATAAAATTCTTGAGATAAAAATTAAATCCTAAAGTTAATTTATGTGATATTATGTATCAGCACATAATATACTTTATAATACAATTCCTTAATGAGCTCGATTTCAGCCAGTAAATAGTTTTGAATTACAGGTGAAAAATTGACCCTACAGCATTTATTTTCCAATTTGCTCCATAAATAAACAGAGAACTACAGAAATGTATTTAAAAGACATGCACTTAAAAGCAGTTTAAAATATTTGATTAACTTTTTGTGGCCTGATAAAATAAACACTTGAAAATTTAGAATGGATTTTGTTGACATTTTTAAATCAAAGTTTTGAATGCATATTAAGTTTAATTTGAAATCAATTTACTGAATGATTAGAGAAAATAAGCATTTAAAACATTTTCAAATAATTTCAATTTCTTGGAATGTTTAAACTTTGTGGAATAAAGACATTTTTCTAAATAATCCACTTGATTATTTTCACGGATCGTCATAAAAAAAAGAAAATATAATTTAAATATTTTACTCAGAAATAATGTCTTAAAGAAATGAAAAACAAACTCAATTTCCATTTCAATATTTCTTCGAGACTTTTCCTTAGTTTTATTGATGTAATTTCACCTTTTCTAGGAAAGAATTAAATTTAGTATAAATTCAATTTTAAAATAATGAAAATTAGAGTAATATTGAAAGATGTATTATGGAATTCGTCTCAGGTTATGCGAATTCACGAGATATTATACTCGTTTCAATCAAACCTAATTTTATTTTACTTATTATTTTATTAGTATATTTAATTTTAGTTCTCTTAATACTCAACGATTTAAATCATTTCGTTTCATATCCGTGTATTTCATTCGTATTATAATAATGGTTGAGAAAAGAATAATGCGCTATACAATTTTGCAACAGAACATCCAAGACAAATATTGATCAAAATATGTTGATTAAATTGAATAAATTGAAAGTTAAGTGACGATAAGTTATTAAATAAATGAGAAATAAATGGAATAGAAATATAAATATTAAATATATTGCTCTATTTAACCTTTGTTTCAGAATTCCAATATAAAATTTGTTGAATATAAGGGCGAAAGGCTTCGTTTTGTTTTACCACTGAGTTACAGTTATTTGTCTTATGGTTTCCCCAATATTTTAATGAAAACTTTGAATTTTTGTTTGAAAAGTGTTAATTTTAGTTACATTAAACTTTCTTTATCATTTTGAAATTTAATTTTTATATCTTGGCTTATAATACTTATTTTTGGCTGATTAGAACAGTATTTGAAATTTATTTCAGTTTATAGCCAAATCCATGTCCTTCTTGTGTCCATACTGATAATTCTTTTTAAAATGTCTAGTAGGAAATAAATATCGAATACTAATAGACTAGTTAATATGGTATAGAATTCCGGATTTGTCATGCAAACACAATCTCCTGAATTATGAAATAAACACATGAAAATAAGGTATTTTAGAAAGAACCAGACGAAATGTTTATGGTTCATGTTCAAGACGAATTTTAAAAAGTAAGCATCTTTGAAAGAAAAAAAAATGAAGACTCGAATGAAGCATCTTCAAATACAATTCTTATTTTAGTCAGCTGAGTTCACTTTCCATTATAAGTGGAATCACAAACAGACTGTGTTTGTAACTGTGTAAGAAATTACGTGAGAAATTTTTATTACAATTAGACATTATTTTATTATCTTAATTAATTTGTATTTGCCCATTCTTGCTTGTCTCTCAATTAGAGTAAATTAATTAAACTTACTCACTAATTTATCCATAGGTAAAAAGGAATTAATTTTTTCTCAAATCATCCCAAATAAGTCTTTATTTAAATTTATTATGTTTCAAAAGCGTTATTTTTCAATTAAGAAAACACTTTATTCCAATTTTTTCCGTCCCTTTCTTTCATTGATTATTAAATAAATCTAATTCCCTACAAATTTGGATATTTTAAAATATTATATTAAAATAAATTATTCCTAAATATCGTTATTTTTTGTCCAAATGAAAGAGCAATTTTTTTCTGTATAGAGAGTTTGCAATTCATTAAAAAATATTGTAATGAAGTTTTACAAAAAACTGATACAATATACGTCTTATCCCTCTCTCTGTATATGGTAATAAATATTGGCAATTAATCGTCACTATTCAAATTTTGGCTAGAATTACAATTGTGGTATATAAAATCATGTACTAAATTTTATATATTTAAATCATTACGTTTTCAATTACCGAGTTTATGTGCCTTTGAAATTGCAGATAGATAAACGAATAATGTATTGAAGGATTTAATTTCAAATTTGATAGTTATCTCCAGTTTTGAGGCTTAATTAGTTTAAATTTTTTTCTACCTATCGCTTTTAGTTATAGGGCAATTCATCGACAGAATTCTTCTGAATGGATTTCGTTCACATATTGATAGAAGTGTAAAAAAATTTGTAAAGACTGTGTAACAAATTTTTCAAAAATTCAAAGTGACTTTGATCTGTCGTGTCTGCAGACATAATTTTTAAATGGGTTTCTTGGAATGAGAGAGATCTGAAACATGGAGACTCACTAAAATGTTTAATCGGAAACTTTTTATGAATTCATGATTAGAAAATTTACTCTTCATATACGAAAAAGTAAAAATATCATTTTTGAAATTTCAGCAGAAAGAATATTGAATTTTACAAAACATGTAAATAATATTTTAAATGATGATATTTACAGTTCCTATGAGTAATGTTAAATTCATAATTACATAACATATTTCTATTTTAATGGTTTTACTCTCTTGCTCTTCGGAAGAGATATTTAAAATTTTAAGGTATAATGTTTTACTTATTTTATAAGATAAATTGAAAATAAATATTCCATATTTATTTCCTAAAACAATTTCCATATTTATTATTCAAAAGCAACAATATTTGAAATTTTTTGATAAATCTTTATTCAATATACTTAAAGTATTTAAAATGGCTAAAATTCTAAGAAAAATGTATTAATTTTTATTCGTCGTAGTAAAATTTTACACAGATATTAATTTCATTATTAGAAATTCATTAATTCTACTTGAATTGATTATAATATTTATACTTAGAGAAGCCTACTTGAGGCATACAGTATTAAAGCAATTGTGTTTTCATATGCAATTTTCTGTTTCATTGTAAGATTTTTGCTATTTTAAAATAGAGTCTTCCTTCCCTTAAGTTTGAGATTTTTAGAACATGTCTTTTCTTAACATCTTATAAATATTTTATTTCCTGGATTATTACTTACTTCTTACTTAGTTTCTTTAAGTTTACACTTTCTTAAATTTCATTTTAAAAACTTATTAGAGTCCTTTTTTATATTTTATAAAAAAAATACTTATTCAATTTGTGAAAAGTGCTTTATGACAATTATATAAATGATTTATTAATTTGCAAAACAATTTTTCTCACTTTCTTTAGTTTTCTGCCAAGAATCGACAATTCTTCCTTAATTAACTCGTTGCACTCTGAAAAATAATTAGATGGAAAATTATTCACCTAATACAAAGATTTGTTTATTGCTAAGAAAAATAAATATACATAATCCTTTTAAGTTGAATTTCTTTAAAAAGTTAATCTACGTGTCTTAACCTTTATGTAGGAGATTTTAACAATTAAATTTGAAAAATAAATAAATAAAACGTCAAAATGATGCACAATCTTGAATGGTCTGCTCTATTGGAGTCCAAAGTGTTAGGTTATATCAATTTTCACTTTATTGGATAAGACAAGCACTAGATACACATAAGAATTATTGTAACTGTTCGGAAATTAAATCTCGGAATATGTTTCAAATTCCATTTTTGCGAGAAATTCTTAGTTCAAAATCAATTATTTAGTGAATCACAATTGAACGACTCTCTTGCAACTAAACAATAAAAAATTTCTTTTTAAATATAATTGAATAAAATATAATAAATTTGATATAGCTAAAAGTAAAATCTATTCAACTCCTTATCTTTTTCTGATAGATCCTTTAAATAAAATTTTAACTTAAATATTTAGATTTTTATTATTAAAATATTCCATTATTTCATGATTAACCAAATATAAATGATAGATGTAACAATTGATTAAATGCATGTTACGACTTAAATATTGAATAATTTGAAAATTAAATTTGTGTCTAGAATCTTCTAATTGCCTTGTTTAATTTTTCAAATTGCCACTAAAATATTACTGTTTAATACCTTTTTAACTTGATGTTGCATAAAATATTCGCTATCATTTTAAGATCCCCCCCCCTAAAAAACACACTCGAAATTGCTTTCTTATTTCTAATTTCTAATCATTACGAGAAAAGATCTACCCTTATATGTATTCTTGTTCTTTTTTTTTATTAATAATAAATGAATTATTATTTCAAATGTAAAATATTACAGCAGAGGTCATGAAATTTTGCTGATGTATCACACAAAATGGGTAAAAAAGACATTATTTTGTGGCATGCTAAGTATTTGAGACTTTTTTCAGATTACAACAGAACGTTTTCTTTAACTCATGACTTCTCACTGATAGATTTGATGTACATGTTAGGAAATTTTTATTAAATGACGTAATATTTTCAGAAGAAAATTCAGGAATAAATATGCTCAGAGTTTACGAACACATAAAAATTTTAATTATATGAAACCGTCTACTACGGTTTTCTTTGAAATATTGTAGAAAATGTACTTGGAGTAATAATATACAGAAAGAAATTATGAATAAACATCAAATAAATCATAAAATAGAAATCATAATATAGTAGTGATTATTGCGCTTGTTATCATAACATAGTAGTTTAAGAGGTAGTTAAAAATATAATATAAAATAATTTGATTAATGTTTACAAAGAAAATCTCTATTAGCAAGATATTTTTGAATGCATATAAATGTGAGGAAATTGTGGTGTTTCCTCCCTTAGTCCTTGTTTGTATAATATTTGATGTTGAAAGCTGGGAGGCAAGAAAGTATCCCTATTTTAACTGATTAATTTCATTATCTTATTGGTGTTCTGATTGAAGACCGAGACGTTGTCATTTCTAAAAGCAAATACATTTATGTCATTATCACATATTTCGTCTTTTCTAGTAATTTTATTAAGTTCAATTCCACATAATAATAATTATAATATGTTTTTTCGTTTTAACTTTATTCAACTTAAACTCCATCTTTTTTGTTTGATCATTTATTTGCTTCATTTGTATTTATAAACAAATTAAGCAAAAACGAATTAAACCAGAAAAAAAACTGATTTTTTCTGACAGTTTAAAATAGTAAATTCTAGTAGAATTTTAAACGTGCAAAATAGGGCCGGAGTATTCTGATTGGTAGGACGTTAAATTTCAATTTCTTGGACTGCGAGTTCGAACCTACCAGCCTAAGATTTTTCGTGTTTGTCTGATTGCTGGAGCACGTTAAATCTGTCCTGGTCACAAAGTCTTCCATGTCGAGCATAATACAATTAGGGATACTGGGTCAGAGATGATTGTGCTCTGTTCCAGATCTAAATTACGATCTCTGAATGAATGAGATGTATGAATAAAGTCTGTCACGTAATAAGGGTTTGTGACGTGTGTGAGCTAGAAGTCAGATATCTGCCCTGGGTTTCTCGGGGCTCCATTCCCTCAGAAGCTACTTCTTCCCTCCTTAAGTTGTAACGCTTAATACAGAACAACAACGACGTGTAAAATTTCAAAAACAATACTAATATAAATAAATTTATACGTTAATAGAAGATAAATTAACACTGTATATTTTCTTTATAACTAATCTACTATGATTGTATAATAGATTAATTATGCATAATATAATTTTATATTTTATTTTCTTTAGAAATATTTTTTAACTGACCAGTTTTCTATATACTCGATTATCTGCATCGCATCTAATTGGATTTTTGCTGAAATTGAAAGTAGAAATATTCAAGTAATTCATATTAATGGAGGCCTTACAGTATTTTTTGAATAGCATATATAATATTTCTATAAAATGTTATTGAAAATTTTATTCAATTATTCGCTGTCAATATGAGTAATTGTTTGGGTAACTTTATTATTATGTTGAAAACTGTAGACCCCCAAAAAACATGTTTACTCGACGAGGCGAAGTGAAATAAATTCCTGACACGAATTAGGAAAGAAGCATTTGATTAATGGCAACTACATGAAATATTTTTCAGGCATGACAAACTCGATACTTCAGTTTGAAAGGCGAGAATCGAATCCCCCCTAGCGTGTGAATGTGGGCGAAGAATACAGGTGGGAGAGAATTTTTAAGATAATTTAAACAGCAGCAAAATTTCTGAAAAGAAAGTTAATTAATTACGGGGAAACTTTGCATTGAGATTCTCGTAACGCAGTTGGTTAATAAATAAGTCAAAACTCATTAGATGTGTTTTCAGTATCTTTCATAATGTAAAGGTTAAACAAAGAGGATACTTTTTTAGTTTTAAGATAAAAGTAAATTATGTTATTTTAAATTTGAATGGCTTGATTTTTTTTATTAATTTCCAGAATAAATTAATTTTGTGGTAATTATCGAAAAATCATGTACTTCTTGTAAAATTACTTTTATATATAAGTTAGTTTTAAACTTTTCTTTAAATTATCATTAGATTTTTTTTTGTGAAATTTTCTTCTATTTATTTACACCGAAAGTAATTTTAAAAACAGTGTATTAATATTGGAATGAGAATAAATATATAATTACAAAGTTATTACTGATAAATGATTATTTCGCATCCAAAGTTTTTATTCATTAACTTTTATGATGAATGAAAATTTGTAACATTTCTTATTGCTTGATAAATAACGAATAATTAAGCATTAATTTATTGTTAATTTGTACTCCTATTGTTACAAAAACTTGTTTGTGGCTTCAGCTGTAAGAATATACCTCATTATGATTAAATATTTATAATTTAACAAAGTAAAGAAAAGTTGAAACTTAAATGTTCTGTCTCCTCTGAAAAAAACAACAACAATGACATTTGTTCTGGAAATAGATTTTCAAACCATTGAATTAAGTTGACGAACTTATATAAAAATAATTCTAGAAAAATAAATATTTACTATCTTAGAAAAATAAAGTGCACATAGTTTGCACTGCCAAAAACCATTTACGGTGATATCTTGTATTTTAGAAATTGAATTTGCAGTTGTTGTTGTTCCTTATAGTATTTGCCATGGACAACACCGTTGAGGTAGTCAGTGATTTAAGCCTAATTAGCGTCTCTTGTTTTGTAGTAGCTCCACCTACGGCCAAAAGCACTTATTTTGCTTCTCACTTATCACAGTCGCTTTCACAGCCCTTTTTTACAGGGAGAAGGGTACATTCACACACCTTATAGATAGAACACAGAAGAATAACCATGCCCTAACCGGAACTCGAACCCGGTACACCTAGATCAGGGGGAAGACGCTCTACCCCTATACCAGGACGCTAGTGGATTTACAGTTGTTTGTCTAATGAATCATACAGGGATAAGATAATGGATAAGATAATTCTTAAAGTAGTAAATTTCACATATGATTTTAAATTCTCAAATTATTATATACAAAGTTACCTTTAAATAAAGACGTGTTTTTTTAAAAGCAGTAAATTCAGCGTGAACCATGCATTAATAGATTTGGCATTCGTTTCAGATCTTCTTGTTATGCCAATCCAGCCAATTCAGAATAAGTTAAACTTTACTGTAGCTTGTAATAAAAAATGTAATTTTGGGCTATTCATAGTTTGATTAAAATATGCGAAGATATGTTTACAGTTATGCTGCACATTTCAAATTGATATCGAAGCTGAATAAATGAATCATACAAAAAAGAACTGACTCATTAAATATATAAGAACATTAAATGGATTATATCAAATTATTATCTGATAAATACACTTTAAGAAGCAATTTTTTAGCTTGATCCATTATTCTGCGAATATACTTGACCTTATAATTTGGTCTAATTTTCTATTTTGAAAATAAATTATTTTTCTTTTAATTTATATCAGAATTAACTCATATGTTCTTTTAAAAACTTGATAAATTTATTAGAAAATGTAGATATTTTAGAACATTTAATATATTTTTCTTTTAAAATAATTTATACTTAAATTCAATTAAAATTTTAAAATTATTTGATTTGATACACTACCTCGGTATATCCTTTTATGTAAAAAAAGTATATTTATATTAAGGTTCTTGTATATTCTTATTTTATATTAAGGTATTCCTTTTATGTAAAAGGAATACCTTAATATAAAATATACAAGAATGAAATATAAGTAGATAGTAATGATGTAATAAGTAGATAATACTGCTCTCATTTGCAGATTCTTTATGTAAAACGACACCATAGAATTTTTATACAAAAGTATATTTTTAATTTTAAAGATCTGTTTGATTTAAAATCCGTCTGTTATTCCAATGCATATTTAGTTCCAAGCTAAATATGCATTGGAATAAAAACTTAGGATTACAATATACAAAAAAATCTGGCCTTTTTGGAGTGTTATTCGAATTTGTACACATTGTGAATTCTTTATATTTTTAAGCTCTCTAAATCAAGCACTTGAAGAGAAGAAAAAAAGCTTATATGAAAGACGATACATAAATGTAACAAACCGATGAAAAGAACGAAAAATAGCTCTAGACGTCCCTGGCACCAGTTTAAATGGCCCCGCTTCGCTCGATGAAGGTTGGTCAAGAATACATTTCTCGGCTTATGCACTAGACTAACGTTCATTGATGCATCAATTTTTTGTATCCAGAACTTTAAATTCTGTAAATACTTGAGAGAGAGAGAATTTTATTGTAGCTTTCCGAGATTCGTCCGTGAAATCGATATGCAGCGGCATAAAATTCGAATGCTATTGGAATTTTGATTACGCAAATAAAGATATACTTCTCTTTTAAGATTTAAAAGAATATATATATTTTGAGTATATATATAAATCTCAATATATAAATGTATCTAGATATATAAATCGGCATGCATCGTTTTGCTAATGCAATTTCAAGTTCCAAAATTTTTTTAACACAAATAAGTTAAATTGAATTTAAGAGTTTGATATTAATTCAATCATATGAAAGCATATTTAAATAATAATAATTCGAAAAAATGTGGCCTTTTAAAAATTAAAATCCAGCGATTTTAAACTTTTATGCTTCTTAGTTAAAAGATAACTTAATTTGTTTAGTTCAATTCAAAAAAAATTTAATTAAAAAACATTTGATTGCGAACTTTATTCAATTGAATTTGTACTGCCTGAAAAAAAAATTAGTATTATTAAAATTAAAATCAAGCGCTTTTATACTTTTATACTTCTTATTTAAAAGATAACAATTTATTTAGTTTGACTCAAAAATATTTTTAATTACAAAATTGATGGCGAAATTTATTTAATTGAATTTGTACTGTCTGAAAAAATTATTATTATGATTATAGTTACTAAAACATGCCAATTAGATTTTTCCCAATTATATAATTATAAATTGAAAAAAAATGTAAAAACTTTTTCTGACTGACGTTTATATTTGAATTCACAGACCATAATGACTTAAAATTACTCAAAGCTTTCTTATAAACATTTCCATTCATATTTAAAAACTTAAAATAATTAATTAAGTAGGATTTTAAATTTATCAATTTATTTGATACAACAAAACACATAATAAAATAATAAAAATACCAATAACAAAATATTATTTTTAAACGCAATGATTTCAATTCGGCGCATAAAAATTCTTTTACTTAATCCATTCAATTTCACTCAGATTCTATCCTTATCTATCAATTTATACTTATATTACATTAACAAATGTTAATTCTATGTTGCTGTTGTTTATACTTTACATAAAAACAGGAATTTACTTCGTTGGAAATTTACAAGAAAATTTTAGCAAGTATTATATATAGAAATTGATTAAGAACAGCTCACGGTTAAATTTTTGAAAGAATTAGATGAAAGAAATTTCATTATTTTGTTTACAGTAATTTTTAAAGCAAGGATTATTGTAAAATATGTAATAAATATATTAAGGAATAAAGATATGAAGATTAAAGATAATGGTAAAAATAATACTTGAAACTGTGATCTAGTACCAATTAAAATAGATACAATATAATCCTTTTATAAGGATTTATTTAAAAAATTCAGAAAAATAAAGTGAATAATTATCATACTTATATTAAGGTTTTAAGGAATAAATTGCTACCTTTAAGATATTAGAAAAGGATTTCGTTTAGAAATTAGATCAGTAATTGTTAGAGAATTCTGTTTTTTATAAATGATTAGTTTTGAATTCGAGTGAGAATTTGCTTTCTTATTTAATACATTTAATTAAATATCCCGTTCATGTGAAATGTTTTAAATAAATATTTCCAACCAGAGAAAATCATTCACATTTTATTTGAAAAGTCGCTATAGTTGATAAACTTTATGTGGTACCTGAAAAATGATTTCTACTCTTGATGAAATGCAAAACATTACATCAAAACACCATTTCTTCATTTACAGACTTGTATAAATCATACTTCCATCTGGGTTTTTTTTATAAAACAAAATATAAAGAAGTGTTTTTTTTTTCAGGATAAATTTACTTAAACACTTCCTAGTAACTTCAAAAACAAAATACAAATAGTTCACTCATTCGACAATGTTTCATTATAGTTTCTCTTTTTGTAAAAAGTTCAGCAGAGAACATCACGAATACATTCGAAACTCTTTTTCTTTTTCTTCGAAGAAACATAACCTATCAAAATTCAGCCTAGTTTATTTATTTTCAGGCCGAATTTATTTATCAACAGGCTGCATTCGAGAACTACCCCTTCCTCCCCCTTGAAAACAAAAACAGAACCAGAAAAAGCGAGCGAGCATTGGCGTGTTTGTGCAATATTTTAAACAAATCATACCTCTGCAACAGGGGCCTATATTAACTCCCCAGTGATTCAGTTCTTCTAAAAGCGATCTCATTCTCTGTAGGTCTAATCAGGTAGACTGTTTCACAGCTCCAGCAGGTTTCCTCTACATCCTAAGCCCATGAGGAGATCCCATACGAAAAAAATACATATATGAGGGAGCTTGCCTTTGCCCGTTTATTCCCCATTTTATTGGGAGTAGAAATTCGTCCGAAAATTCCCAAAAGACTGCTGCATCGATGTCTACGTAATAAGCTTAGACAAGTTGATATTTTCTAGGTTCTTTTGTATTTCATTCCTCTTTCTAAACTGTCGGCTGCACCTTTATCGATGGATCAAAGGGAATTTTTCTCCCCCTTTTTTTGTATCGATTTTAATTTTTATTTTAGATTTATTTCGTTTTATTTTTCTTTATCTTCTTCAGCGCCGAGCTTACTTTCTACCTACCTTCGATTTGGAAATGTATTTCGGATTTATTTATCTTTGCAATTCTTCTGTCTTTTTAGTTTTTAGTATTTTTTTTGTTTTTGTTATTGCTCTTTATTATTATTTTGCGAAACTATTTTTCAACTCAAAGTACTTTTATGTTCGGGAAGATGTCTAAGTAAAAAGCGTTTATGTTATCTGAAAAGTTCCATTTTTTAGTAAAGTGAAATCTCTCCATTGTGATGGAAATTTTAATTCCGACATCTTAAACTCAATTCTCAGTGTTTAAAAATAATTCATAATACACATTATGTTAAACACGGTCTTTAACATGTCATAATATGATCCTTTTTTTTAATTTCAAGCTTTTCAAGCCACAGAATGCACGAACAGAAAATTGACAAATTATCACTTTTAAAGCATTTTCACTTTTAGAGGTACTCGAAAATCATATAGAATCTTATCGCATTTGGCTACTTGTCGCCAACAAAAAGCTACATTTTGATGCAAATCATCGTTATTTATCTGATTTTCCTATTTTTCCAATAAAAGACAAGCTCTTAAGAAGATATTTAGCGAATATCTATCGATCGATCTATCTATCTATTTACACACACACACACACACACACACACACACACACACACACACACACACACACACACACACACACACACACACACACACGCACACACACACACACACACACACACACACACACACACATATATATATATATATATATATTCTTGAAGTTTCCAGTATTATCCATTTTGCCATCAAAGTCAACCGATTCGAAGCCAAATGGTTGCCAAATTTGTCACGAAGCCCTGACATTACTAACGCGGCACCCGCTCAGCACGCAAAAGTTCTGATCAAAAGACGGTCTTTTTTACGATAGCTTTCTTCTTACTGGGAAGCAAATTTACAGTTTGCAGCAATAATTATATATGTTTATATATAATTTTTCTATTTGGCAATAAAAATTGCGAAGTTTGATTGATTTGGAGGGGTGGGGAAAAGAATCTATTGTTTTTCTAAAAGTTGGTGATTGCGCAATATAATAGTCGTATGATCATTCCAAATCAATTTAAATGGAGTTTTCACACACAAAGCAAAATTAAGCTTTGTGGTGAAATTTCGGAGATCAAATAATTTTGAAATGGAGGAGGGGCATGGGTTTTGAAATATTGGAGCATGAGAAATCTTATAGTCACGTGATAGTTTCAAATCGGATTAAACTAGTTTTTGATTTGAAAAAATTCTGGATTCGAGAAAAATATTTAGAACTCGATTTATTTTGAGATCGTCGAAAACCATCGCTTTTATAAATGCTGATGATTGCGAAATAGGTAATCATGTGAGAATAAGATGTTTTTTTATCAGATGGACATTACGTGACAAAATATAAATTTTTCACATGCTAACTTAAAAATTGCAAAAGCAGATTTCAGTTTTTTTTTTTTTTTTTTTTTTTTTTACATTTACCTCGAATATTATGGAACCAGTTAAATAATGCTCCTGTAATACATGCCAAACACTCATGGCGCTTTGAATTCATTGGGACAAGAAAACAGACTTGACACCATTAGGGTAGCATTTATTAGAGTACAAGCCGCCTTTGGCGACCAGTCGGTTCGCCAGTATTAATGCTCGCTAAAGTTTGCTCGCTAATATTTTATGTAGCTGTGTCTCATAACAGGTTTTTCACCAAAATATTTTTAAACCAAACAAATGTTGATAATCGTATAATTCATTTATAGTATTATTATTTTCTTCAGATGATCTAATCACTGTACTACTCATCTTTCTTTTTCTATCCGAGCAATGATTGTCCCGGAATTGATATTTTACTTAAATGGTGGAGGGAAAGGTCTAAAATTCTACGTATTTATAGAATAATGAGATTCAAATTTTCATAAATGTAAACACACTAAACAAATAAAGACACAATTGGTTTTCAAGAGATGTCAAATTTTAAAAACAGCTTGGAAAATGCCGCGCGCAGAGAAAATAATGGTGACACAAACACACCCTTCTTTTATTCCTTTTCCCTGTCCAGACTTTATTTTGAGCGGGAATAAATTAAATATTCATACAGACTAATAATAAAAGCAACTAATTTCTTTCTTTTTTAAACATCCCGTTATCTATGAATGAAAACAAACTGACTTCGCGCATTTCTTTCTAAACAAATCATAATTTATTACTTCCTGCTATCTAACTCAGTTGGTGTGGGAGGAAGGAATGAAATTTTTGGTGGGAAAGTAAGAAAAATGTCGTTTTAACTATTTTCCACGCAGTTTTTTCCTTTTTTCTCTCCATAAGAACCATCCTCGTGTCTTAACGAAAATATTAAAATAAAAATTAGCCGAATCGGTCGAGCCGTTCTCTAATTTTGCGCTTAGCAACGCATTTCGAGTTGCATTTTTATTAATATAGATGTGAGCAATAAAGATTTACGTTTGGCTGTAATTCCCTACAATTTGATCATAAGTAACTTCAAGTTCCAAATATCTTTTCGTTCCTGCGAACGATACATTTTATTGATTACTGTTTTTAATTATTTTATTCATTTAATTTTCAGGAAATAAATTTTATTGAAATGAATTCAACTAAGCTCTATTTATATACATGAAATTAATATTAGTTGAAAATTCACATCTAGGAGTTCGTTTGATGTGCTCCTATGATAATAAAAACCTCCTGTCATCTTCCATTCATCTTTTACTAATTCTAATGTCCCTTTACTTCTTTTGGCTGTTTTGAAAAAAAATACATTTACGGGTATGCTAGCGGTGTAAAAATGCTCAAAGAAATTTTTTTGATAGCTAAAATTTAAGTTTCTGGGTTATCATAAATCCTTACGTATTTAACTTGCCTGCACATAAAAATGAAATTTTTCTGTCAATGGATATAATAACTTGATACTTTATAACATTGAAAATAAAATTTGATAAACGTACAATAAATAATGATAAGGAATTTCTATCAAATTTTAAGCAAATGCGCCAAATGGAAATAAATATGTCTTTTCACAGCTCATATATTGTATAATTTCCTCCCTCAACAGTAATAATCACATATTTTACATTCAAAATCATCTATTTGTGATCATAATTTTGAAAAAGAATCATAACTTGAATAAGAATCATAACTTTAAAAAACAATCATAACTTGAACTAAGTCTGATAACCAGTGAGCTATCTATATTTTCGTCTCTCCTTGTGTAAATGAACAGTTTGCAAGGTAAATGAAACTAAGTTTTTCAACCGGATAGGGTAATTTAAATAAACATAAAAACTGGGGAAGGAAAAGGAAAATAATATGGCTAAAAAAAGATCTAAAATTTGTATTGTGTGTATTAAATGTGTAATAAAAAAGATCTAAAATTTGTAAAGTGTGTACTAAATGTGTATTAAAAAAGATCTAAAATGTGTATATTGTACTTGGGTCCCTTTATTTAATGAGAAAGCCGTGTTACAAATTCATCTAAACTGCCACATTATTTAAAAATATTCAGTAGGTCAAAAGGAAAGGATGCTCCTTTATTATTTTTTAAAAAAATCACACTATCTATAATTGTGTGCCAAAATATAAATGAAAGAAATAGTAAAAAAATTTTAAAACGTGTCATTATTATTATTACTATTGACGAGTAACAAATATTTTACGAAATAAATATTTGAAGTTTCAGGCAAAAAAAAAGAAGGGAAAAAGGGTTTTTTTAATTGAATTTAAATGAAACTTTTTCTTTTCTGCTATACCAGGATGCAGGCGTGGACGTATTAAAAGAAACGAAAAATGTCCTGTTTAAACTATTTGAAATTGGAAAATTTTCTTCACGGGAAATGTCAACAGTTATGCGTAGGAGACAATTAATGAAATAGAAGATTGAAATTTCCTGGAAGTTTAGGGCTTTCTTCAAATTTAAAAGATTATGTTCCCATTTTAGCTATTGCTTATTCTTAAATATTTTACCGTATAAAGTAACATAATCTTTTTAACGAAAAATTCTTAAAGTTTAAGTTAATATTTTTTTTCATCAAAATATTCTGAAAACTCAGTTTTGTTCTGGAATTTACAAAAATACATGTTTTTATTCAGAAATTTAAAAAAAAATTCTTTACAGTAAAGTCTAATGTAGTTTAGATTCTTATACATATTCAAAATTTCAGATTAAAACAGGCTTTTGAATAAATAAAAAGTTTTCAGAAAAAAATTTACAATCTGTGTATATTAATTACATTCATAATTAAATATTAATATATGAAATTAATTCAATAGAATATAATAATAATAATAAGTATTCAATGAACAGTTTTTAAATGTGGCTGTTTTTCGGTTAAAATTTCATTTTTCTAACTTCAAATTCCAGGAATACCGCGAAAGAAAAAGGGATGGTCTTCCAGGTAAAAAAAAAATTGTATCTTGTTTCTCCAAAAAAATATTATCAACCATTTTAGCAGTTTGCCCTTTTTTAATATGTCCTGAAAGCATTAAAATTAAACTTAATGCCCACCAAACTTAATGATCGAACACAATTTCTTATTTTAAATGAATAGCCTATTTATCAAAACTGAAATTTTTATCATTTTTTCAAATTTTGAACTAATAAACCACTTTAGACTTCTTTTTATTAATAGTAGTATTTCCAATTAAATAATAAAAGGAAATACCTAAAGATTTTAAATAAAAATGGCGTATATGTACTTAAGTAATGTGTAAGATTAATACCCTTCATACAAATTATTTTACCTTATATAGAATTCGCAAATGTAGAATAAGTAATGTAAGATTAGATTAAAAATTAATTAATAACAGAAACTGCTTTAGTATTTTGAATAGAAATGGCTTATACGTGACTTAGTAAAGCATAGCATTTAACTATTTAACGTTATACAAAGAGATTGATCAGTATGAATGAAAATATTTAGTAAGTAATGCATGTAATAATAGATATCTCCCAATTTCGCTTTGAACCAATAATAATTGTAAATGATGCAATTTCTTGGACGAGTGGATAATATTTGATGCATTATTTATCAAAAAATTTTCCAAATAAAAAATATGCAGCATTATTTTCCAGTCAATCGTTGTTAATGACTTAATTGTTTGTTACCCACTTAATTCATTCTCTACAATAATGAAATGAATAACTTTAAAAAGAATTATAGTAAAGGTAAATTTAGATTTTATTACTGTTGAGAATATTATTATTAAATTGTATATTATTTCGTATTTTTAATATAATTTAAAGAAATTCAAGTAATTTATTAACATTTCTTACTAGCATTCCTAGAAGGGCTCTAATATAGAATGCAAGTAACATTCAAGGAAGGCGTTTTGAATGGATAAAAATAACAATGTTGTTGTTTATGTTTAACTAAAAGCGAAGTTTCGGGCAAGTAACTCCCAGCTTCCGAGAAAGAGTATATTTAATATTTTAAACAATGATGGCAAACATTTGAAGTTTACTACATGCCAACGAAGGATCTAAAAGAACAACGTTAATTCGACGAACGGAATCCGAAATTTAACCCACAGCCGCGGAAAGAAGATAAATTTCTAGAACAGAAGATAAATTTAGATTTTACTATCAAACATAGTTCTTCCATTTCTGTTCTTACTCACTTAATATTCATATTAAGAAATAAAATTAATGGTCACTTTGTCATTCTAAAAAGGAAAATAAAATATACTTTCAATCTAACAGCAACATTAACAAATTTCTAACTATTTACAAACCAAAACATTGTTTATTGTTATTAATAATACAAAGTCCAAATAATCATAAATGAATCATGATGGGATTTTGACAGAATACTGCAAAAAAAATCGAAAATGTTCTTCACACAATTTTCTCACAAACTATATAATAAGCATATTATAGCCTCATCTCTCGCGTAAACTTGCATATAACTCCTGCATAAATTTGTATATGATTCCCGCATAAACTTGCATATCACTCCTTGCATAAACTTGTATGGCACTCTCGTATAAACTTACATATCACTCCAGCATAAACTTGTATATGATTCCCGCATAAACTTGTATATGATTCCCG
>JAOUZG010038069.1:11447870-11467998 GCA_026289955.1 Argiope argentata | reverse complement strand
CGATACACTCAACTTAAGATTCATGTTTCAATTTGGATTTCAAAAAAAAGTGATAATAGAGTCAATTTGAATCAGTAAGGAAATTCATATCTCCAGTTACGGGTTGAATCCTAAGTAATGTATTTGCTGTATTAATATAACATTATATTCAATTACGCATTATAACTAATTTATTTCTATGAATAAGTAATGTAGGATTACAACATAATCATGTTCCTGTCTCTTATAAACACCACACTTTTAAAGAGAAAGCAGCAAATCGTCAACATTGGGTTTAAAAGCATTTTATCTGCAACAATATAACGATATATTCAACTTAAGATTCTTGTTTCAATTTGGATTTCAAAAATTAGTGATAATAGAGTCCATTTGAATCAGTGAGGTAATCCATGTCTCCAGTTACGAGTTAAATTCCAATTAATGTATTTGCTGTATTAATATAACATTACATTCCTTTACGCATTATAACTAATTTATTTCTATGAATAAATAACATATAATTACAAGACATACATGTTCCTGACGTTTATAAACATCACATTCTTAAAGAGAGCGTAGCTAATCCTTCAACATTGAGTTTAAATGCTATTTATCTACAATAATATAACGAAAAACTCAATTTAAGATTCATATTTCAATTTGGATTTCAAAAAATATTGATAATAGAGTCAATTTGAATCAGTGAGGAAATCCATGTCTCCAGTTACGGGTTAAATTCCAATTAATTTAACCCGTAACTGGAGTAATTCCGTAATTGGAGTTAACCCTAATTCCAATTAATTTAACCCGTTTGCTGTATTAATATAACATTACATTCATTTACGCATTGTAACTAATTTATTTCTATGAATAAGTAATATATTATTACAATATAATCATGTTCCTGATTCTTATAAACCCCACAATTTTAAAAAAGAGCGCAGCAAATCCTTCAACAATGGGTTTAAAAGCAATTTATCGGCAAAAATATAACGATACACTCAATTTAAGATTCATTTTTCAATTTGGATTTCAAAAAATAGTGATAATAGTGTCAATTTGTATCAGTGTCTCCAGTTACGGGTTAAATTCCAATTAATGTATTTGCTGTATTAATATAACATTACATTCATTTAAGCATTATAACTAATTTTTTTCTACGAATAAGTAATGTATGATTACAACATAGTCATGTTCCTGACTCTTATAAACACCACGCTTTTAAAGAGATCCTTCAACATTGGGTTTGAAAGCAATTTATCTGCTGCAATATAACGATACACTGAATTTAAAATTCATGTTTCAATTTGGATTTCAAAAAAAAGTGATAATCGAGTCAATTTTGAATTAGTGAGGGAATCCATGTCTTCAGTTACGGGTTAAATTCCAATTAATGTACTCACTGTATTAACATAATATTGATTAATAAATAATATTCGATTATGCATTGTATTTAATCTATTTCTATAACTAAGAATTGCATGATTACAACACAATCATGTTGCTTCCTCTTATAAACACCACACTTTTAAAGCGAGAGCAACAAATCCTTCAACATTGAGTTTAAAAGCAATTTATCTGCAACGATACACTCAACTTAAGACCCGGGTGAAGATTCCCAACAACAAAACAAACCTATTACCCGCACTTGACACCCCAAAATGACGTTAACGCTGTTCTCTTAAAATATCCCGAAGAAACTCATTGGTGAACCTTAACTTCTTTCGCCATAGAAGCCCCCCTCCGGTGATTTTATCAGAACCATTCCATTTCTATGGAATATACCGAAGGCGGGAAGACAGGCACACTTCGATTGCAATTGGGGAAGATCTTCAAAGAGAAGGCATTCAAGACTTTGTTGCATGAATTTGACAGCCTGAGGCCATGACCGCTAAAAGCTTCGCTGCTCGACCTTTTAGCATGAAAGTGAAGGGCACAGTTCTAGATCATACGGAAGGGGAAGGGGGATGGCCGAAAAGGAAGGAAGAGGGGATGGAGCCCTGACAAGCGAAGCCTAGTAAATTAGTCCGGAAACCTTTTACCCCAAAACAAAAGGATGTGCCTGGGGGATAGTAGATATTAGACTCAATAATGCTCCTTTTCATGATCTGGAGACTAAAAACGCGGGAAAACAAAAGGTGTTTGAACTCAAATAAACAATGGGAAATCAATTTTCACCACAATGATATTTAGCTTTAACTGATGAGTTCGAGCTGCTGATTATCGAATAAAGAAACGTTTTTAGAATCATCAGGTTTTAAGTTGTCCTCTGAGTGCAAATCTTCGTTTATTGTTTCTGAGATAATTAAGGAAGGTTTTCAATTACCATATTGATATTTCCATGAAATTACGAGCATAGAATTTCGTTTCAGTGATCAGAAATAATAAAATAAACGAAGCTTGAATAAAGGAATAGACTCGTTTAAGTTATTTATATCAATATTTAATTCATTTATTTATGGAAAAGCATTTTAATTTCGATAAAAGTGTAAATAATTCGATATATCTCTTCAAACTTCAATTTTGTGAATTATGCAAGCGAAACAGTGAGCAGAAATTTAACAATTTATTTCCTTGTCTCCAAAAATTATATTTATAAATCTGGAAATCTTTTATATTAATTGTATCAGTTTCATACGCCTAATTTGTTTTGTAAACGAAGTTCATAAAGAATAACATATCATTTTAATAGATTTAACAAAATGTCGTTTGACAATGGAAATAATTATTGTGAAAACCTTTCACAAGTTTTATCAATAAAAATATAGATAAAAAAATTTAAAAGAATAACTGCATGTCTATTTTTTATATATATATTTTTACTTTTAAAGAAACAACAAATTTGATACCAAAATTTCAGAAGATCAAAAATAAATTCAATAATTAATTTAATATAAAGTTCTAAAATTATAATTAAACTATATCCTTAAAAAGTAAAAATTTTTATTTAATTTATTTTTGATTGCTTTACCTTACGTTTATAATTTATAGTTGGAATAATATTTTTTTAAATTTGAATAGACTAACATAGAGTGTCCAATTTATAGTATCAAACTTAATTAATATAGTTAATAAAGGCCAGACAATATTGAAATAAATTACTTTCAGCAGTTAACAGTCAATTACAATATATTTTTGCTTTCGAGAGTAAAAAATTAAAATATATAAAAATATGAAATTTATGAATAAATGTATTAGGAATGTAACATTTTAAAATGTTTTTAGAGGTTATAAAGATAAATCCTTATGTCTAAAATTCTTCAAAAATAAGGTATTAAATAACATTAAATGAAACTACTAACACAATGTTAGCAAAACTTTTATAAAATTATTTATTAGCACGAGTAGATAATTTCTGTTTTATCACTGAGCTCTATACATAAAAAAAGAAATAACTAGCAGAAAAAGCACTTGCATTGCATATTAAAGGTACTAAACGCTCTTTAATAATTAAATGACGCTTAAAATTATTTCTTTTAGAAAAAAATATTTCATTAATAAAACTTTTTGTTTAGTAAAAACTTCTTGTATCACAAAAAATTTTGAAATGCTGATTAATAAGAACACGTAAATTCCAGAAACGGATAATAAACTAAAAATAAATTTATACATGGATAGCCTTGCCAACTGAGAGATTTTTTATGATAATAAGTGACAAATTTTAAGATGCCAAAAAGACAAAACAACAAATTTTTAAACAGCAATTCATTGCTGAGATCAGTTTTATCTCACAATATTAAATTAATCATCACCTATTTTATCATGAACATTATTATCAGCATCATGTAATATGGCCGAGTGAAAAAAAACCTGACAAAAATAAATATTAATTCAATTTTTTAGTTATTTTAAGAAAAATTGACATACTCGAGGAAATCCTTTATATGAAATCTAAATTTCCTAGAAAACAATCCTTGATTGTAATTTTATCTCAAAAACGTTTATAATCTTTACGTGCAGCGTTTTGCTTTTTCGCTCGAAAATCTCTCAGATCTCATGGTCTGTAATGACATCACATCATTTTCTCACATCATGAAGTCACATCATTTTCTCATACTTTTCTCTAAATATTAGAATTCATTACGTTCTAAAACTTTTACATTTTAATTTTTACTATCGAAAATTCAGTTAATACAAATCTAGACATTATATTTGAAGCATTGAAATCATTTGTTACGTCGTTACCATAAACTATATCCATTATTTGGGAATAGGACATAAATCTCAGGATATCAATTTCAGAATGAATGCCCAAAATTACTAGCTTAATTAATTGTCTCAAATAGATAATATATGTGGTAGTGTAATAAATATAACTCAATATCAATCAGCTAGTTCTATATAATCATCAGTTGGGAATTACAGTTGGAATATCCTAAGATCATTAAACTTTTATTCTCCTATTTATTTCTCGTTATATTTTTAAATTCTACAAAGGTGTGATTTTATTTCATTATTATTTATATTAATTAATTAATATTTATATCCAAAATATGAGAGATTTTAATATTCAACAGACTATTTACTCTCTGACAGAGATCCAGATTTCATAAAAGAAACTTTAGAAGCTACGAATACATCCAAGCAGACGAAATGACTGAGTTTTAAAATAAAAACATTAATATTTGTCATAATTTGAGAATATTCAATGTTTGAAGTTTGAAATATTTCTGTTCCATTTTGTTGATACACATCTCAAGATGTATAAGCCTCGAACTAAATAAGCAATATTTTTAAAAAATATTACGTCATTTCTTACTTAGGTCAAACAAAAAAATTTAGTAATTTTATATTAAATATTTACAAGTAATATAAATAGTTTAACAAAAATCAATGACTTTTGCCAGAATTTAACTCGGATTCTTCACCTTCACGTGAAAAATACTTAAATTCACGCATTTTACTGATTGAGCTACTGCCCGTTGATTTCAATTATCATTGCAAACTGCTAAAATTATATTTAAAGTAATAAAATTTCTCTCTATAAATACTATATATATAAACAGATATAATTAATAATTGTTAATTAAATCAGATATAATGAATAATTGTTATGCATTTTCATTTGTAATTAAAATACAAAACAATTATTAACTATACGTAACTGTTTTGTGTGTATTTAATTGTGCTTATCTTTAATTAAATACATAACAATTATATATAAGCAAAACACAGAGTGAAAATTATATTTCATACATCACGGATGAGAGAAAATTCATAAAAAATTCGTTATCAAAAAACATAATAAGAAATAGACTCCGACGTTTGCATTCAAAAGTCAAGTGTAAAAACTAGAAACGAAAAGGAAATAAAAATCTCAAAATGTCACAAAAAATTTCAAAAATAAAATTACGATGAGTAACAGCAGTTTGGAGGGATTCCAACTCCCAAATATATCTCTAAACCACAAAGAAAAGAAATTAAGTACATTTAACAAAAATAAAGATAATACAAGGCAGTAAAAATACATGTGAATAGAAAGGCTTGAATATATCAAACCAAATACTGCTTATCTTTTAACAGATATGCCTATGCAAAACACTAAAAGTAAAAATAAATAATTCAAAAACTGTATAGTTGACAAAAACACAAAAATGCTAATTTCTAAAATAATTTTTCCCTATTTTTTGTGAAAGTATATAGCAAACCTTATAGCTGATTTGATTAAAAAATTATTAGTAAAATTTTTAATCATTGCTGTAAAAAATATTAAATTGTTTTTTAAATTGAAATATTTTGGTAGAAATGTAATAAAAATTATATTTGCCGATTTTTCTACTAATTACATTTTTAATTCCAAGTGAGCTTTGAGACTCTCTATTAATGATGCTCAGAATATTTAAAAGAAACTGTTTTTTTTTATTAAATTTTTTAGATAAAAAATACGAATATAAATGGTGGGATTAAAATAAATAGTAATATAATCATTGCTTAGTAATATTATCTATTTGAATGCCGCTTTATTTTCCATTAATATAGCTGCAATACGTTTAATTACTTTCCATAATTAATCTTAAGAAAACAGTATTTTTTACTTCAAATATTTGCTTTTACTAGTACGTCAATTATACTAATTCCTTTACATTAAATGCTAAGATAGTTTCGAAAAACAGCAAACAAAATATTTATACAATATAATAAATATAACTTAAATGTTGATTATCCTTATTTTAAAATTGTGTTTTATATCAAATATAAAATTAAATTATACATTATTTTATATCAAAAAATACCACAATTTTTCATCATTTAATGAACAATTTATATTTTATGGTTTTAATAAATAAAGATTCATTAAATATTTCCCTCATGATACCTTATTATTCACAAATAATGATGTTGAAAAATTATAAACTCGGAAATATTTAGAGGTTAAATGTTTTAACAAAATTAATCTAACAAATTCTTTATTATTTACAAATGCAAAGTAAGTATCTTTTTTTATAGGTTTAAAATTTAGTTGAAATTTCTGATTTTTTCCCATTTACAAAAACAGTTTACTTTGTATGTTATATTTCGTAAATTCCCATCCCTTTAAGAGTACACATTTTTATTATGTGTGGCATGTAAAATACTTTTGTAGGATTGAAATAAGACTACCGTTTACATTCTATTTCTTTTATGGAAGTGTTTTAGGTAGTAGACTCTAAAACATCGATTTTATCGGAATTTACAATAGTGCCAGTTTATTTGAATAAAAGCATTGGCTTTAAATTCTTCAAAGAAAAAAGGTATGAAAACAACGTTATGAACTTCGGTTTAAAACATATTTTAAGTATTTTTTTATATTTTTGATAAGATTTATAAAAAAATATAGCTGAATTAAAAAAAACATTGAATGATTGAAAAAAAAAGAAATAATAATTGCTTTCAGTTTTGAGGTGATGTAATTCTCTTTATCTATGCTTAGAATTTCAGTAAATTTTATCATTTCAGTATCATTAATTTCTTGTTTTTTTCTCTTTTGATTTTTTGTAATCGACAAAATGAAATTCCATTAATGGAATAAATTTTTATGATAAGTAGTCTTTATTACTATCTTCGCAAATAATTGAATTTGACTAATTCAATATTTAGTTTGATGAACTTGTAAATTAAAAAAAACTCATTCATTAGCAATCATTATCTTTATTTTCCTATGATACGATATCAAAGCAATCTATTTTATTAAATGTGAAATTTAATTAAATATCATTCTAGGACCTTTTCTATCAATGCATCATTCTAAAGTATTATTCTATATTTAAAGTAAAATGAATAATTCTAAAAAATTCTTAAAAATAAGGTATTTAGTAATTTGTTAAATAGTATTGCAAACACATACACATACGAGAAAGTATGCTTAAAGCGATTCTGAAGTAAAATAATTTAAACAGCACTTTTTAGTCCAATGCAAGATAAATAAATGGATTCAAAATAATAAAAATCCAAATAAATTAATAAGATTTATGAAATAAACATAGCTGTATTTTAAAAAAATAATATTGATGGATTAAAAAAAAAGAAATACTACTTGATTCAAAACATAAATGAAATACACAAATTTGAATAAAAGGTAATAATGAAGATTGACTTCTCTGTCCTACGTGCAACTCTAAACAAGAGTTTGTTGCTTCTATTATCAGATCCTCTTTTATTGACATTATTCGGGAGAAAATAGTTCATGTAGTAAATTCTGACTCTAGTGATCAATATATATTAGTAATTTAGATACCTGCTGTCTAACCTTCTTTGAATAAGTATTGAGAAAGAAATTAGATCTTAAGCCCTAAAAATTAAGAAACATTAATAATAACTAACCATGAGGATTAAATAGAATATATCATTAAAATTATAAATTTATATTTAAATTCCTCTAGTTTTCGCAAGAAGAATCACGGAAAAATTTTATTACTTGAGTTTGACTACATGCCGATATGAAAAGTTATTTTTTGGAGAAATTTTGTATGAGAAAGTAATGCATGTTTATGTTGGTATTTCGACAAATAAATAAAATATCTTAAAACAATTCAAGGTATTAAGACATTTGATGAGGGATAAACTCATACAAATAAGATTTATAATATAAAATATGAAGTATATACAGAAACAAATTTAAAAACTTAGAAGACAGACGGATAAGAAATGAATTGACTGTTTTTTATCCTCTTTTGTAAGCTATGTTTGTGCATAGAACCTCGCAGTTAAAAAATTTAGATGTTAGCGATAGATATTTTTCATGCGCTTTATTCCAAATAGGACAAATATCCATTAAAAATGAAATGAGACTGTTAAAAGGTAGTGGTTTAATAGAGAAATAACTCCCTGTTCTCTCATTTTCAGACACCTCTGTTATATTAAGATCGAACTTTTGAATTTTGAAAGGTTAGGACAATTTCTGGCTTCACACTTAAAATAATAAGCTAATCATCTACTTGTATTATCTATTCATAATGCAAAAGCGAAATGAAATGTCAAAATACTGAATATTTAATCAATCAATAAAGATTAAGGGAAAGTCCTATTTAATAATTACTTGCTCAGTAATTAGAAGATTCATCCTTTTCATCAACTGATGATACGAGCATTTTTGCTTTCCTATTTAGAGATTCTTCTGATATTATGTCAATTATTAGTGCCGGAAGATAGGAATTTTTTTCTGATGCCGTTCAATTTCAGATTATTTTTTTTATATTGGAATAAGGAACTGTTTTCTACAAAAGAAGTAATTTTAACTAATTATTAGATACTTAGTAAAAAATTTCGATGAAAGCAACAGGCGTTGTAATGAAAACGCCCAGTAAGTCCTGTCATTTCTGTCACAGCTCAAAAATTCACCTTTTCTTTTAAAGACTATAATAGACATCACCATAGATGGATTCGTAAAAAAAGTTCTAATTCTATGAATCGTTAATATAATATAATCACAAAGTTTTATTGAAATATACGAATTCTTGTTACGGATTCCTATACACATGGAATAAAACCTGTGATTATATAAAATAAATCTAAAATTAACATATACCATCATATTTTTAATTCCATATCTAATTAAGGTTCTAAATAGATTTGTTAGAGAAGTATGTTTAAGTCTTACAATTTTTTTTACAATTTAAGTCTTATAAATTTTTACAAATTATAAAATACGAATATTTACGGAATTTTTAAAAGTAGTTACAATATAAATAAAATTCAAAATTTAAATCCTTACCTTAGTTGTAAATTTATCAAAAATAATTTGAACTCTTTTTAAAATCGTGAATTAAATTCACAGTACAAATTCACAAATACATTGATTGAGAAAAAGATTGTTTTCTTAACCAATTTCTTAATTATGCGAAAAAAAACTCGGTCATTGCGTTTTACAAAAGGAATATTTATTGAATTGTAATTAATATATTGAAATATAAAGGGTCGATTTGACTCAGAAATAATTTGCGTGGATGTTGTCTCCTCTATCTGTGGAAAATTACAGTTCACTAAATTAATTTTTAAATAATTCCCTGTCTTTATTTTAAAACCATTTATTTTGTCAAAGCTTTGAAAGTGATAAACGATCTAAAATTTTGACTTAAAAAGTAGATGGCATTTTAACAATAAGAAATTGTAACTATCAAATAAATAAATTCAATAAATAGAACAATGTCAAATATAAGAACCTTCACTAAAATGGAAGTCTTTGAAGATCTTTTATCAGTCAAGAGGCAAAACCTAGATTCTAATATGATTTTCCAAAGTCGATATAAACCATATTTTATCCCTAAATTGTGCAGTACTTCTTTATTACCTGCCCTTTAAAACTAATTAATGTAGTTCAAAACTCTGCTAAGAGGTGATAAAAAGAAAAAAATGGAAAACATATAATTTCAGATATATACTGATACATAGTTATACATACCTATAATTACGATAGCAATTAACTGAATTGAAATATAAACTTTATTATTCTTTAAAAATCATTCAATAGGAACTCTTTAGAGATTTATAGCGAGCAATTAAAATAATTGAAGCTTTCTGTAATAATTTTTGCTTCGATTCACACACATAAAAATAATATGATATGCGTTCAACTAATGAATACTCTAGTCAATAAGAGCAAATAAATTAAAGCCGCAGTTAAATTTACAAACTTATCGATTCTTGTAACAAAGTGCTCACAATATTTCTAAATCTTCTAACTCGGGCAAAAATAATCAAAACGTACTGGTAATACTGGAATTTGCTTTCTAATTATCTTCAGTTAGTTTGGTATTTCATTACTTTAATGGATAATATTAATTACCTGGCCTAATGAAAGCAAATTATTTGCGAAAATGTGCATGAAGTGCAGTGAAAAGGAGTCTCGCCCACCTCCCCTTTAGCAGATTTCAAATTTAAAACCTAATCAGAATATTTACTCCAGCTCAATCAGCGTGAACTTAAATGATGGTTCTTTCGTATAAATTATGCAAAATTTTGAGAGACGTTCATTAGACTCCTGATAAAGTTTTCATGGATTGCATTAAATTGCTGAGCGTGAAATTATGAATATGCCTCTATTTATAAAGATAAATCAAATTTTAATAGTTTCAGGAAGTTCTTATGGTCTGTTATAATTTTTTTCTTAAAATTACACTCTGAAGTGTGAAGTCTATTTAATCTGTTACCAGTAATGTTTGTAACATGTCACAGTTTTATTGAGTGGATTTGTGAATTTCTTTTATTTCAATCTTATTATTTAGGATGTATTTAATTAATGCATGTCTCGTTCTCATTAATAATTATTTTTATTATTAATGTATTTTATAGACGCGTTAAAATTATATTTTAAATAATTAAAAACTATAATAATAATTTATAACTGTATTTTATAGACGCGTTAAAATTATATTTTAAATAATTAAAAACTATAATAATAATTTATAATTGTATTTTATAGAAGCGTTAAAATTATATTTTAAATAATTAATAATTATAATAATAATTAAATTTTATAGACGCGTTGATATTGAAAGTAGACGCAAAGAAAAAGAGACGATTGAAATACTGTATAAAAAATATTAATAATATGCTGAAGTAACACGTTTTCTAGAGATTATTTTAATTTTAAAACTTCTTTCTTTTTTTCCATTTTAAATCAAATTAGTTTGTTTTTTCCCCGATGTATTTCCATTACATAATAATAAAATATCTTTTGGCAATGGAAAATAGAAAAATATTATTAGATACAAAGCTATAAAAGCATGATAAAGAAGTCAAGCCACAATGAAAATAAAAAATAATTATCAAAGTACATTACAAGTTTATATCACACTAAATATATGAAGCCACAAAGAAAGTAAAAAATAAATACAATGCATTACACGTTTATAATACGCTAAATATGTAAAGTCACAATGAAAAAAAACTTAAAATGAAATCTTCTATGGATATTTCAATGTATCATATCAGAACATAATTTCTTGAACGGCCAAGCACCACGTGCTCGTGCAAGTTAAACTACATTTTTATTCATTTTGGTTGCTTTATTGAACGAATCACTTGGGCAAACGATCCAAAAAACTTTGTTACACATTTATTGTTTTAAAAAAATCACATTTCCTAATTATTTTATTTCATACTATCACGTGCTCACAATGTCATTTTTTTAGGGGTGTTTTTTTTGCTGTAGTCCTTAACTTAGTTTTTTTTAATCAGAGCTTTTGTAAATGCAATGGCAACAGGTTATTAAAAGCTGATTTTTTTAGATGCTCGTGTAGATAATAAATTTTCAATTCTTCGCTTACGGATTGTTTTATTTTTCACTTGCAGTTTTTTTTCCTTTTAGTCTATGGAGTTTTGTTGATTCCGTAAACCGCATTCCCAAAATAACATCATGTTCTGACATGATATTAAAAACTAAATATTTAAGTATATTACTATTTATTAGATAATAAAGATATGAAGCCACAATGAAAATAAAAATAATAAATAATAAAGTACATTACAGCTTAAATTTATTAAAAAGGCAATAAAAATGTTAAATGATATAAAAATAGTTCTATCAATGTCTATGGCTTTACAAATTTATCACGCATAATTATTTTTTATTTAAAAATTATATTTATTTATAATTGTAGTCCTACCAGGTTTTCCGATCCACCCGAAAGCACTAGAAATAAACCATTAAACTAATGACCAGACCTCCACAACAGAAACACTGAAGAGAACACTGAACACTTGGGTTCTTAAGGTCATCACCGGTCATGGTACAATCCTTCCCGTATTAAATTATTTATAACTATGGGAATAAATTTAGATAATTGAAAGAATTAATGAATACTAATTTAGTAAGAAAAAATGAGGATAATTTAAATAATTTGGTCATTCTCAATATTGTTTCTGCATCTCACATATGAAGGTAAAGAGCGTGTAAATAAACTTCCTGATTACATATTAATTGCATGAATAAAATTCTGTGTTGACTACAATCATGCTCACATACAAATAGGACGTTTTGATTTCTGCTCAGCTGCTAAATTGCTATTTCATAAATAATGTTATAGCCAAAAGCGGCATGTAACAAGTGTTATTTTGAGAAAATATTTGAATCCGATAAGCAGCAAAGTAATAACAAGATTCCATGGACATAATATTGTATATTTAGAGTAACTCTGAAGATGCGTAACGCATCATTTGTAATCCATTCTCACTTTTATCATCCGAAAGAATAAATATTTAGTTCATCAAAAGCTTTCATTTCTGTTTTCTTTGATAACTGAATACTGAAAACTTGATTTTAAAATAACATTAAAGAAATTTAAATAAGATACAATCTAATTATCAGATACATCTCTACTAATTATGATGATCTCGTGTCCGCTTTACAACGGAAAGGGGGTGCAGTAACTTCTGAGGGCAGAAGTCTGACTTCTAGCTCATATGAAGATGACACACACTTATCACATTCGCTTGCACGGTCCCATTTTACTGTGAGGTACATTCTCACACCTCATAGATAGAACACAGAAGAACAACTAGGCCCTGACCGGGACTCGGGCCTGGGACCCCCATATCAAGGGGTAGACGCGCTTCCTCTGTGACAGGACGCCGGGTTTCTACTAATAAAAAAAGGAAAGTGTGTGTGTGTGTGTTTGTTTTCAGATCGTTTGGCATACAGATAGCAAATTTTATTTCATTAAAAATTAAGGTGAATATTGATGTTTTCCCGAAAGTAAATTTACGAAAATGTGACCTAAATAAAATAAATTTTCCATTATTTCAGAGTTAAAAAATATTTTAAAGAACTAATGATAACAAACTGAATATTAAATGTATTATAAACTAATTTATTTTGGCTCTAAAAGGTCAAGACCTTTTTTGAATGGAAAATAGTAGTTTCTTTATTTCGAAATATTGACGTAAAATACTTTCTTTTCTCTTCCTAGAATTGAATAAAGAGAGTTCATGGAAAGCAAAGCACCTGAGAAAACGATTACTAGCATCAACACCAAAACAAAATTTTACCATAAAGATCTAGGAAAAATAATAAAAATAAAAAAAACAATCAAAAAGTAGTAATAAAACCAGTCTTACAAAAAGTCAAGCACAAACTTTAAAAAAATGGCTTTACACCATTTACTCGACAAAACTCTTATTATTTAAGTTGCGGCGTTCTTTCAGTTTTCACAAATATAGAAAAAAAAGCATTCTGAGCTCCACGTCCAATAAAAATAATGCTTGTTTACAGTGGAAAAACATTCCACCTTACAAGAGCGCCGTTTTGGAAAAAGCACTATAAATCAGAACCAAATTTATCACGAGAAATAAAATGCAAATGCGGAGGAAGAAAAAAAAAGGTTACAGTTAGGGAAAAAAAGGCAAAAAATATGATTTTTCCATCGTTAAGTATCTTGCACCTCCATATGAAAAAAAGAAAAGAAAATGACACCATTTCTGACGATGGGATGAAGTTCGATCGTATGACAACTGGCAACTAAGCCGTGTGTGGATTCCATAAACCACGGAGTTTTTTTTTAGTTCGAAAAAGAGTTTGATGCATGTTCTTATTCTGATCTATGCGACTTGTTTCTGAATTGGTCGCGAAAGCAAAAAAGTTTTTCTTACGTTTAGTTAGACTAAGTAGCCTTTATGTGCTCTGAATGCCCTATAGGAATGGACATTGCGTTTTGAAGCATTATTAAATATGATTTGTTCTATGAGGAGAGAATGAGCGTAAAAATATTATAAAGTAATTATTTTTTCGGATGAACTGATTTTACGTATTTGTGTTTAGATTAAGAAAGTTTATTTAAACCTTTAACATCATTTCAACTGTCATAAAAGATTTAAATATTTCTTGACAAGAGAAAATCACATACAAATTGAATAATTGAAATAATCCATTATGACGGACGGAATATCCTGGTTGGTAAGGCGTTGGATTCGCATCCCTTGGTGAGTGTGAACACGCCAGCCGAACACGTTTCATGCTTGTGTGTGTGTGTGATGGCAGGAGCACGTTAAATCTCTCAAGGTCACAAAGTAATATCACTGGGAGTACTGAGCCAGAAGCGATCGTTCCAGATATAAATTACGATATGTAAATGAATGAATGAAATTCATGACCCCCCCCCACTTCCTGGAAAAGGAGTCGAAAAACAACAATTCTTCTAAGGACAGTGCCATTCCAAGAATCTTTGATATTCTGAAATAAGAGAGATTCTGATTTTTTTTTCCTTTCCATTTCGTTTTGATTACGTGTAAATCAAAATTGCCTATACATAACAAAATTCATTGTTTAAATATGGATAAATATGAATTAAAAAACTCATGCTAATAAAAAATGCATGAGACATTAGTATTAACGTTTGTGTAAAAGACTTTATTGAAAAAATATATTAGCAAAACTTTTTTAATGTTAAATACTTTCCGACATCTAAGTTTGAAATAAAATTCTAGAAATTCTGACTCTATTAAATGATTAGGCAATTACCTCAAAGCGTTCAATTGAAATATTATAAAGTTTCAAAAGTATTCCTCTAACGAAATGAATTCCTCTAACGACAGTGCCAATTCTAAGAATCTTTGATGTTCTGAAATAAGAGAGATTCCAATTTTTTTACCTTTCCACTTTGTTTTGATTACGTGCAAGTCAAAATTGCCCATACATAACCAAACTCATTGCTTAAATATGGATAAATATGAATTTAAAAAAGCATGCTAGTAAAAAATGCATGAGACATTAGTATTAACGTTTGTGTAAAAGACTTTATTGAAAAAATGTTTTAGCAAAACCTTTTTAATGTTAAATACGTTCCGACATCTAAGTTTGAAATAAAATTCTAGAAATTCTGACTCTATTAAATGATTACGCAATTACCTCAAAGCGTTCAATTGAAATATTATAAAGTTTCAAAAGTATTCCTCTAACGAAATGAATTCCTCTAACGACAGTGCCAATTCTAAGAATCTTTGATGTTCTGAAATAAGAGAGATTCCAATTTTTTTTCCTTTCCACTTTGTTTTGATTACGTACAAGTCAAAATTGCCCATACATAACCAAACTCATTGCTTAAATATGGATAAATATGAATTTAAAAAAGCATGCTAGTAAAAAATGCATGAGACATTAGTATTAACGTTTGTGTAAAAGACTTTATTGAAAAAATGTTTTAGCAAAACCTTTTTAATGTTAAATACGTTCCGACATCTAAGTTTGAAAAAAAATTCTAGAAATTCCGACTCTATTACACGATTAATAAATTACCTCACAACTTTCAATTGAAATATTATAAGGTTTCAAAAATATTCTTTGAAAGACAATGGAACAAACTAAATAAGTAACAGTTTCTATTCTCTTTCCAAAGGTTTTGTCATTTTTGGAAGTTAATTTTTGACGAAAAATATTGAACATCTTTCTTTTATTCAACATTCTTCAGAACGGTTTTCCCTATAAAAGTTTCGATTTTTTTTCTCTTTCATTTTTATATTTTTATAATCAACTTTTTGTTGCCACTATATATAAATGAAAGTTATTTTTTGATATTTCAAATTTCGATAAAACTAACTTAATGTTAATTTACTTTTACTTTATAAAAATACTTCTTAAATTAAAATCTAATGTATAAAATAATGTGTAATAAATCTATCTTAAACAAAATTGAAATAATTATTTCTCAATATTCTCAGATTGCTTTTTCTGCTGTTCTTGTTTCATCCAATAATTAGTTAAGTTTTAAGCTTTAATGCTTCAGAAATTGAAAAAATTAAAATTTTTATTTATAGCAATAAAAATCCAGTAATTAAATAAAAATACGTGTTTTTTTTTTAATTTCGGAACTTGCTAACCTATTTTGTAAGTTATCTGCAAATGCTCAAAAAGTCCATACAATTACCATATCATTTGATAAACTTTTAATGTAGGGGTTTAATTACTTTATATTTGTTTCAGTTTTTCCAAAAATATTCTTGTAATTTTCAATTACTTTTTTGACTTTTAAACAGTATTATGATAAATAACATAATTATATATATTATGTATATATAATGTTACAAGCGTGCGAGCGGAACGAAAACTCGCCAAAGATGGCGACGTTTAGCGAGGAGCCTCGCGTCAGCTCGATTGGTTTTGCGAAAGGAATAGTCCAGTAGCCGCTAGATTGTGCGCGTTGTTTTGGGAATTTTCACAAGATTCGGTGCACGCGCTTCTTCGGCTATATAAGGACGAGTAGCCGGAGTGAGTGAGTTAGTTGAGAGTTTGCTCTGAAATAAAAAGCGTCTCGCCGGACTAAAGGATTTGTGAGCTGTGCTTACGTTTGCTGTAAACGTTGTATTATTGGGCTTGCTGCGATTTACTGCTGCTGTGCTATACTGTAGCTGTTTTGCAGTCTGTTTTATTGTGCGTAAGACTTGCATTTACGTTGTAAGTGACTGTTGACTGCTGGATTGTATTTATCTGAATTTGTTACTCTATCAATTATCCTGTACATAACTGTAAATAGCTGTAAATAAATTTGTTTGTGCTGTACTCAAATAAAGTCCATTCAATCCGAACCCGCTACGCTAAAAACGTAACAACATATTATTTTGTATTTATTTATTTTTTAAATCGATTTTATGCAAAACTATCATTTTGTAAAATATTATTAGACATAATTTGTTAATTAGATATCATTTAGTTACATATTATTATATATAATGTGTTAACTAGATTTCATTTAGTTAAATATCATTAGATATCATTTGTTAACAAGATATCATTTTAAGAATTCAATTTACATTCTTTCAGTTTAAAAACGATTAAAAATCTGGTAGAAATTATTTAATATAAATTAATTTCCTGAAAACATACATATCTTTCATAAAAGTCTCCTTCATTAATTTGGGTGAAAATTCGAAACATTTCGGAAGGAAACCAGATGTTATCTTTCCGTATCCGTTTAGATTAAGTAATCTTAAATTAGTATTTACGACTCTAAATTTGTTGACTGTGGCTTCTAAGATAGGATGCCTTGGCCTTGCATTCTTTAATGGTGCTATCAAATTAAATAATTTCGCGCATTTGTAAATAGAATTTTATTTTAAAGTACTATAGATACATCAAAGAAATATGAATAATGTATTTGGAGCTCGCTGTAAATATAGATTAGAATTAAAAATACAATAAATTGTTACTGTTTAAGAAAATGCTCATCAAAGAAAGAGAAATAAAATAATCGTAAATAAATTTAAAAATTGCAAATTTAATAAAATTTTTAGCTTCGTCCATAAATTTATTTAATAAAAATTGCACATTTTAGCACGAAACTTTTGAGTTTAAGTATTTGCAACCTCCATTTTTTAAAATTTTATTAATTTTGATAATAATTAATTTCTTTAAATAAATATTAATTTTATTTCAATAAATAATTATTTAAAGAATTACTTTAACTTTTCTGTTAAGTTCGAATGAGATAAATCAAAATTTTACAAAAAACTTTGAAATAGTTTCTTAGAAAATTTTCAGTAGTTTTGAAAATTATTCTTAAAAAGAAATCACTTATGATATTTTATTTTGACTTATGATGGATTAATATTAGGAGCCAATTTTTATAGTGACTCAAAACCTACATTTTGGAACGTTGGAGTTCATCTAAACACAAAATTATCAAAACTATGAGTATCGAATAGAATAAAAAAATATTTTTTTAACTACATTTTGATACATTGGAGTTAACATAAACACAAATTTATCAAATTTATGAGTATTGAACGGAATAAAAATTGTTTTTTAAATTGCATTTTGATACTTTGGAGTTAATCTAAACACAAATTTATCAAAACTATGGATATTAAATAGAATAAAAATTGAATTGTGTTTTAAATACATTTTAACAACATGTTGAATTAATCTAAACACAAATTTTTTAAAACTATGGGTATTAAACAGAAAAGAAATTGTTTTTAAACTGCATTTTAATACTTTGGAGTTAATCTAAACACAAATTTATCAAAACTATAAGTATTGAACAGAATAAAAATTGTTTTTTAAACTACATTTTGAAACTTTGGTGTTAATCTAAACACAAATTTATCAAAACTATAAGCATAAAACAAAATAAAAATTGTTTTTTAATTATTATTAAAATGGAAAAATTGCCCTTTACTTCTAAAAAGTGTTAAAATTAAAATAGGTTGGTAATCGGAACCTGAGAGAAATAGAAAGAAGAGTTTTGCTTTTATAGACTTTCAGTATTTATTTACTTTTTAAATATTAAAAAGGAGCAACATATGATTTTATTATGATCATATCAAATTTCTAAATGATTGATATTTATAGGAAATTGTTCTAATATCCTATAAATTATCTTGTATGCAAAGACATAATATAGTAACTAACAGATACGTTGGAATATAAAATAATTTAATAATTAGAATACATTTTTTAAATATTATTTTTCAAATTTTGATTGGAATCACATAAATCGTTTTAATCATTGTTGTTTCCCAGGAAGTTGACCTTGAAGAATATTGTATGTATAAAAGAAATGTAATAAGAATTATCTTTTAGAACTAATTCATTCAATTCTTCCTATAACTTACATTGTTATAAGCCATTTTGGCAATTCTCAAAATAATAATAGCAAATATTTTGCTTACATAGCTTTGTTAGTTAGCATTGTACATTTATATTTATTAATCTCCACTATTGATTAAATATGTTTTCTAATTAGTTATTTTGAAAAAAATCATTCAAAGTTCTGTTAAAATATTATTTCAAAAAATTTTATTCAGTGATTTTATATAGTTCTATTACAT
Source organism: Argiope argentata (assembly GCA_026289955.1). Classification (NCBI taxonomy): domain Eukaryota; kingdom Metazoa; phylum Arthropoda; class Arachnida; order Araneae; family Araneidae; genus Argiope; species Argiope argentata. The sequence continues at coordinate 11,448,783 of JAOUZG010038069.1, read as the reverse complement.
AATACAATAATTACATATTACATATCAATTTTAACTAAGATATTTGATTTTTTAATCTTATTTTATTAAGTTATAAAATTTGCAGATGATTAAGAACAGTTTCATAACTAATATGTTTTGGTTACCTCTTAACTCAAAAAGAATTCCGTCAAATATATATTAACACTAAAAACAGCTCCACATCGTGGCTCAGATTGTAACTAGTAGATCGAAGCTGTAATGTAAATAAGAGATTATGAGTTCCTACTTCAATCTACATGAACTCTTTCATAAATTTTCATATATATCACATATTTTTTATGTGTATTTATTTGCATTTTATGACGGTAATAAATTCATTTTTTAAAAAATAGCCATCCTTTTTTATAATCCTCATCCAACTTTCCTATCAGACTTTTGATTCTCTTCTAGTCTTATGAAATTTAGAAAAATTTCTGGTAAGGGGAATATATTTTTTGTCACTTACTTGAAATTAAACAGAATTTGTAGGAATTGTTGCATTGACTTGAATTGACAATCTAAGAAACTTCAGAATAATTGAAACCGTGTTGTGAATAATTGAAGCGAATTGAATAATTGAAACCGTTGTGTTGTACTGAAGTAGGAGACAGTGATGTAAAATATAGTCATGCAAGAGCTGACATAAAAATATGCTGACGTCCTGGCACAAGGCGATTGCATCTCCTTCGTCATCGGGGTGTCCTGCGTTCGAGGCTAGGTTCCGGCATGATTGTTTCTCATATGTTCTATCTATGAGATGTGTGAATGTGCCCATCTGTAAAAAGGGGCTGTGCAAGAGAGTATGATGTACGAATAACTAAGACGTACTTAGTTACCCTTGAATTGTACTATTTAAAACAAGAGATGCACCTTCAGCTTTAAATCGCTGATTGGGTCAGCTATCTTGTCCATG
>JAOUZG010038069.1:11420314-11447470 GCA_026289955.1 Argiope argentata | reverse complement strand
TAAACCCAAATTTACCAATAAAAATTATTAAGAAATTAGCATATAAGTTTAATTATTTAAAAAATTTATATTAAGAAACCAAAATTTAAGTTTTTAAGGTTTGTATTACTTCATACACTGAAAGTGTAAACAAATTAAAAATCAAATTGAAGTTAACGAAAAAATTCTGCATAAGAAAATATAATTTCCTGCTTCTATAAATAATATAAACAAAATTTTAAGTATGTTGTAATTGTTGTTAATCCTTTTTGGATTGAATTAAAACAAAGACAAAAAAAATCAGGGAAAGAGGGGTGTAGTAACTCCTGAGGGTGAGCACTAAAGAGAAGAAGTCACATTTCAGCTGATATGAAGCTGACACTCAGAGTACCTTTTAAAGTGTGTGTGTGTGGAGGGGTCAAACACCACACAAGTGGAACAAAGGGTAAAGAACTACCAAGACCGAACCCAGAATGCCTAGGTCATGGCGAAGAAGTGCCACCGTCAGAAAATAACGTCGGCAAATTTTACGTACAATATAATTTTTTCCAAAATTCAGAAGTCTGATGAACGCTTGAAGTTGTCCTGTTATATATAAAGCCAAGTTATAGAATGATTGACGTAAATTGTACATCTTATCATATCAAGCCTGTAATACCGCAATGCCGTATACAAAAAGATTGTCTCTCCAATTCACCAAATCATCTAGATATTTATCATAACATGGTAAAAGATAGTTAATCAATCCATATTGCATATTTATTATCATAATATCTAATTAAAATAATGTTGGCTATAATTCTAAATATATTGCCGTGTCTGATAAATATAGTTTCAAATTTTAAAAGTAAAATATCAAAAAATGGCTTCGATATATAAAAAAATGCAATAACACTAGACTAACGCGTATTTACTATCATAACTCCATCAAGAAAAGGTATATGTATTCGTGCCAGCACGAAATAACAATATATTCATTTAAAACAAACACCAACGTGCTTTATCAGTCACTGTCTTTCCTCTAGCATTTAAACCCAAATGTAAATTTTGGCATTACATATTTTGATATCATTACAGCCACGCTTATTCATGAGCGCGAACACAAAAACATAGACCTCAGAAATATTAATATAGTTATGAATATTAAATGAAGGCATACAAAGTTGCAACAAGAAAGCAAATCATCCTGAAAGACAAAGCCCACCAGAAAGAGGTTTCCATCGCCAGCAGAAGGACAAGTCATGGTCTAATGTAGATAAATTCATCTATCACACCTGGAGAAAATTTCATGTTTAGATTATGTTTCACACACTGTTCCTTTCACTCTTCATTAAAAGTGGAACGCAAAGATAAGAATCTCAACGCACTATCTTCATGCAACGTCATCCATCATACAGCAAATCATATCCTTCCGCTACATTTCTCCCTTGATTTTTCTTGCACTCATCATGAACAAGCCAAACTACTCGCCACCATTTTTGGTTGATTTGGGAGAGAAAATTGAGCGGGAAAGAGTTCCAAACTGTCAGTCGGGATACACTCTATTTTAATTAAAAGTTTTCGAAATTTTTATTCGGTGGAATATCAGTGGGGAATTATCTTTAGATATATTTGTTTTCTAGACAATTTTGTTCTTTAAAAGAACATTTTTGTGAAATTTTGTGTAGGAGTATTTTGTGTGCTAGAAATGCAGGATAAACTATTGGATACATAGCAACCAAATGTGGTAAATATAAACTAGAAGGTGAGAAGCATTTTAATATTAGTTAATTAGAATGTTAATGTATATTCGTTAAATTAAAGGTTTATTGTTTTGGAAAAGGACATTTTGTTTTTTGCAAATATTAAAGCAGAGAATTGTCTTTTACACAAATATTTTAGATTATATTACTAAAATAGTATCCAATATTAGATTGGATTCTAATTCATTACGATCTAAAGTTTTGAAAAAAAACAGCTTTACTTGGATTTTTGCTTTTTAAAACATTGTCCCAAGATTCTTATTTAGGAATATTATTGAAAATATTTTCATTGTTTCATTAAATAATGAAAATAGAATAGCATTTTCTGTTTGAAATATTAAATTAGAGGGACAATAAGAGGCTTAATACAATTTTGATTGTATTAAGTATCTTAATACAATCTGAATTAGATTGGATACTAATTCATTGCCATCTAAAATGTATTAAAAAAATGCAGTGTTTTTGAAAAACAAATAGGCTTTTTTTTATTTTTACTTCTTAAAACATTGTTCCAAGACTCTTATTTTGGAATAATATTGAAAATATTTTCATTGTTTCATGAAATAATTAAAATATAATAGCATTTTCTGTTTGAAGTGTTAAAGTAGAGGGACATTAAGAGGCTTCATACAATTTTGCTTAAACTTTTAAATACGCTATATTGTCAAGAGATTCACTTTAACTTATAAGAAAAATTGTACGTTTTTAGGAGTAACCTAATAATCAAACTAGGCACAGATTTAATTTCATTTTTTTAAAAATCCTATTGAAATGATGATTGCTAAAGGCCAATAATATCCTGTATAAGTTCATTTATTACCTTTCTTTTTAAATGAAGCATAAACTTTGAAATAAATTTTGAATCAAATTTTCATCTAAATTTTAAATAATTGCAGTGCTCGTTTAGTAAATAATTTTTCTAAACTATAATTTAAAATATAAAATGATCCTGTATGTAGAATTCATATTATCTAGAAATTCTCAAGGATATATTAAATTCCTAAAGTTTAGGCTTAATAACAATGAGGACTACTATAGGAATTCAGGTTACTTTCTTCGACATTATAAGTTATTCTTTGCAATATAACGTTGCATTAAGAAAATTTTCGAATTCGTAAATGTAGCTGATGTTATTTTACTTCATACATTACTTATTATCTCATTTAAAATTTCTGAATAAAATAGCATGATAATCATGTTTACTACCTTAACTAATGTTTACTACAATATAGAAGCGGAGCGAATTAATTAGCATTTCCTTATTTTATACATCAATTTTTAACGTATTTCAAAGTATGCACCCTATTTTTGAATAAAGAGAATATTATATTAATGTTTATAATATGCCCTTCTACTCTTTTCAGCAAAAGATTATCTATGATATGATTAAATTTAAGATGTTCATTTGAAGTTATAGTATTGAAAACAGTTCATTAAAGCTTATCTATTCTAAAGAAATATGCAAAATTTTGTGTACAAATGTGTAGTATAGTTAAGAAAACAGAGTATAAGATTTGTACCAATTGATCAGAATAATAATAATAAAGATTAAAATGAAATCTGCTATGCATATTTCCATGTATCATGTCAATACATGATTTCTTGAACGGCCAAGCATCATGTGTTCGTGCAAGTAAAATTATAATGTTAATCATTTTTTTTGTTTTATTGAAATTTTAGTATTGGAAACGATCAAAATAACTTTGTCTTTCATTTAGAGTTTTAAGAAAATATCACATTTCCTATTTATTTAATTTTATATAATCACGAGCTCAAAATGACATTTTTCTTGGTTTTATTTGCTGTAGTCATTAACTTATTTTTTTTTAATCACAGTTTTTTTAAATGCAATGGCAGCGCATTATTGGAAGCTGATTTTTTTGAGATGCTCATGCAGATAAATAAATTTCAATTCTTTGCCCATGCATTTTTGTTGATGTCAAAACCCTCATCCCCAAAACAACATCATGTTCTGACATGATAATAATACATGAATAGAAATTTTCGCATCATGATTTACACATAAATTTTCCTTCTTTTATCCTCTATTTTTTCCGTTATACAGATATGTACAGTCTCAAAAATATATTCCACTAATTCCTAAAATTTCAGCAAAAAGCAACCCACACAGTTTGAATTATTATTTTTTTTTTTTGCTTCAGAATATTACATGTGTATATATAATACTTTTGAATAAGGAGAATATTATATTAATATTTAAAATATGTTCTGCCACGCGTTTAAGCGAAATATTTGATTGCATTTTACGGTATGATTAAATTAAACATGTATATTTGAAGTTATAATATTAAAAGCAGTTCTTAAAAGCTTCTCTATTTTGTAGCAATATGGAAATTTGGTGTACAAATGCGTAGCATAGTTAAGAAAACATAGTATAAGATTTGAACTATTTGATCAAAATAATAATAAAACATCAATAGAATTTTTCACATCATGATTTACATGATTTTTTATTTGTGTTACATCACAGTAATGCGAGTCTCAAAAATATATTCTACGAATTCGTAGAATTTTAACAAAAACTGCACACACGGTTTGAAATTTTGTTTCAGAGTATTACATGTGAATATACCCTAGTTTCGAATAAATATATAAACTATTAATATTTATAATTTGTGTTGCCACTCTTTTCACGGAAATATTTTATTTCAATTTATGGTATGATTATATGTAAAATGTACGTATGAAGCTATAATATAGAAATCAATTTATAAAATATTCTCCATTATGAAGAAATATACAAGGTTTTGTGTATAAATGCTCAGTATAGTTAAGAAAACATTGTATATCATTTGTACCAATTGATCAAAATAATAATAAGATAGGAATAGAATTTTTCACATCTTGATTTACATCGAATATTTCCTTCGTCTTGTTCTCAATTTCTTTAGTTATGCTACATCAGAGACACAGACAACAAACAACATACATAACGTTTGAAATTTTGTTTCATATTACAGATGTTATTACATATACATAAATATTACAGGTGTATATACTCTATTTTTGAATAAAGAGAATATTATATTATTATTTATAATATATGTTCTGCCTTGCTATTCAGTAAAAGATTATCTATGGTATGATTAAATTTAAGATGCTCATATGAAGTTAGAGCATTCAAAACAGTTCATTAAAGCTTTTCTATTTTCAAGCAAAATGAAAAGTTTTGTGTACAAATGCGTAGCATTGAAGAAAACATAGCATAAGATTTGAACCATTTGATGAAAATATTAATAATAATATAGGAATATAATTTTTTGCATCAAGATTTGCACAGAAATTTTCATTAATCTTGTCCTCTATTTTTTCAGTTATGTTTTATCATATGCAGATGAACAGTCTCAAAAACATATTCTACGAATTTGTAGAATTTCTATAAAAACCACACATCGCTTGAAATTTTTTTTCAGAATATTACAAGCGTTAAAGTTCGATAGCAGTAATCATTTTTCATTGCAACATTTATAATAATTTCATTCTTTTTTTTTTGAGATTTGCGTACTCATGTTGGAATTAATTCAATAAAAATTAATTCATAAAGCAATTATTCAATTAATTTCAATGCAAATGAAACTGAAAACTCCTTTGTTAGAGGAAAAGAATATTTTCAGAAAACTGAAGATTTAAAAAGATATTCAATGAAAAATAAATAATTAATTAGGGTTTTATTAAAAAGTGTAAAAATGTGTTATCTGAACATAGAAAGAGATAAAATTCTTTTATGTTTAATTTTACATACAGAGACATAATCAACTCTTTTTTTGCTATAGAAAGTTTTTGTGAGATAATTAAAAGTCAAAAGCTATTACTCATATATCAAGGTTTCTAAAAACTACAAAGTATGATGAAATAAACTGAAAGACTAAGAAAGGAAACTTAATTTCTTATCAAAATATATGATCATTTATTACATTATTCTAAATTTAGCCTTTTTCTAATCTAATTTAGCAATTTTTTTTCTTTCCAAAAGCTTAATTATATAATATTCCGTTTCTTATTGATGGTGTCATAGAATAAAGAGTATATAATAAAATAAAGAATAAAAAGTAATTTATCTCATTATTACTTATACTTTTTAATAAGTTATTCCTTTATGTGATGATTAATTTTTCCTGTAAAAAGATATGTAATATTCAGATTTATATTGATCAAAATAAATAATAGTTAATCATCTATTATACTTGATTAGTAGGAAATTTCCTTTTCAAATTATTAATTTTTTTTAGAAAATGAATATAATTTATGAATAACTGACTGTATTATAAATTATAATTCAGTATTATTATAAGATTATATACAGTTTGAATATAACATATACAAAGACATAATCAAGATTATTTCTTTCATTGTTACAAAACTGATTTTTTTCATAATAATTTTAATTTCAGAATTGTATTCTTTTAATTTATTTATAAATTTATTTTTAGCAAGCATTTGTTTGCAGACTGTTTTTTATTTTTATTTTATTATATGGATCATTTTCATTCATGATATCGAACATTTTCCTCTTATAGTTTTGAGCATTTTCATTATAATTCGATATTATAATAATTACTCTTATTTTCTTTTTGATTCTAAATAATAGCATCCATTATATTTTGTTAAATATAAGCAAAAGGTTTTTTTACAATTAAATAGAGAAAAAAGGATTTTTATAAATTTTCAATTTTGAATCAATATTTTAAATCAATAAATTTCAAGGGACTCTATTTTAATTCTTTTTTGTAGTATTTCTAATTTAAATGCAGTTTAGAACATATATTATTATTTCTTATATATACTGTCCCTGAATTACTGTGGCTATACAATTTACGTTAATCAATCATTTTTATAATATTTAATCATTGAAGTATTCATATTTTTCTTATATAAAAATATTCTTTTGTGGTGGCGGCTATTTCGTCTAGATTTAAATTTTATCTTCCCTTAATTTCCATATACATTTGCATATCTATATCCAAAACATTTTAATAAATAAATATCCATCATATATCTGAGATGATATGGCTGTTATCAGTCTAATATTCAATGCTTTATTTTCGGAATTTTATTTTCTAGTCAAAGTTAGTAGGTTCTTGGAATACTAAGTCAGTATAGGATTTTATTAAGTCTGAGAGGAATAGTCGGTAAATTTCTGTTGAAATATCGTGTTTTGTTTCCTATATCAATATTCTAATCAAACTTAAGTTTCTGGATTATCTTTAGAATCTTCAGACTTCTTATCAAGAATTGTTTATTAGTATAAAAATAAATGTCGTATTATTCTTCAAGTTCTTCCTCAAGCGCAATTTATATCGATGTATAAGCCAACATTGTTATTCAGTGATTCATTGCCATTTTAGTATAAATACGATGGAGGATTAAATTACATATTTACAAACTATCTTTTCAAAGAAAGTTTCTTCAAGTTGGATATTTTTACTCCAATAAGGAAGTAACATAACATTTTGGAATTTCTATCTCTAATTAAGCAAAAGGAAGTGTGCTTTTTTAATTTCTAGACTATTATTACAATGCCTTTAAAAGTGTTGAAAATAATCTAGTTCACTTTAACTTGAACAATAAGATTCCAAAATGACACTGCTATTTAAATCGTAAATTGAAAATTCGCAAAGTGCATATATCTATCCATTTTCTTACGGTATTCTCAGAAATACAATAAACTCAAAAATATATTTTAGGATTATAGACGTTAAAATTTTGTATAACATTATTTTATCAAGCTAAACTTTAGCATGTTATTGTTTGTGGATTAGTATGCAATACGTAAATTGTGTCGTGTGATAGGCTTAGTGAAAATATCTTTCAAAATTCAATTTGCAAAAAGCGAACTACTGAGTTTAGAGGTGCCAAATATAGCAAATATTATTTTTTTTCAAGTAGTAATCAATAAAAAAGTTTTTTTCTTTAGATTTAATGAACCGTTATTAAAATAATTTTCTTCAATAACATCAAAGCATGTTACCGCAATGAACCAACTATATACCCACTTTAAAAAATGAAAAATAATGCATTGACATCACTTTTATTTCCTTACATTTTCCCTGATTTTAATAGTTTTTAGATGAAATTTAAAATATAATTTACAAAAATACAATGTGTAAAATTATAATAATAATTTATTACATTTTTATGATTGCGTGTTTCGACGATACCAAATAAAGTTTTGTGTACCTATTTACATCTTCGCAGTTTTATATTTGAAAAAAACTTGAAGATAAAATAACGAATAAAGCTTAAAACATTATCAGGTTATGAAGATTCAAAGAGTCATAATCCCTTTTACAATTTCTTAAGAACTATTTCTCGTTGTAAATCTTGCGTAATTAATGAAGAGCTCTTCCGATTCAATATTCACATTTTTTCCTTAAACAACTTAGTTATTATCTCATAGTTTTATAGTTAATATTTCATAGAATAGAGAGTGAATATAATTTATACTACAAATTTGAAACTTTATTACGTTAATAATAATTTTAAGACTACTTAGTGTAACTTGTATGTTTTTTAAACATCTATTTCTGAAAAATAAATAAAAATATCAAGCCAGGCAACAAATAAAGATAAAAATTTACAAATATAAGTACTATGTATCGAATTATCTTGTTGTCAGTATTGTCTATTCTGACTGTGATAAAAGTGACCCATATCTTATACTTCAATAAAAACTAGTCACGTTAGTGAGCATATATGCATTTGAAGCAGCAAATTTTGTTTTTACTAAGTCGAATAACCGAAAATACCATGGTAAAATCTAATCTCGAACCCATAATTTACCAATCCGCATGACGCCATTTGGATTTTAAAAAATGCTCAACATTGCAAATCGCCTTGCAGAAATTTTGTAATTTATATATAATGCATTTGGCGCTGATCGTAAAATAAAAAATAGGCAATAAAAAATTACCTCCATCAACAAGCATCATCATCATGACTCCAGTTTTAGATTATCGTATAATAAGCCATAATATACGGTTTTTTTGTTGACTTTTATAATCTTTTTTTAAATTATAGCAATACTTAATATTCTGTGCTACGCTTGTATATTGAAAGAAACACTCTATTAGATTCTCAGCTATAAATTTATCATATTTGACATATTGTTTGTTTCTTTAGTTAAGTATTAAATTACAAAAGATCTCAAAATTTTTATCTTTTTTTTAAATTTGTTCAATCAAATTTCGTTCAAAAAAGTTTCATATTGCTAAATTTTTTAATTAGATTTTCATAACATACATTTTATATCATTGCATTTTTAATTAATCTTCAGAATGTTTATATTGCTACAAATCCACACCATTACTTCATCGAATCTATCAATCATATATTTTACCCGAAAATAACATTATATTTTAAGTCATTCCTTTTTATATACATTAATATTAACTATTTCTTTTTAATAACGTGATGAGGTTTTAAGACTGGTTCTTTTTTGTACAACTTGTGTGAACTAATTAATATATTTTTAATTCTGAATCCAACAACAATACAATTAAGCTAAATTGGGATGAAATCGGAGAATTAAATCAAAAGTATTATTCTGCTATGCGCAAGAAAAAAAGTCATTTTCTTTTTATAAGACGTTTATCATCTTTCAGGAAATAAATCTGACAATATATTATTTAGTAAAGTCAATTTGGTACATTTTTTGTCTTAATACCTAACACAGTTCTAGATTATTTACACCAATAAATAGTTGTAGTAGTTTATTCTGAAAGCATTAATAACGTGATATTTATTAAATAAATTCGGTTTGAATCTAAGACTATTATCTACCTTTCAACTGCAACAAATTTAAACGATTGCAATTCAAAATTTATAGCTGTCGCCTTCAGGAAATAAGAAATTAATCATAACACTAGAAGCCCTCAACAGTCTTTCAACCTTGAAATTACAAACTATTTGGGAGAGTTATTCCAAAGGCTTTGTTCTGAAACGATCTAATGCTAACATTTGATGTGGTGAGCCTGAAAGTTTCGACCTTCAATTTTATTCTTTAAAAGAAAAGATTTACGAACAAAATTTTTATGTGTTCGGTGAAAACAATCTGTTATATTTATTACGTCAGCTTTATTTTATTTGAAGGTTATTTACAGTTTACTGGCTATATATATATATATATATATATATATATATATATATATATATATATATATATATATATATATATATAAAATATTTTCACTTTTATTTTTGGCATCGTTATATACCATATCTAGTTTAGATTAATTATTAATCGTAAATATTCAGTTAATTGCCGGCCAACTGGCAAAAAGGAAGTGCGTCATCCTCACGATCTGGGCACCCCAGTTTCGAGTCCCGGTTAGGGCATAGTTGTTTTACTGTGAAATGTGTGAATGTGCCTCTCTGTAAAAAGGGTTTGTGCGAGCGAAGGTGTGTGTGTCATGCTCATTTGAGCTAGAAGTCAGACTTCTGTCCTTGGGTGCTCAAGGGTTCATACCCTCAGAAGCTACTGCACCCCCTCTTTCCGTTGTAAAGTCAACCCGATATCATAATTCAGTTATTTCAGTTACTTTTACGATAAAACCTCATAAATTCATTTTATTCTGCATAATTATTCTGTAAATATGTAAAAAAAGTAAGTTGTCATAAATATTCTAATCGAAAAAAGTTATTTTATGAAATTATCAAAATCGTATAATGAAGAAATAATTGATGACAATTAATCTTAAGCATAAATTTACATACTGTTATTGATGCTACTTGAGAAAATATAACTCTAATTGCTTACATTTTTTATGCCTTACCGACAACAGTTTTTAATGAAAGAACATCGTAAATTTGAAGGACACGAAGAATATCAATTTGTTAATATTATTTTAAACATATGATATATGTAGCAAATTTTCGCATTGAAATTCGAACTTATTTCATATCCTAAATTGAACATCTTCTTTATCCAAAACACTCGTAAACGTTTGTTAGAAATATAACACACTTAATGTTTATTTGCTGATTAATCTTCATTTTCTTCAAACACAACCGACGAACATTAATTGTTTAGCATCCGTTTTATGAAGCACTTAGCAAAAAATTACTTCAAGAAAAAAATATTACAATTAGAGGGATAAATGATTATTGCTAATTATTATTCTGCATAATAATTGCATAATTATATTTTCATTACTTAATAACTTGAATGGATAAGAGAGTAGCCACTTTTATGAAGATATAATCTTAAGTATCCTTGAGAGAAAGCATAGCTAATTAGAATTTATCAACAAACATTCTCTCTAAAATAATTATATACCCTATTTAAATTATTTTCTGAGAGCTAACACTTGAATGCTAAAAGTTTTTAAACTTTTGTTCGATTTTACAAAACAAATCTATTAATTATTATATCAAAGTTAAGGATCATAATTAGCTTCGAATGATGTTAGTGATTGTCATTTCATAAATACATATTTTGATATATTAACGGAAAATAGAAGGCATAACTATATATATTCTTTATAGAAAAACTGTTTTATTTAGACTTCAAAAGAGGCACGTCTTGCCCATGAAGGAAAAATGTAAAATATGTCACACAACTTTATAGACGGAAAAGTTCGGAACAAACGATGCATCATTGTGGTGCAAAAAATATTTTCGAACTCAAGATTTTCTGAAGCTAGCATTTGGTTATTTTCTTAAAACAATATAGATACATTTTTCTTCCCATAAGTAGGAATTATTTGCGCTAAGAAAAGTATTTTATTTTAATATTTATTACATCAATAATCTAATTTTATCATAAATAAATTTATACTTGTTAATGATCTATTTCGCAATGCTTTGTTAAGTATATATGTATTTAAGTAATAAAGGAGCTTAATAACAAATACCAAAATTCACATGTAAAATTGTGAGAAGTAGACCTCTGTTTTAATTAAATATACTTTTTTAAAGGTAGATTTATTTGAAGTTAAAATGGAAAATTTTTGAAAAAAATGTATTTGAAATTGTTTGAAAAGAAAAACAATTTAATTATAATATCAAGTATGCTTAAGCATTAAATTTTCAAATCAGCAATTAGTAAATTTACAATTAAAAAATAACATCATGGAGATTTCTTTATCCCTAAATTGCTATAAAGTCGTTTTAAAATTAAAACTTCTATATTGCATATATATTTCTTAAATAAAAAAGTACTTATTTAATAAGAAACTAGTTATTATTTTTTTAAATTTATGTCCCCCTATAGCAGAAATTCTTAAAAATACCCCAAAAAGAAGCACATAAATATTATTGTTTATATATATTGCTAATTTTACTATAATTGTTGAAATTGAGTTGAATTTCCTGAATGGGCCGGTATCTAGATTTTTTGGTATATTTTAGCACAATAAATAATTTTGGCTCAACCGCTGTAAAGTCTGATATATATATAAAATTTAGGTAATAATCCGGTTCAACTTAAGGACTCAAAATATAATTCATAATATTTATTTACTTTCCAAAATTTATTCCTATCATATTTATATATATTACCAAATTTCTTGATAAAATGAAAAAATTTTGTATGGAATTCCATTACACATTATCTTAATATATATTTTTTTCTAGAAAAAACTAAATGAAGTGAATGTCATATAATTTAATTTACTTTTAGAATCACTGAACAAAACAGATTAGCTTATTATAAAAAATCTATTTTGTACCCATGTTTCTTTATATTATTTTCTATCTACTCGTTACACTTTTTAATGAACTACTTCTTTATTTTGTCTAGAGTCTATCAAGTGAAAATTCTATAACACCATCCTAACAAACTCTAGATAATTGAGAATGCCTGAGTTTCTTATAATTTCTTCTGAAGGAAACTCAAAACACAAGATACTGGGAACAAGCTCGCTCCATGTACACCTTGTTTCCGGTAATCTCAATTTAATCCTCACTACATCCTCTAAGCGAAAATCAAAGTCTATGAACTTAGCGGAAAACCAGAAAATGTCAATATTCATCTTCCCACTGGCTCGGAGTTCGATTAAACTTTGAGGGTGGATGGAACATGCAAGTTAGAGCATTTCATTAAGTATCGTTTTTACAGCATCAGACCTTCCCCCGCCTGTAAGCTTTTTTTTACCTCCTCTATCCACCATCGGTGACGGTTGCAGAACCTGCATTGAAAATGATTGAAAAAAAGTAGTGGAAAACATAAACAAAAAATATTATCCCATCAGCCGAAAGATCGTCTGTTCCACGTGCTAAATTCTCACCACATGAGGCAAGGGAAAAAAATAGTATCTATATTGGTAACAGGTTAACTGTGGTGGGGAGAGAGGCACCCCCCAAAACGTGGATAAGAGCTACGATAGTGAGGCAAGGAAAATTAATTCACGCAAAGCGTTAAGCGAGATGCACTGCTTCATAAATTGCAGGATATATCTTTTGTTTCGAGCGAAGAATCAATAGCTGCCTCTAGGAAACGGAGAGGAATTTCTGGGGGTAGGGTAGAGATAACACTTTTTTTCCCCTGTGAAAAAAGGAGTTTTTTTCCCTTTGAATTTCGAGAGACAATGTTAATTTACTCTAAAAATTAGTTGTGAATCTAAATTTAAATCAAAAAGATTTTATCATCAAATGGGAATTTTACGAAACTTTTTCTAAAATATTTCGTTCAATATTAATTATTTACGAATAATATATTAAGATATATGATGGAATTATTGTAAAAAATATCTGATTCGTAAAAAAATATCTGATGGAATTATTGTAAAAAATATCTGATTCGTAAAAAAATATCTGATGGAATTTTAAGTTCAGCAGTGATAATTCTTGTTAGAAAAAAACAATCTTTTCATCTTGAAATTTGTTATTTGTATTTTCATTTATAGCATTATCGTGATTATTGATTCATATTAAATGTTAGGTGTTATCATGTGATTCAACAATCAACTGATAAGTTTACACTAGAAATAAAATTCTTGCTGGGAAGCTAAATTTAAAATTATGATTTTTTATTATTAGTCCTTTAAGGAATTTAGATAATTGCTGAAGGAAAGCAATAATTGAATAATAAAATAAAGGGTAATTAATTAAGTGAATAATTGTCTAAACAATTCATTGAAGAAAGCATAATAATTCAATATTAATTAGCGTAAATATTTTGTAAAAAATATCTGATGGAATTTTGACTAATTGGCAGTGACAATTCTTGTTAGGAAAATTGAAATTTGTTATTTGAGTTTGCATTTATAATCTTATCCTGAATATTGATTAAGATTAAATGTTAGATGTTATCATTTAATTCAATTATCAACTGATAAGTTTAGGCTAGAAATAAAATTCTTGATGGAAATCTAAATTTAAAACTATAATTTTTATGATTATCAATTATTTATTGAATTTAGATAATTGCTAAAAAAGCTAATTAAGTAATTAATTAATCAAACATTTCATTGAAGAAAGCATAATAAATATAGTTTGATTAATCGTCATAATAGTTTTTATCCATAAAATTAAATAATAAAAAAATTGTATTCATGAAATTAAATAATAAATAAATTTGTATCAATAAATATCCATATCTATTTTGTATCCATAAAATTAGATTTATAGATTTTCATCCATAATTTAGATTAACAAACAATCTACTAAGTTTACGCTAGAAATAAAATTCTTGATAGGAATCTAAATTCAAATCTGTTAATTTTTTATATAAATCCTGCAACTAATTTAGTTTAAGAATTTCGTTTAAGAATGTATAATAAATATAATTTGATTAATAATCATGACAGTTTTTATCCATAAAATTACATTTGAGATATGAGAAAACAAATAATTCTTTATACATTTATATTATTCTTATAGACTGTATGAAAATCCAAATGCTCTACAAAGAAAACGAATTTAGGCGAACGCTGTCTTCTTTATTAATCTTATGAATTAATAAATGTGCTTTCTAAATGATTTAATTAGTTGAACTACCAGAAAAATGTGAATATAAATGTATATTTTGTTCTGATACAAAATTCTGCAAAAAATAATTATTTTAACTAATAGTTAATCGAAATTTTTCCAACAAGACAAGATATCATGAAATTTAATAAGCTAACACTTGCAATTAGTTAGTAAGAAACGTGAAATTAGTAAGAAACTAATATATAGTTAGTAAGAAACGAGAAATATGGAAATAGTTTTTTTTTCATTTGCCATATTTTTGAGAAATTGAATTTTATAACAATTTGAATATTTAATCTTAAAACTATTCTCTTGATGATTATACAGTAAAATAATTTTCCCCTCATAGGTTCATATTTTGTAATAACAACTTGAATAGATTGAAAATTACCAAAAAATGACTTTTTTCAGTAAAAGTAGTAAACAATACTGAAACAATAAAATCATGTTACATTTATATACCCATCAGTGATTATTTCTTTAAAAAAATAGATACTAATCGTTCAATCCTCTTAATTTAAATCCATTGGGAAAATAATGCTAAAGTCATATCTAAACAACAAAAAGAATAAAGACAGCAAATATTTGCTCTCAGATTATATTCTTACTGAAGATCAAAGAGAAAAGAAATCAATAAAAAGCTTTAATTTATAAGAAAAGAAAATAATTCATTTACGAACTTTACATTCTGCTATCTAAATCAGTTTCTTAAAGAAATAAACAAATTTACAAAGCAATAAAGTTCTTTCTTTTGCAGTTCAAAGTAGTATTTCTTTTGTATTTAAACAAATAATTTTTGAAGTACAGATCCAATATTTTTTAATTATTAAGTAATTTTACAGCTTCTTGGATTGATAAAAACTTGTTATAAAATAAATTAAGTTTATAAATGGTCCATTCATTAAATAAAAATCCATAGTCGAAATTTTTCATTTGTTTTTAATATGCTCAATATTAGAAATCTCTAATTTTAAATTCATTTTTTTAATTTTTTTTACGAATAGCAATATGGCTATTGACAAAAATAAAAAATAAGGTACTTTAAACGAATATAAAAAGATAAAAAGATAATTTTATTAGAATTATTAACATTCAAAATAATTAGAATCTGAAATAGCAAAGGACAATCATGATGCTCAATTTCTTTAATCAATTAATTATTTTTATCAAATTAAATGCTACATTTTTTTCAATTTTTTTTAAAAAACATTTTAGGAATAATATGCTGAGTTTACAAACGGCTAGTTATAAAACGGTAAGTAGGCAGAGCATGCATAGAAGAGGACTGATTTCTGTTTTCCACAATTTTATAAGACATATTCAAGCTTTCCATGTTTGGCTATAAATTGCCACTTTGGCGTCCCTAAATTTTTTTCTTCACTGCATACATAATATTAAAATGATGGATATTTACACAAAAAAACGTAGTTAAAAAAAGGTTAAGATACTTACATTTGGAAAACTGTAGAAATAAGAGGCCAATATTTTTTTTTTAGAAAAAAGGAATTCACATCACAAAGAACAAAGGGCAAAAAATTTTGGAATCAATTTTTGATAAGTAAACTATATTTTCACGCCAAAAAAATCACCAAATTCTACAAACGCATGCGCAGTAATAAAAATATAATACAGAGGGTTGAAATTATCCGTCAGGACAATTACTTGCCATTGATCGAACAGCATTTTCCCGCCTTTTTGTGCATGCGCTGCCTACTTGCTGTCTCATTATTGGTCGAATGTAAACTGGGCATTATGAAACAGGCTACAATTAACTTTTGACGCAGAAACGAATTTGACGCATTATCAAATTTTTAGATAGAACAAGACAGGCGAATGTTTTTAATTGAAAGAGAAACATACAAATTCAGATACTTAATTAATGTTTTATATATTAATATGCATAATTTATTCATCTTTTAGATATATTTGAATGAATATTTTTATTTTAATATCAGAATACTTGAGAATTTCAGCATAACTTATAATTCCTGTAAAATTACTATCATTAAAAACAAAATTAAGTTACATTATAGCAGGCATTAACTTTAGGCATATTTAAAAAATGGAGAAATCCATTTAGTGACATAAGAATTGTATGGTGATTATTTAAACGTGGCTTCAATATATTATCCTTCAAATAATATAGCGAAGGAAAATCGTCTAATAGCTTTTCATTATCTATCTTATGCACATAAATAATTCACTTCTTGACAACAATGATTTGCAGTTCATCATCATCATTAATTCATTCCCTATCAATACATACCCTTAGATGACAGCTTTTCTACCCATTTATCTATGTCTATTGTGATATTTTGTTTTCTTTTTTTACTGATATACGAAGGCGAATTATCTTACTGCATATGTTCATTGGCATATTATAAATATACTCTAGATTTCTTTACATTCTTACTCATTTCTATCTCTAAGTGTTTATGATTTTCAATCTATATAATAAATATTTAATAACATCATTTTTTTCTTATATTCCACTATATATCCGATGTATTTTGATTATCAAAGATCGATAAGGAGTTATAAATAAACGAATTATTTGTTTAAAATGTGCAAACTAAGATTTAGTGTAGCAATTATTCGTATTAACAAAGATTTAGAATTTATAAAACTCTTCTAACAGAATTTAACAAAAAAAATTTATAAAAGAAATAATTTTAATACATTTCTTAGAAAACGGAAAAAATTCTATTTTCGAATATGTAAAACCCAAAAATAAAACATCCGATTTATGTTTTTCTTTAAATATATTTTCAGAAATATAACTATTTACTCATTATATAAAATTGGCATTTGCTTCATATTTTATATTATTATTCTCTGCTTTACACTATAAGCAAAATTGTTTTTAAATAACCATCCAGTCGACTTTCTAACACTGAGGTAGCGCGTCTTCCCCGTGATCTGGGTTCGAATCTTGGTTTGGGCATGGTTGTTCTTTATCTTTTCTATAGTTAATATGCTTGAATATGGTCCCCTGCAAAAAGGGGCTGGGCAAGCGAATGTGATGCGTGAGAAGCTGTTCTTTATGAAATGTATTTTCTACTTCTGTAAGCTCCTTGTGATAGTAGTGCACCAGGATCTCTAAATGATAAATAAAGAAAACTATCCTCTTAAACATGAAATTTTTCTTCTCAACATTCTAATAGTTCCTTAGAAGCATCAGTAAAATTTCTTTGATGACAATATACAAATTAGAAAACATATTTTTAACTAACGTAAAATATTTCAAAAATCTAAATATCAATCTAAAATATATAATTTCAGGCGTATTGAAATTTTGTCTTTATCTATGCCATCTCATCAATTGCATTCAACGACTCTCTATCATCCTGCTTTAATGATGATAATGATTTAATAATGTCAGTTGTCTTAAATTAGCTAAAAAACTATAAATATGCTATTTCAAATCGTTCATTCAAAATTATAGTTAAAAATGTTTCCGAAATCGATTCAGTGTTTGAATATTGAGACTGAAGCAAACTTTTATTTTGAGATATATATCTGAAAATAAAAGTTTGCTTCTAAAATTAAAAGAAAATAGAGTACAAAATACCGCTGATCATATATCTAGGTGTCAGGACATTTTTAGTGAATCAGGATACCCCTGCTAAGTGAGGATTAAAAGCTTTAGTACAACAAAAATATTGCCAAATTAGATTTTTTCGTTAGTATTTCAATTATTTTAAGTATATAGTTGACAAATATAAGGTAACTAAAAAAAATCATTTAATATTTTCTCGTTTACTAGCAGCTCAAAAAAGGCACATACGATGAACATGAAGAAAAAAAAGATTAAAATTATATCCTTTTATTAAATATATAATCAGGAATAATGAATAAACACACAAAAAACACTTATTTAATGTGGTGAAAAATAGAAATTTCATTTCGAAAGAGTAATGCAATAAAATTTGGTACTAACAATTTACAAAAAAATTAATATTCAACTACTTATACTAAACATTATACTTACAATTACATACGTTTAGTGAATATTTAATTAGTGAATATTTACTTTAGCATAAGTAAATATCGTGGTTAGTAGGTCTTGTGACTAACTTCGCACTGCCGCCGTGCTTTTGATTGGCGAAGATGTTGGCGATATATTTTTAATTGAGAGTGTTACAATTTCATTTATTTACTTATTTCTTACCTTTTAATTTGCTATTATAAAAACTTCGAAATCTAACGATATGATTAAAAACCTGGATTGTAACAAGTGGCACCTGTAGAACGAAATAATAAATAATTTAATTAATCTATTAGTTGATAGTTAAGTTTTAAAAATATTAAAATATCATATTTTTAATTAAATTCATAAATTTGCAACATTTTCAAATTGGAATATATCAAGAAGTGAATATAAAAATGGTTACAGGGTTCTGAAGCAAAATTCAATCAAGTAAAAATAAATGAAAAGTGACAAAACGATGTGTTCCATAGCGAAGAATGGCTAACCACTTTCAGTTAGTTCTTAAGAGTTTTCTTCAAACAAAATTAAGATTTGGCAGGATTTTTTTTTCGAAAAGTTCTCAAGGAAAAAAAGCAGTTATGACAAATGACTACAATAGATACCACCTAATTTCAATACACCATACTTTACCATTATCCCGAATATTTTAATCATGGTATTGAAGACGTATGCTGAATCAAATGAGACGGGAACTCATTATGTGGATTTAATACATTGGATTTTGCACCATTTTGAATCTATACGAAGTCTATGTGGGTAGTCTTAATAATTACAACTAAATATATATGAAGTATGTTTTGGATAGGCTTAATAATTACGGACTGAATCTTTACTAAGTCTGATTATGATAGGCTTAATAATTAGTGACTTCTTCTGTACAGCCGATCACCCCGCCACCACTGAACGTAGCAGTATCGACAGGATTTGTTGTGGCCGACTGTGGGCTGTAGCAATGTCCATCTTTACATTGACCGAATCTGTCAAACATATATTCTCTTCAAGATAATTGACCCCAAAGTGGTCATAAACTGATTACTTCCTCCTCTACAAAATTTCAAACAGTTGGCAAAAAACTGACAATTTTAGACATCATGTCCTTCAGAGTTTTAAGATTACTTGGTAACATCAATACTGAACTGAAGTCATTATTTTCAACTTGCAATAATTACAGACTGAATCTATACGAAATCTGTTTTGGATAGGCTTAATAATTACAGACATAATCTATACGAAATCTGTTTTGGATAGGCTTAATAATTACAGACATAATCTATACGAAGCCTTCTTTGGATACGCTTAATAATTACGGGTTAGGGTTCAAAATTGAAGATGTATCCCCCGTTTCAATTCTAATAACAAGCCAACAAGTAAACGATAAGACAGAAAAATAATTAAAACTATTATATATTTACGAAAACAATTTTGCTAAATAAAAAGACCTTTTTATTAAAGATTTTATAAGAGTTGAATTTCATATTAACAAAATTGTATTCGTAAATACAATTTTATATATTTGTACAATATTTATTTATTTGCATAAAACTTAGAATCGAAGTGGATCCCCAAGCAGTCCAACCAGAGCCAAAAGCCAGAAATCACATATTTCTAGTTTACGAGTAACAAATGCGCTACGTTATTTCATTGTGCTACGGATGTTTAGAGAAATTCTAATATAATCGCTCTGTAGTATCTGGAAGCATAAAATATTACTCCGTAAGGATGAAACACCCGAAGATCAAAGGCAATCTTGGATAGCTGGCCAAGTTGATGGGTTGCTATTGTGTAGCAGATGCGGTCCACTATCAAACGTCCAAAACATACGCCAACCTGAAGCATTTATTTCGGTTTTTACCTTATTTTTATTGTCTGTTTCCCTTCCTAAAACACCTCAAGGAGAAAACCTATTTCGACAGAGTTCAAACCTTAAACGTAACAAGAAAGAAATAAAGATAAACATTGTCTGTAAGGAAGATCAAATCGTCTACGCGGAGAAAGGAAAGAAAATCGTTCACCTCTCAAAAAGTAAGTGCAAAAAAAAAAAAAAGAAGCATTGGCGCAGATGTTATTCAAATAGTTGGCCCCTCCGAAAGTGAAGTCAGATGGGCGTGTATATAAAGGCTGAATTTACATCGGTTCTAAAACAAGTGGTTTTTCTCGCGAATAAAAGTGAAACGCAGAAAGTTTTCTTAAGCTGTTTTGAAAGACTTTAGTGTAGTGCCTGGCAATAAAATTGGTTTTCGGACAATCTGTGCCGCCTTGTATTCAACAGCTTAAGAAAACGTTGTAAAAATGACACTCAGCATTTCTCTCACCAGGGATTCGAGAAACAATGAAGAATATTGATGATTTAATGTAAATAAAACGCCGAGTAATGACGGTTTTTATTCTGTTTATAAATAAACTAATTTAAATAACCAATAACAGGATTTGTTTTACATAACATTTCTAAAATAAGAAGATAAATACTAAACAACTTTTATAAATAAGTAAATCGATCTAATATTAACCAGGAAAAGCAATATTTTTTACAAATAATTTCTAGATTAGTGTTGAGGAAAAAATCATCTGGTAGCTGCATAATTTACGAAATTTATATAATACTTGTAGATATTAACTTGCAGATATTATATATTAACTTGTAGTTATTATAAATCAACTTGTAGATATTATACATTAACTTGTAGATTTTATATATTGGTTTGTAGATATTATATATTAACTTCCATATAATAGATATTAACTTGTAGACCTTATACATTAACTTGTAGATTTTAAATATTAGTTTGTTCATATTATATATTAATTTGTATATAATAGATATTAACTAGTAGGTATTGTACAATTATACATTAACTTGTAGATATTATATAATAACGTAGATATATATTAACTTGTAGATTTTATATATTAGTTTGTTGATATTATCTATTAACTTGTATATGTTAGATATTAACTTGTAATTATTAGTACTTGTAGATATTAACAAAACAGTAGCAGATAGCAAACTACTGATTAAAGAGTAAGATAGCAGAAAAGTTCTCAAAGTAAAACCTCTAGAAAAATCTTTTATAATCAGTATACCAAAGAGGAATCTCCTTTTTAGCTCGTGTACTTCCAACTCGTATAACCTTCCAACCTGATATATCATGCTGGATGATATATCATTGAGACTTCTAGAAAGATCCACAGATATCAGATCTTAATAGAAATATCGTTTTATTCCTTGTATCAGATTTTTTCATTTTTTCTACCACTCTGGTACCAAGATTATCCTAAAGAGAACTGAATGTCTGGAAGATCATCTAATCAACACCGATTAAGAATATTTCTAAATTTTTTGACATAATGCTGACATTGCAGAAAGTCATATTAAAGATTTGTAACAATTTACTTGGTTATTCAAAACAATTGTATCATTTTTAACTGTTATAATTTCTTTCTGGACAATGAGAGGGAGGGTTCAATAAAGGAATGAACCTTAAAATTTTGTTTGAGTAAGTAATAAGGACCCGGACTTTGTTTTGTATATGCAACATCTGCGGGCAATTTTTTAACACTCCTTGTAAAGTATGATTCTTATTCTACAATTGCATGCATATTTTTAGTTAAACTTCCTGGAATAATTTTTTTTGTGTGGGTTCTCATTATATTTTGATTCACAGGGATATTTCGATGTGTGTAATAGGGAAAGAATTGAGTGTAAAAGCAAATAGAAAATCTTCATATGATTCGGATATAAAATATCATAGATGGTATCAAGTATTATCAAAAAAAATTACTTTGGACAATGATTCATTTTTTATTTACATTATAAGGCACATATATAATTCAAAAAATATTTTAATTCTTCGTATAACATACTTTATATAATTTTCGCGATTGAATAAAAAATTAAAGTTGAGTATAAAATTTAGTTAATTAAATAATTAATTCTTTTTAAAATATATATATAACTTTTTTATAAAATGCGATTCAAATATCCAATAATTTCAAAATTATTGCATATTGGTATATTTATCAAATGGAAAACAAAATAAGTTTAATAAGAATGTGTCACAATGAAAGTAAATTCTAAAAAGAATTTTCCCTCATTGTTAATGTGAAAAATAAATTACGTATCAAACTAAATACAGTATTCCATGACGAATTAATTTATCATTGAGTAATTTTCCGCAAGTTTAGAGTTCCTAGGCCTAAATATAGGTCATTTAGTATTTATTTATTTTTGATAATTGCCCTTAGCAATAAAAGTTCTCTCGTGAAAGTTAAAAAATATCAAATAATTTGAATATTTATGTTCAAGTTTATTACTTATCCTAATGGAAGAAAAATGTCTGAAGAGTTCGTAGGCTGCCAAATACCTCCATCGTTCCTGTTCCTAATTTTTTATTTCTTGTTTGAAATTAAATTATTGTGGAATATTTCAAAGCTGCATATTATTGATATTTGAAGTCTAATTTATAAGTCAAATATCCTTGATATTTGAATTTCTTTTTTATTGCATCTTAGTTCTTGTTCTGTGCTTGAATCTCAATACTAATGACCTTGTTAACTACATCGGTCTTGTCTTTTCTGTATTCCTACTTAAAATTAAGACATTGAACATAATAAAAGTTTAAAAAATATTATCAAAATATTTTACAGAAAACCAAAATTTGTGCAACTAGTTTGCATATCCTTATAATTAATACTTTATTTACATGCATTATATTAATAATTATAAAAAAGAATTAAAATGTTTTATGTGAATACCCTTTAGATGATAACTCTAGAATAGACTATCAAAAGGCTAAAAAACATCAAATATTTCTTAATTAATTAAGATTATTGAATACCATTGCATTTCACTATCACAATTTCCTGATAAAAATAGAAAGACCATTAAGAAAATTCAGTCATCTCAAGCAGATGAATAATAGGAAACAAAATTTATAGAATCACTCAAAAATGCACCATCAATCTACGTCCTTACACTAACTCAATTTGATTCACATGACGATCTGAAGAGGAAAGAACTACTTGTTGATCGGTGGAAAACTATCGAAGTACGATTTGTTTATGTCAGAATTTTGACAGCTACAAGTTCTGGTACCATTCCATCAGAAAGACTTGATAATTGCCCTCACGCTGCACTACATCTTGGTCTCTGCCATCCTAAGCGTGTAATTTAGCCTCCCCCCTTCCATCGTTCACGTGATCGTCTTCTACGTGAAATCGAATGTCGATAGTGAGCCAGGATTTAGTTCCAGGAACGAAGAATCTCCTGGAAATGGTCCGGGTCATTAAATATCCATCAAGAGAGTCAAAGTCTGGGTGATGTCCCGAAGCCGTATTTTAAAACGAGTGCCTACAAAATATCGGCCTGCTATAGAGCTGCCATTTTTTCCGACGATAAATTCCTATTTCAGATGATGGTTCCTAGATAGAAACTCTTTGTGAAAAGGTTTACTTGAGAATTTCAAGAGGTTGTGTTATGTGTACCCGGAATGCAGGCACCAAACTTTTCAGAATTTAACCCCTTAGATTTGAGTATGGCACCACCCAAAAAAAATCTCACGTTCTGAACATTTCTGAAGAAAACCTCTTCAGATCTTAAGATGAATTATTTATAAAAACAAAAAAAAGATGAAGGTTTGGTAATTAACATTTTTCAGGTACACATCTATATGCTTAACAATCTATAGTTCATAAAACAATTATTCTCAAACATTTTACATTGTTTATCCTTCTCACAGTAGAAAAAATAATTTCTTGTATAAAGAAAAAAAGAATTAGTAATTCAGAATAAATAAAAGGAAATTGAAATTCAACGATTCCTCAACCTACAATTTTTTTTAATCAAAGTAATTTTTATAATACATTTTGCTCACAAATGCAAAAAAATGTCAAAAAGTAATACCGGTAATTTTCGGCGATTCTTTTATAGTTTTCTGCTATTTTACTTCAGATTCGGAAGATTTATTTTAAAAAGAATTGTAAAAAATTATTCTATATCCTAATAATAAGTTAGTTAACATATCTTTATTTTCGTTTGTTTACTCCATTATTCATGTTAACTAAAGACATTTTAAAAGGAAAATTTTAAATCTCAAATTTAAAAAAATGATGGTAAAATACTAATAATGTTGTACATTCAATTTACTAATTAAAAATATGCCAAATCCTAATCCTTTCCTTTTTTTAAAACATAATTTACATCATCATAAATCAAATACAAAAAAGAATATTGCTTTAAAGTTTTTAAAATAGAATAAATTTTTGGGTGTTTAGTTATATTTAGTTTTGCCTTTGAATAGAATTTTCAAAACATTATTACGAAAAAATTATTTCTGAATAGATTAATTGATTTGTCTAAATTGACTAATTGATTAATATGATTAAATACAATGAAATAAATTAAGATATATATAGTTATAAAATAAAAGGATAGAAAATCTTTTTTTGCTGTTTTCAATATTTTATATATGTTATATATCAAAATGTTATTAATATTAAAAATCTCTCAGGTAATATATAAACTAGCTATAAAGTCGATAATTATATTCATCGGAAAATATTTGTTTTTCATCTATTCTATTCAATTATTATATATAGAAATAATACATCAAATATTTATTTTTCTAAAATTACATTCCTGAAATTCACGTAGATAAATATAATAATTTAAAATTTAATTTATAATAATAAATTTTTCTTTAAAACATTTCCAATTAATAATTTAATATCCATATATTGAATAGAGAAACATTTTAAAATAAGATCATCCTCTTGGAAAATCTGGTACTAATAGTAAAAATTATGAAAACATTATATTCAATTTGGATACGGTAATAATTCACAAATATCTAGAGAATATTACTCAAAAATGAATTTCGAAAATTATTTTGCAAACTTCAATTTTAGTTCTTTTTTTTTACATTTTACTAGAATTAGTCTTTTATTCTAATTGGAAAATATTTTGTGTTAGAAATATTTGAATGACACCAACTCTATTAACAGCAGCAATATATTATGCCTAATTTCAATATAAGATTTGATTTTACTTGTTATCAGTGGGTAATATCAGCCACAGTCCGTTTGATAAATTACAAGGTATAATATAACATATTAAATGTCTGTAGTCGTCATTGAAAAGAAGAAATAATAATTTGAATTATATTTTTTTTACTTACAATATCTAATAACGCTTCATATATCTGGGACATTAATTTTAAGGTAAAGAAATAAAATTTAATACACAAACTTAAATTCTAAACTATAAATATTTATCAAATTTACAAAAAAATTCGGCAAGTTGTTGACGATATTTAGCATGTATTTCAAAATACAGAAAACGCCTTAACTCAAAAATGCAATTACAAATATATGCAATTTGATGTGTGTTATTTTGGCTATTAATTAATCCTGTCTCAAATTTTGATACAAATCGGTAGGAAAAAAGGCATTCAAAATGTACATTAGATTTTCCAACTGTTTTTACAAATGAATATTAACGGTTAAGGCCCCCCAAAAAGCACGTTTACAGATATTTTTGTAATGTATGTTAAACCATATCAAGTGGTTAATAATAAACAAGTAGACATTTTTGTGAATAGGCAAGAAATATTTTGAGAAACCATTAATGACATATTCAGTACACGTTAGTGTCTTATGCTTAAAAGTTTCACCGAAATATAAATAAAATAAAATCATAAATAGAAAATTCTTTTTTTTTTCGAATTTTTAAAGAATATAACAATAAAAGTAGAATTTTCCTTTCTCGGTTCTAGAAATGGAAGGAAATCATAATATTTGGTATTTAATAGAACGAGAATAATTCAATTTTCATTGCAGAAAAACAATTGCTTATTGAAAATTTTATGCAAAAATATTTTTGAGCTATTAAATTAAGGAAAACTTGCGGCACAATTAAATTAAAATCGTTGAAATTGCTAAAAATTTTGGCTAGGGAAGGGGATAATTAAACGATTTTTAATGATTTGTTTGCAGGACAATTAGATTTTTAAAATTTGAAATGATTTAAAAGTCAGTTTTGTTGAATAATATTACCACAGTTACTTTAAAAAATATAATTTTTTAAATTAAATTTCCAAAAACAACAACTAAAGGTACACACTTTCTTCCTCGTTACATATAATACAAGATATTCCTCTAGAATGACTTTAAGATTTCGATTAATTATTTAGGCGCTGTTTTATATGATTGTTAAGCAATCTAATATTATAAAAGTTTTTTTTTATTTTTTCCATATTCGATATTTTTAACTTCTACATTGTTTAAATTAAAAAATCAAAATATTTTGGATTATTATCGTTTTTATTAAACAAATGTCTATAGATTTAACATGATATTATTTATGTATTGATATACAGTTTGCAAATTATAAGATGTCTACTGATATAATGTAATGTGGAAAAATAGTTGCTACATACAAAGTTGATTGAAACATGATATTATTTATGTATTGATATACAGTTTGCAAATTATAAGATGTCTAATGATATAATGTAATGT
>JAOUZG010038069.1:11396395-11414371 GCA_026289955.1 Argiope argentata | reverse complement strand
CACATTCAATATCCCAGAACCACCCTAAAATATTCGGAAAAATAAGGTGAGAAGGACAAACAACTTTAAATTCCAATTTAATTTATTTTCAAGTTAACATAGTTATTGAAGGCAATTTAATACATCCACCAAATTGCAAATAATTAAATATTTACTCGAAATCAGTTTAAAAGTTAATATGATTACACTATAACTTCTTTTTCATTTTTATGAAACAATACATTCAATTTACAAAAAGAAAATTGGAAAATTCTTCAGATTGAAATAATTTGTAAAAAAGTTCGGATTAATATACGTTGTATTTAGAATTACAAAACAACAGCCAGTTTGGACACAGAATTTGATCAAAAGCAGCGTTTATTCTGAGATAGTTTGTCGGGACAATAACTTGGTACAAAGCATTAGCTATATCCACTAAACGCTGTATGTTATTAAACTATTTAATGAATGAAATATTCGATTTTAAAACTTATGGAATTCCCGAAACAAGACGTTTTAGATATTATAATAGAATATGTTACAAACTATGTATGTGGGATTTGGCTTAGTATTAAGGCATTAAAATAAGAGATTTAAAATGATGTCTCTATACGGAGGAAAGATTTATTGAGATAAAATTATGTATTATCAAATCTATTCTAAAGATTAGTTCTACATCGTAATCAAATTGAAATCTCAACGTAGTCAAATTCATATTATTTTGGATTATCAGCACAAAATAGTTTTGACAATATAGGGTCTCTATATTAATCTGAAAATCTTGGCTGTATGTGCGTGTGTGTTTGGATTCTGAAGTTTAGATTATTTGACTTATGGAGTTTTAAAATGAACGTGTTAGAACAATTTTAGTTCCGGTTTTTGGAAATTTTAATTAGAATTCAAATTAATAAAAAGTAAAATGAAAATGAAAATGAATTGCGTTATTTGAAAATGTTATTGTATGAAAATAATTTCCAAATCTTTTTAAATTTAGAAAAACTAACTTCGTTTATACCAAATTATTTCCTGAATAATGTTTCACAAAATTAAACAATTAAATTTTCAACAACAGTTTTCAATTTTACAAGAAAATTTAAAGCATTTACAATTTTTTAAAAAATTATTATTGAATTTGTTGGCATGTACTTCATCCATTATTAAAAAATCTAAAGATGAGTAGTTTTATTACTTGAGCAATTTACATAAACAATAGAAAAAGAACATTAGTATTATAGAACTTAGAATACCGAAAAATACGATTATTCTTAAAATACATTATCATTGTTATTATATACTTTATAGCATGTTTTGTATTCGATGACAAAAAACTTGTTTATAATAAAAGTACAGAATAAGCTTAAATATTTTTTAAATAATACGGCATTTTCACCTTTCACACTCTAATAGTTAAAAATTCTATATGATTCCATGACATATATTTAATTAGAACATATATTTGAATAAGCTTAGTTGTGATTAGAGTCTTGTAGTAAATAAATAATATAAACGATTATTAAATGAATATAAAGGGAATAATATAAAGAGTATAACATGAAAATATCTTTGCACAAATTTTCTACAACTCTCTTTTTTCTGTAATTGATTCCGTTTATGATTTTATACCTCCAATTTTATAACGTTATTCCGTGTCATTAAAGTCTTATAGTAAATAAATAATATAAAAGAGTACCGCATGAATATAAAGGGAATAATATAAAGGGTATAATCTGAAAATATCTTTACAGATATTTTCTCTTTTTTCTGAGATTAATTCCGTTTGTGATTTTATACCTCTAATTTTAAATCGTTATTCAGTGTTTATTTCTTCAGAAATCTTTTCGTTTTTGGGTACCGACAATGTAATAATTTGTATTGTGAAAGTATAGGACTTAGCTGAAGGTATTCATTGTTCTGATCATTTGATTGATAATTCTCTAATGCGAATTCAAATCAAAAGTTTTTGTTAACTGTGAGGACAAAGGACGCTCAGAAGATCGTAATGAATTCTTAGAATCTTCACATTGTATAACGATTGTATAACACATAAATTCTTAGTTAAACACAAACTAACTATTAACTTATTTTATTTCATTCATTTAGTTTCAATTTTAAGTAATTGGATTATTATATAATTTTCTGTTGCATATTTTAAACTAAAATTCTTTCGTCTTTGACACATTTTATAATGCAAACAAAAACATGTTCTTTTTTCGATATTTTTTAAACAAATGCAATATGCGGCATGTTTTGATTGCCTTCAGCATAAAGAAGAAAACAAAATATCAAATTATTATATATTTCTTTTAACTTATTGCTTCAAACATATGATGTAGTAATTACAGCATCGTCTTAAAATCCACAAACTAAATTTCATTTATCAAGATTCTGATATTTTTAAATTAATCATATTCATGTCAGAAAGTATAAAAATAATAATTCGGCAGTCATTTGAAAAATGTTGACCTATATTTGAAATGAATCGGCATTTCTGATGATAAGGATCATAAATAAAATTTGAACTTGCTTCAAATCGCCAAACATCAATCATCAATACTGAAATCTAATTTGTTAAATTTAAGGTAATCATGTTAACATAAACACATTAAGGCAAATCGACCTATCTTAATCTCAGAGTTAAAAAAAAACACCTTAAAAAATTATATTTTCTTCTTTTTTTAGGGGGGGGGGATATTGCAAAACAAACCCTTTCATTTTAACTACTATTTTTAGACTAAAAGAGAGACTTAGTGACAACATTATTTACATAAGAATCTAAAACATAAAGATTCTTTGAAAAATTTTCAGACTTGAAAGATGCAGTCACTATAAAACTTTACTATTCTTGTATTTTGTATACATTAAACAAGATATGTTATGAAAGTCATTTTCAGAAGCTGCGTTAGAAAATGTTAAATAAATTAGTAAGTTTTAAACTGGTTATACATATATATATATCGATAATACATTAACAAAACCCTGCTTATCCTTATCCAAATCTTTTTCAGCTTGACCTTGCGTAAATCTTCTGCTAAGCGAAAAGGGTGATCGACTCAAATTGAAAGTTGTCAAGGTTCTTGGAAAACCCAAGCATAACCCCTTTTTTATTATCCGACATTTATAAATATCCAATTAAAAAAACCTTTAAAATGGCTTTGGGGGGGATGTTGCCAAGGAAAGCAAACATCGTAAAAGAAACATTGTTTACAGGCCTGAAAGACCGGAAAGAAATGGGACCTAGAAAAAGATGGCGTGCAATAAAGAATGGTCGTAGGAATTTATTAAAGGGTACTTAACTTATCGACATTTTTTATGTTCTTCTCAGACACATAATCGCATTTCATGTGATATTTATGAGACTTCCTTATTATTTTCTGTTTTATGCTAGGTCAATTCGTTTCCTGCTTTTTAAATAAAAACCCAGTCATGTCCAAACTTCGGCTCATTATTCCAGCATTTCATTGCTGCCAACAACCCTCTTTTGTCAATATTATTAGTGGTTTCTTTTGAGAAATTTTATCTCATTAGAGCTTTTTATTTACAGGCTGCTTTCGAGTTTTGAATAATTGCTGACATTCATATAGTTTGGGAAGGATTGTGTGTCCTTATGATATTTTGCATATTTGAATTTTTATTTTGAAAAACTCTTATATTTAAATGTATAATATATCTTATAATCATAACGCTATAGATAATTTCCAAATATTTAAAGCCATACTTATATTTCAATAGAAAAGAATGACATAAAAGGTGTAAAGAATTTTCTTTTGCGTCATTCAACTATATAAATATTCTAATATCCAATGCTGGAAAAATTCTAATATCAAATTTTTTTATACATTCGCTATTCCTATTAGTCATATTTAATAAAAGATTTTTAATGTACAGGCTAACTTAGTAAATGAACATAACTATTGGTATATTTCCCAAATTTATGAAATTTTAGATATTACTGTTAAAGAAATTTTGCACCATTTCGGCGGTTATTTCCATAAAAGTCCGATAATCAAGAAACCGTATTTCCTCGAAATCCGCTTTGCTTAACTTATCCTTATGGAACGAAGACTTATTTGATCGGTTCAATTTGCATAAAAGCAGAAATTAATTAATTTTATTTTTAATTGTATGTTTGTTATGCAAGTGTTTCAAAAATATAGAATATTTTAATAAATTAAATTCATAATATCTGGAAAACTATATATCAAAATAGAATTGGCGATTTGCTTTCAGTAACATATTTCTTAGCTCAAATAAAAAAAATATATATTTATCTAATGTTATTTATAGCAATATTCTATCTATACGTAAAATATATGTTGGATTTTAAACAGATAGATCATTTTATCTATGAATAAATTTTAATTTCTATAAATGGCTATATGTATACATATTCTAAAGCAATTTATTTTTTCACAATCAATTATATTCCATTTATTTATTTAAGGATTACAACAATTTTCTTTTAATTTAGTCAGTAAAATAAATCTTCTAAATCTCTAATTAGAAAATATCGTACCCTTATTAATTTCACAGGAATATATTTTTCGTATATCTTTACTTCCGAAAAATAGCAAACCTACCCTCAATAATGTTTATCAAAATGAGTTTTTAATTTACGAATGTGAAAAATTATCTAAAAAAATATTTTATTTCGCTTTAATTTGAAAATAATATTTGACATGATGAAAATCTCAATTCCATTATAGTAAAATTCAAATCTATATTCTTAATTCTTTGATACAAAAAAAGAGTTGATTCATTGAAAATTAAAATTATGTTGAACTATACAATAATAGTGAATAATAAGATGAAGATATAAAGATTACCCTTTTTTGTTTAAAATATCAAGTAAGCTATTCAAGTTTTATAGGGAATTCTTTTTTCTCTTGTATTCTTTTATTCACTGTTAGAAAGTCATTTTCGTTGTGTTTTACCTAATTTGGTTATGGAAATATGACAAATACGACTTAAATTGTTGAGAATGGTATCTCCGATATCTTGTCGTACATACCTAATAAAACCATCTTCCCTTCCTCCAGCAGCTTACATTTGTAGATTTTAAGTAATATAGTGAATGACTCAAATGTTCACATTTTTACTTTCAGATTTTTGTACATAAGAGTTTTGCAAAGAAACTTGTTATTTATTTAGACACCTTGTTTCGATCGACTGAAAACCAATATTTAATGCAGAACTATATATACATATTTTTATAATCCATAATGCTATGTTTATTAATATCATATTAATAATATCATAATAAATATTATTAATCCATAATGCTATGTTTATTAATAACGGAATTTGAACAAAATTAAAAGTGATGCTATGAAATGTCAAAGTCATCCCTTAGAAAAACATTCTTCAAAATTTTCATCTGCACAAAAAACTATACTTTAGATGATAAAAACTCTGTGTCGTATTTCATTTATCAAAATTTTTGCTTTTTTTAATTATCACATTTACATACACGGGAAAAGACAACCAGATAGACAATTCATACCTTAATGGATTTTGTTCGAAGCTTAAAACAAAACAGGCAGTGCAGGTGATATCTGTATATTAAATTTCAAATATTTTCTTTTAGACTGCCAGATCAATACATATCCTCAATATGTTTTAATATTTAATAGAAACTTATATATTTCGTTATAAGAAAGTATAGTAAAGTACCCCCATCTACCTCAAAATATTTTTAAGTTTTAAACTCACAGGTAGACCTGTTTTTTTTATTGTTGTGACATATGGCAATCTACAAGTCCGCTGACAGATCTGTCAGAGATTTAAGCCTATTGAGTGCCTCTTATTTATTGAGTAGCGGGAACAAGTTCTAAAACTACGACTTAGCTACTTAGAGGGTTACATTCGTTTATCCATCCCCTCTTAACAGGATAAGAAGTACATTCATACACCTCCTAGTTGGAACACAGAAGAAAAACTGCAATGCTCGAACTAATATACCCATATCATGGGGCATACACGCAACGTATATGCTAGGCACGGAGGTAAAGAAAGACCTAAATTTTATGATTTGATTTTCAAGTGTCACATTCATTAAAATATCATGGTTGGAACTTTTAAGAATTACAATACGTTCTATTTGTATACTTTATATGCAAGTAAATAAAAAAGGGAAAATTAATTTATTTGCATTATAAATAATAAGAGATATATACCAAGTGGTTACTGAAAACGTCTTCTTCGTAAAAAAACAGGCAAGGTGTTCGTTCTTCAACCACTTAAAACATGGTTGAGTTGTATGCTTTAACTTCTTTGTATATGAATTATGACGAAGAAAAACTATTATAATCATGAAAAAAAACAATATTGAGATTTAAAGGAATCTTTATGTTTCAGACTTTATTGAAGATTAAAAATCTCATCCTTCAAACTATATGTTTCTATAAGTAAGCATCAAAACTAAAATATTTTCAACTAGGTGGAGGAAATTCGTCATGTAGTATTTACACAAAATAATGAATTTGTCCATATTTCAGTCAAAATATGTTTAGAAGTTTTGGTGTTGTATTACAATTGAGATAGTTTCAAATTGTTTAGAAGTGGATACATAAAATTTAGTGTTCAGGTTTATCATCTAAAATGTTCATCCATTTTGAATTTGTATAAAATACATCGAAGGACTTGGTTTCTGTATTTTTTTTTTGGAAATTTAAAGCGATAATTCAAGAACCTAACAAATCAGGTAAATAGAAGAAAATTCGTTTCCAGTTTCAGCATATAAACTGTAGATTTTTTATAAATTTTGGAAAAATTTGTATAGATAAAATATGTTATTTATATCTATTATATTCAAATACCTTTTTTATTTTTAGCTAATTTTATTCAAGAAAAAATGTAAATAAAAATAAATAAAAGTTATTAATTAAATATTGTCTTCATTAAATAAATTAATAGAAGAATAGAAGATGTTTGCGAGAAAAAACATTTAGAACTGGTCGATGAATCTTATGGTATTCCTGAATTTGATTTTACGATTTCCTTTCCTAGCTTTTAAAGTGATTTTTAATTTGATTTATTCAAATTTAGATTTCTTATAACAGCGTCCTCAATATAGAAATAAAATGAAAATTATTCACCTTTAAAAAATACGTATAAAATTTCATTGCCCACATTTTCATCAATTAAGAAAAATCATACTTAATCGTAAACATTTTTATTTGAACTATAAAAATAAATTTCTTTTTAAAAATTAATTTTTCAATCTTTTTATAAAAGAAATTAGCTGCTCTGACAGTTTTTAGTAAAAAAAAGTAAGGCATTTTAGTATTTGTTTCTACACATTAAATTTTCTATTCATCAGATTTTTTTAATCGAATTTTTCCCAGGATTATTCAAGTTTGAAGCGTTGACAGTTCTAAACGTATTCATAAATCACAGTATTTATAGTTTAGGACTCTTTTCCTAAACCCTAAAATAACCGCCCAAGAAAGCATGAACTTACTATTAATTATTGTGTAAATTGGTTTTTAAATGGCCTCGTATTTTAAGTAATTTATTGCCTCATCAAGTCTAAAGCCGATATTTTACTATGGAATTCTACTGTATTTATAAATTCTTAATCGTTATAATGAATTAAATTAAGTCAATGCCAGTTCTCCAGAATGATGTAGAATCCTAGACACACGAATATTATGCAAAATTAGTAAATTCTATCGTCTTATTTTTAAATACTTAAATAATTATTGTAACATTTTATTTATATTTATTTATAAGTAATTAGAAAAAATCTATCAATAGATTCTTACTAATAAATACCCAATGATCATTAAAGTTAAAAGTCTTTTTCTAAACTGCTATAATTTTGGTATTTGTTTCATTGTTAAAGCAAATAGTATTTCACAGATTTGTATTAATACAGAGAAAAAAAAGACTTTTTTCAATAGCTGTTATTTTACACGAAAAGCATTTTTCGAGCTCTCCTTTGTGGTGTGAAATATTACCTTCTGCATAGAAGGGGTAGTAGCATTCTTTCCTTTTCTTTTCTTTTAAAATTCTTTATTTTTCATTTTACAAAAACGACCGCTGTTACTAAAAAAGACCTTACCAGAAAATGTCCTCTCGTTATCACTGCATGATCGATAGGGCTCTTTGAGGATCGAGTTCCTCAACAATACTGTTTCCCTAAAAGGGCGAAGCGAAAAAGGGTGAAATAGACAATAAAATGGCAAAAATCATGAGAACAGCGTAAAACGCAAACCGTCATTTACTCTTACACATTCCCGCTCCTTTATTTTCCAGTTGTTGGACATTTTTTATTCTTTTTATTTATATTTTTTTATTCTTTCTTTCTTGTGCTTATTTTTTTCTCTCAGGGAAATATAAGCCACGATGTCGAAGCTAGAGTGTGTATGTATATATATATATATAAAACTGCATGTACATACGCGTGTCAAAATCTTTAAAATTTTTGTTTATTTTTTTCCCCTAGCTTTGCTTTATGGAACAATGTGTTTTAGTTGCACCACTAGCAAGCCATTTTTTATTATTGTTTTTTCCCCTTTTCAGTTTTTTCGCTGACGACAGCGCTATCTAGTGAGAGAAAGATTAATCCCGACATTCGAAAGCCGAATTCACAAAGGAGAATCTAAAATACGTGGGCTTGTACTGCTTGCCAAGATGGTGTCGAAATGCATTGTACGAAGTCTTATTTCCCTTCTCTTCTTTGACAAATAACGAACGGAGAGCGTTTTTCAGAAATTTCAGAAACGCTTAGAGCTATTTGAATAGTATAACGGTATTTTTTTTATGGAAAGAATTCTTGGAAGAGCTGAAAATTACGAATTTAAGAAAATGCCATTCGGTTTTTATTATCATCGACTCAAAACAACAGATTTCTTTTTTTATATCAATTCTAAACATGAGAACTCCATTTACTGGTTATCGGTCTTTGAAAATATAAAAATGGAGAAATATATATAGGAAAATATTTTGTATAAATGTCAGGGTTTATATTTTTTTAAGTCAAAGTAAAGAAATTTGAATTTAAATAGCATATCTTATTTAGAATAGTGTTGTTGTTGTTTTTCTGAATAAATATTTTAAATTCATGTGTATGTAAAATTTTCATAGTAATAAAATAACATTTACACAAAGAAATTCGGTAAACAATTTATGTTTCCAGTTTACTTTATTTTAATTTTTTCTACACACTTTGACAATGGATTTTGACTTTTTTTAAAATTTGAATTTGAATCTTTCAGGCGTCTAATATTGCAGATCAATATATCTTGAATAAAAGACAGCGTATGCATTTCTGAGTATGTGTATGTCGGTTTATAAGTTACCGCTATAAACCGTTTGCTCTAGAGCTCTGAAATTTGGTTTGAAATTTTCAGGCTGAGAGTGTGCATCTCCCCCCCCGACATTATTGAAATTTTACAGAATTTTAATAAATTAAAGTTTACGTTATGTTTCCACTGTTATACTTTTAATTTAAGAATTTATGTATTGAGAATTTATGTTACAACTATTATTTTATTTATTTTACAACTATTATTTATGAATTTAAGAATTTATGTTACAACTATTATGTTGTTAAGTTATGTCGCTACATTCAACTTAGTTATATTTTGACTTTTAGAGGATAAACTGTTTGTTATAGATGTATGAAATTTGATCGATACATCCTCAAGTGTATGCTTCAAACGATATTCTTGAAATTTTACAGAATATTAATTAATTTAAATGTTTTCGCATGATCCGAAAATAGTCCTATTACAAAAATGATTTTTTACACTTTTTTTAATTAAAAAATCCCTTTATGCTGATTCTAATTAGTTCATACAAAATAGATGAGCTTTTTTTATTATCTGTTTTGTATGAGTATTTTCGTTATTGAAAATGAATTTTTAATGATTTTCCTTATTTTGTCAAATAGTTAATCATAATTTTTTTCCTGTTCATGCTGAAAGTTAAAAAAAGAATGTTCTCAATAACTATCTAGATAATATGAGTGATAAGAAAATGAGGTTTTGTTATGTCTCGAAAATTATTAGCGAGATAAATTGAGCATTTTCAATTTTAATAATCTTATGATAACATCGAATAGAATAGATAAAGAGATCTTAATAAAGAGAATTAAAATCTCAACGGAATCATAGATATAAAGTTTTGTATGAGTAATTCCAAAAAAAAAACCTAGATACGATGAATATGCTCACCAGACTAGCTAGTCATGCAAGACGGCTAGTGTAAAGAATGAAATTTTTAAATAAGAGGTTAAAAAACCCAAAAGATATGTTTATGTTCTGCCCAATTTGAAATAACCTTTTAAACTTAAATTATAGTCAGATGTATATAATAGCTTTTCAGTTTTTGAACTGGTAACATAAGATATAAAGCACTTAAAAATATAAATGAATGCTTTTAATTAAAAATTATTATCCACACTAAGCATTATGAAATTTGAAGTAGCAATAATTTCGTTAATTTACATTGTAGAAAGGAATTTTTAAAAAAAGCATTGATTCTTTTTCTTTCAAAAGTCCTGAAAATTTTTGAACCGGGCAAAATTTTATTTTGCTAAATCTACGTTGATTTATGCCTGAATTATTGCCATTATTCAAGTATGAATTTATAAAAATTCATTTGTAAACGTTTTCTGTACAATAATGGCAATTTTATTCACTAAAATAAATAAATATTATTTAAATTTTATTTCTATTGAATTCATTTGTTAATAAAACATAGTGAATATATGTAAAAATGTGAAGGAAAAAAGTAAGTATGCATTTTAATTTCTGGAAAAATGTATGACAACATCGGACAAAGTATGTAAAAGGCTGTTGAAATAATATAGCCACCAGAATTTTATTACAATATTCTAATTTTTGAATCCTTATATTTGTTATTTATTTTGTAAAGTGTTTTTGAACAAGGTTTCTAATCCAAAAATATGATTATTTGAGAATTCAAAAGTTCAGGTATAATTTCTAGAAATTCTGGGATCTTCTATTTTGCCATGAAATTCGTCAAATTTGTCCTATGTGAATTCTGTACGAATACTGAAACAGCATTCGTACAGAATTCACCAAAATTATTTGCAAAATTGCCTACCTAATGATGGAACTAATTGAATTGGTAAATAACGTTATAAAGTTAAAACATTATTTATAAATTTAAAAAGCTTTTAAACTGTGTTGTGTTTTTTGTTTCTTATGGCATTTGCTATGGACAAGATCACTGAGAGAATTAAGCCTAAGCAGGGTGTCTTGTTTTGTAGTTAAGCCAAAGGACAAAAAATACGACTTTTTCTATTCTTTCATCCCATTCGCTTGTACAGTCTCTTTTTACAAGGGGGGAGGCATATTCTCACGTCTTACAGATAGAACACAGAAGCACAGAAAAGCTCGAACCCGGGACGCCCAGATCACAGGGAAAATCCGCTATGCCAGGAAACGGGATTTCTAAATTGTCATGATATACACACATTATGCTTGGAAAAATAGTGTATGTTTTTATAAAGCATTTCTTGAAAAAATAGTTTAACTCATAATGCAATTTACTTGTTTTAATAAATAAATTTTTATTTGTGTTTTAAAAATTTTCAATTTTTTTTACGTATAACTATTAAAAAAACACACAAAAAGGAGAACATTCACAAAATTTTGATACTTTAATAATACGCTATAGATATAAAAGTGACAATCCAAGAATATATATTTTTTAAAAAAAATCTATAACTAAATTGTATAATTCTAGCTTTAAAAAACGTAAAGAAAAAGGAGCTTCAAATAAACCAAAATATTTACCTTCGCTATAAAGAAATATAACAAAAATTACTTAAAAGGGTAAAATAATTGTTTTACTTTAACACTTGACTGAAAAAAAATTATTTAAATAATAAAAAAGGAAATTACTATTTCTCACTTTAAAAGGGAATTGTCTTCATTCTTAAGGGATCGTAACGATTGCAGAGCCACTCTGATCCTCTTAAGAAATGGAATTTTCGTAAATCCCGATTGAGTAGCTTTTGTTCCAGACACGTCAATTTAATAGTTGTACTATTTCCGTTTCTATTAGACTTAGTAGAGACTTTCTATCTGAGCATTGAGGCACTTTTATCCACATTGAATAAAGAAGGATTTTCTTCATGTTAGAAGTACTACAAAGGTTTTGTTTAGTATTAATTATTAAAAAGATTTTTAAATATTTCTAATGACATTTTCTTAAAGAATTATTCGTTGTTTTGATGCTATAATGAAATTTCAAGATCGAAGGAATGTTTTAAATCTTTATACCTCCTATAGAATTGCTTTATTTAACCCTTTATTTACAGTTAATATTTTAAAGTGTCATTGAAATCTAGATTAAATCTTCGTAATACGACTATTTTTGCCAATGGTATTTTAAAGAACATGGAGGATATAACTCAAATTACAAGCAGTTAATATAAGCTAAAATTAGGATTGAAAAATATTTAATTAATAATTAATTTAATTAAGATATTTCTATTAATTAAAATTCTACTCTTTGTTTCTCTGGAATTATTCTGCAAGAAGTTTTAACTATTGGTGCAAAAATAAAGTTGGAAATTTGATGGCAACATAATTCAGTAAATAAAGGGTTAATATGTGTTTGAAATTCCATAAATTTATTTCGATTTTTATTTATAAATAAATTTGTGCTGCAATTTTGTTTATGAACTTATATGGAATAAAATATAAAATTTAAATGTTTCCGATATATTTATTTATAAATAAACTAAAACTAAACACATATTTAAAAAAATAGGATATGATTTATGTAAACCCACGAATGACTCAGTGAATAGCAAACAAAGCTGAAAATAACTTTTCTCTGACATTTATCCAAAAAGACAATTTTACTTCATATGTATCAGCTTATATTTTTATCTCACTGCCTGGATAATCGGGAACACTTTGAGTCATAAAAATCAACACATTTTTTTTTTCATCTCAGCCCTTTATTCAATGGAATAGAAAGTTATACAAGAATGATTGTTATAGTCTACACTAATTCATTTATGAATAAGTACATGCACAAAGGAATATTTTATAGAAAAACTATTTTATGAAGTAAAATGCCTTGTTCCATTCACAATACTGTTACATTATAACTTAAAATAATTAAAATTTATACTTTAATTGTCGCCTCTAAGAGTAAATTTTATTCTTCTAAATATAAAAGATATGTTTTAATTGAAATGAGAAACTGTATTTTATGTTGTTAAATATAATATATTCCATAGTTCAGGATTCTTTTAGTCATATTTAGTTAAATAATCCTGAAATAATAAATTTTAATATGAAAAAAGAAACAATACGCTTTTGTTATTAGCATTTGACAAGATCAGCTTTCAATATTCCTGTTTGAAACAAAAAAATGAATTTTAAAGTCCTTTATTAATATGATAAAAATACTCCAATCAGCGACTCTAATTTACCAATGTACCCATTTATTTTTAATAACATTATTAATAATGTAATTAAAACCATCATAACTAGGTTTATTTTAGTTTTATCAAGAATAAAGAGTTTTTTTTTATTTAAATTGATCAGAAAGAATATTTTACTTGATATTCTTTGCAGAAAATAACATAAAAATTGATAATTTGCAATTTTTTGTATGATATTTTTTTATTATTGAATTGAATAATTAAATTATTCATTAATTTATTCATTCACATGAATGACATAAAAAATAAGTATATAGATCATTTGAAACATTTTTCAACTAGCAATACATTCCTATTTTTAAAAGTTAGCTTTTGTGCAAGGTTTGAGAAGTAATGTATTCATTTAAATACTTACAATATTTACAAATACTTTTTTCTTTAGAAATAATTACTGATTTAACCTATTCAGAGTGAAAATGAAAAGGGATTCTTTGTCCCAATAAAAATGTCAAATTACAAACATAACACAAAATGAAACACCTTAGTTAATACGAAATGCATTAAAAAATATTCTAACTT
Source organism: Argiope argentata (assembly GCA_026289955.1). NCBI lineage: Eukaryota > Metazoa > Arthropoda > Arachnida > Araneae > Araneidae > Argiope > Argiope argentata. Next base: position 11,400,438 of record JAOUZG010038069.1, on the reverse strand, counting down.
ATTTCATCAAAATATTTAATATATATATTTTTTTAATTTAAATAACTTAGTTTTATATAGAAATTAGTTATTATTACACCGATTCTTTCATAATTTTCTTATTTATTTATTTCATATCGAGTCAATTTGATAAATATTTTTTATCTGTAAAAGTGATTTGAAATAACCCAAAGTTTTTGCTTTTGTAATAAAAATGGGTATTTTTATTTAATGTGTTGATTACTCTTGAGTTATAAATAATTTCTCTTTTGCATTTACATTTATGATTAAAATTTTTAATTCTACTATAAATGCCCAGATTTCATTGAATGTTTTGATTGTTTGCCTATTTTTTTTATGAAAATGTGCTATAACATATTGTTATTTTTTCAGGTGTAATTGCTCTGAAAATGCTGGAATTGCAAGTTCCCCCGTCCATAATGAGCGGGCAACCGATCACACTGAACTGCACGTTTGACCTCGAAGGAGACACGCTTTACTCCATCAAATGGTACAAAAACAACGTTGAATTTTACAGATACATTTTGAGTGACAGGCCACCCGGACAGAAATATCCTTTACAGGGAATTTATTTAGATGTAAGTATGTTATCTTTTTATCATTTTGCGGTACCAATAACTTTATTTTATTCAACATAACCAAAGGGAATGGCATCTCTGAAGTTTTTTCTCTCTATCTCTTTATATATATATATATATATATATATATATATATATATATATATATATCTATTTTTAAATAAGCTCTATTATTGTGTAATTTTTAGCTACTAATCTCTAAAATAAGGTTATAATTTAAAGATATCAGAAAAAAAATCTGTTTACTTAAGACATATTTTTACTAACATATTGAAATAAAAATCTGTCTGAGAAACTACAATTGTAATCTGAAAACATATTATTTGATTTAAGTAAACTACCTGTCCTCTTTTTTTTAGGTATAGGGTAGACACGTTTTTGAAACTGCAGATCAAGGACAGTTAGTACCCTCGTATTTGGCTCTAAAGTTGATATATATCTGCACATTGGATGTTAATTCTATGAATCGAATTTTATCCATCCAAATAACTTCTTATTATTGCTATCGCACTAACTTATAGTCAAACAGATAAGCTTTTTCTGAATGAAAATTTGATAGAAATTTGTAAATTTGATCTGAAGACAATATAGAAAATTTTACTTGTTCAAAACGTTTTTTATTTATCTTGTTCACAGAGGGACAGTCGGACCAAATATTAAAAATTTAATGAACATGGAGGAACTTCAAGTTTGAATATTTTGATGATTCCAATACCGTTTTTGTATTTTTATGCCAGAAAGTAAAACTACGCATGCACATTTTTTGACTCATTATTTAACAATAAAATTGAAGAAAAGGTACTTTAAATAAAGTATAGAAAATTGGTTTTAAATCAGCAATTTCATCATACCATTAATATGTAACTCTTTATATTAATGACTGCATTATTTCATTTCTACGCATAATCGAATCATTTTACAATTTAGAAAAATATGATCTGATAGCATGTCTTGTAAACGCTTATAAAATGGAATGAGGTACAACCTAAACCCACAATTGATATTAATGTATAAAATCCCATGAAATCGCACTGGGCAAGTTATATGATGCAAATTCAGTTGCTGAGTTGATTTTTTAAGATGATCCGTTCGTATAATTTCTGAGAATAGTAACTGATACAAAAATGAACTGATATCAGATAACAGCTAACAGTCAAAACATATTCGTAAACCTTCATTCAAGTCATGATATTAGGATTGAAAACATGCATCTGATAAAGTAAAGAGGAATTTGCTATAAAACCAGGGAAAAAGTTAAAATGTATCACAATGAAAAATTAATCTATGAGAATAGTATTAAATTTAATATACATTTCGTTAAAATTCGTACTAAAAAGAGATAAATTCGAAAATATCTTACATTTTATGAAAGCATATACAAAATAGATTAAAATAATATCCATCTAAATAAGATATCATTGACTGATTCGATGTCTTGATCTAAACTGATATCCGAATGTAAAAGAAACTTAATTTTCACTCATTTGATATTTTTTGCTTCGATTTTGTTATCTCTTCGATTAAATTACCTTTATAAATTTTCAAATGATTTTTGAAATCTATCTTTAAATATTTTTCAATCAATAAATCTGCATATTTTCTTGAATTTGCTCTATATATTGATTCCTATATTTCATGAATATATCCATCAACATATTTCATCATTTAACAAATGAATGTAGTTTAAAGTCTCGACGTATTTTCCCGTTTTATTCTTACTTATATCTTTTAAATCTTAAATAATATTTTAATTCGCTATATTCAAATTTCGCTAACAATATAACTCTTAACATTCTTGGAAAAACTTTCATTCTAAAACCCTGAAATTTTAATTAACTGTAATAATTATCTAGTTAATTAAAATTATAGTAAACTGTAGTTAGCTTTTGCTTACAATATATTTCTTATCACCATCATGATACTTCATTTCTGAAACTTTGAAATTCTTAAATTTTAACGAGCTAGATAGATTGTTTGCTTTTAAAGTTGATGAATATATAAATTTGCTGTTTTATACATAGAAGTTTAGATTTTAACAACATTAGATTTTTGTATTATCTAACATACAAGCTGTTATTTGGCAAAAAGTTGGATATATTCATTAAGATACATATTTTAGGTGAAGAAATTATTTCTATATCCAAATTTATCAAGTAGAAAGGATATAAATGATACAAAAGTATAAACTTTTAATTTCAGAACTGTTGCAAAATACAATAAACAAAACTCGTTTTATAAAAAAAATATCTTTATAAAATGGTATTCTACTGAACCTTCAGAATTAATGGTTGCCAAAATCTTCAATTCATCATTTTATATAACTTAATGGTTTAGTATTCATTCCTGGACTTTTCAGTGAAATTTTAATTTTAATTTGAAACGATCAATCAATAAAAACTTTTTAGATGAAACTATATAAATTTTTTTTAAATACGACTCCGGAAAAGAGAATATAAGTAATATTATCTTTTATACACCGCAGAGTAATTCTCATAATTTATATAGTTTCTCAATTGCAACAGTTTCTCATTTTCTCTAATTCATCTTAAATGCTAATAATGTTAATTTCAAATCTTAATGTAAATCTTAATGTTTCATCTTAAATGTTAATAATGTTAATTTTAAATGTTTTTAATTTAATTTCAGAAGTACACCAACGGGGTAAATAATATTTTATTTTCTTTGTGTAAATAAATGTACTTCAGAAAAAAATGCATAGCTCAAATTATATCCATCTCTTAGAACCTGTAAATCATATTTAGTAAAATATTTTTGACACTCATCATTTAAATTATGAGCATTTGAATCTTCTGCAACCAAATCTAACTGAGTTATGAAGAATTAAATATCATTATTTTAGAACAATCAAAAATTTCAATACTTTAAACTAACCAGCCTTTTAAAAATACTCCGATTGATATTAGGTGTGATTTTTCTAGAGACAGTGAATGAGATTTGAAATTTATAAAAGAAATGAAGTTTATCATAATTCAAAACAATGTTGGAAACAAATGAGAAACAATGTTTGAACAAATTTTCGAGAATATTAGTATCTCAAGAGTATTTTTTTAAATGGCACTTATACCATTAAGGGTTTGTATAAAAATTGAAAATTCGCACTTCTTTTAAACATTTATTGATGCAAATTACCAAAAGTATAAATATTTACTTCATTTAAATTTATTCTTATTCTATGTATGTGCCTATAACTAACGGTTTAGAAATAAGTTGGTAGACTTGATGAAAGTAAATAAAACGATATTTAACAATTATTAAAGTAAAATTATTGATGTTTTAGAAAATATTCATTACTTCTTCTTTCATCGGTTTTTAAAAAAATGTATCAGTTTCATAATTATTTTATATGATACATATACATGCTAAATATTTCTTCTTTATTGAGAATGTTTAGATGAAAGTAAATTAAATCTTTGAGTTTGAACTTTTGACAGTGTAAATACTGAT
>JAOUZG010038069.1:11356100-11380387 GCA_026289955.1 Argiope argentata | reverse complement strand
TATATATATATATATATATATATATAATATTTTTAGGTTAATAAGGTCCTCGCAAATATAAAAATTTTCTTACAGGTAATACTAAAGTTAATTCACTGTATGACTAAATTTACAAAATTTGTAATAAATTAAATTACAATTAAAATACTTTTTTATAAAAATAAATACATTTTTTTAAAATTTCGTTTAAATTCAAGAATAGCATTCAACATGATATTTCAACCGAATAAATTTTATTCATTTGACGAATAATATTAAAATATGAGGGGGGGGGGGGTTTCAAACAGTGCATTTGATTTAAAAGTCCCTGTTTCAGAAGACCACTTTGAAAGCCAAACATACCTCAACAGAACTTTGCGGGATCAATTCTTTCCCAAGAACATGACTCATTTTTTTTAATTCTCCATCTAAGCTATAAATCATCTTCTCGGAACAGCTGAAGAAGAGAAGCATGATTGAAGAAAAAGAATTTTTTAAACACTTTTAGAATCTTGATTACAGTTCTCTATCTTTTAATTGTTGATTATTTTACTTTCAAAATACTTTTATCTTCTTCCAGATTTTCTTACCACTGGTTTTAGAAATAATTACTGACTGCATTTAAATGACTTTGTTCATTTACATTTAAGATATTTTATTTTCATTGTTCGGAGAACAGGATATTTGTGCTTAAATATTGTAAGAATTTTTTTCTAAATATAGTTACATCTTCACAATTCAGATGTAGAAAAAATCTAATCGTTTTGCCAGTAATTGTTCTTAAAACTCAATTCAATTGCTTAATTTGATGTATTAGGAAAAAATATACTGTACCGAATTAAAAGTTGTTGATTCCTTATAATGCATTATTTTAGAATTGAATACCGCTACAACTTTCTAAATTTACATACTATTCGTTTTTTCAAGAATGCACGTGGTAATGTTGTCTAATCTTGTTTTATTTTAACATTTTATCTACTGACTTTACTTAACAGTACTTATATGGATTTTTTTTCATAATAGAACTATTTTTGTCTTTGGTATAGGAGAATGTAACCTAAACAACAAGAAGTTAATAGAAGCAAAAAGTAGCAATGGAACATATTTAATTAATAATTAAATTAATTATTTATATTAATTAACGTTTTACTTTTGGTTTCTCTGAGATTATTCTGCTGAAGTTGGAAAATTGATGGCACATATTTCAGAAGATAAAGGATTAATTGCTCCTTAAAGAATAAAAAATGTATAGATTTGTGGATAGTAAATCTATAATATGTAACTAATCATTCTTATTGGCATTAAACGTTCATTGTTGTCGTTGCATTATCTTTCCAATAAAGTACGGCATTCAAAATATTGAACCAATCGTAGAGATGTGTGTACAATATCTTGTGAAAACAAAATAATGAAAAATTCCACATTTATTAATTATTTGAATATTTAGTTATTTCATCAAGACGAAGTAAAGTAATAACTCTATATAATGTTAAAATAAACTTAATCATATTGTAAAATTAGTGATTGAACTTTTTCATCAATTATTTTCAATAAATATAAAAATAACAGTACATAAAACAATTTGGAATGTTAATCTTTTTCTATGATCTAAAGTATTTAATCCTTAATGAAATTAATTCTTATTTATTATTAACCCAAACTGTTATTAATTTAGGAAAATCGTAAATAATTATTACTAAATTAAAATTCTACCATTTTGATATGTGTATTTTTGAAGTCTCAGAAAAGATCTGATATTCTTATTTAGAATTAAGATAATTTAAGATGAGTAAGTAATTATTTCTTTCCAACACATCAGTACATTTAATAAATTTATCATATATAACTTTTTTTAAAAAAAACATTACTTATTTTGTATACTTTTTCAGTTGTTTTCTTCCGAAATAAAAAAAAAATTAAATCTGATTTCATTTTATAGAAAAATGTGCTGAAATCATTTCAAAAGTTTTCAACTTCTTTAGGCTACCAAAAGCAGCCTGATGAAGAAGAAACCAATGTTTGAAAAATGTCTATGAATGAAAAATCTATATTATCTTCAAAAAAAACTTGAAATAACCTATAATACCACAATAAATCTCAAAACTGTTTGGAATAAAAGAGACAAAAGGAACAATAACTAGTAATATATTTAATTAACTGTAAGCTTTCATATAAAAAATGTTGTAGACACATCTAATCAAAATAGTTTTTGGATTAAAGAAACCATGATATTTTCCAAAAGAATTCTTATCACTATTTTACACTTTCCTGCTACATTGTGTTTTTATTTCTTATTACATAGCACAATGTATGAAATGAAATCAAAACTATCATTGCATCTTTTTTCCCCTTGATTTATAAAGCTTCACTCTACACAGTGAAATTATTCATGTTTCATTAAATCATTTCAATATTTTTAATTATTTAATATATGATTAAGATAACTACTTATTTGCAACATTTTTTTTAAATTTTGTTTAAGATTTTAAATTACTAGAACTGTAATTGAATATTACTTGTCTCTCATTTTTAATTAAAACTTTGGGATTGTTTTTCAATTTATTTTAATTTTTTCCACTATTTTATTCTCATTTTTTTGAAATAACAGTACTTTTTAAAGAAATTTTTTAAAAATATTGTAATATGTCTAGGATTATAGAAAAAACGACTGATTGCTACTTATATTTAAAATATTACACTTTTATAATAAAAGATTTTAAAATAAAAAAAAATATTCTTTGTACATCTAGGTATTTAGAATAATCCGAGTGTGTTAAAGAATTTTGCTGATTTTCATTTTTTTTTTTTTTTTTGAAAAAGTAATTTTTAAGTGAGAAAGTTTTATAAACAAATAATTAATTGGCTGAAAAAATGGCTCATTTATTACTATTGTTCTTTCATTCTAAGGTATAAACACGATTCCACAATTGATTAAACTATTCCTCAAAAGATATCATATGAACTTGATAAAATTAAACCATGGGAATAAAAACAATGTAATTTTCTTCTTTTTTGAGGAGAATAAAAATAATGTAAGTTTTTAAGCTAATATATATTAATTGTAAAATTCATAAATATTACAATTACAGTCACATTTATAAAAATGTCAAAAGGATAGAATAATGTTTACATACATATTCGCATTCGGTAGGCTACTGTCTGTTGTTTCTAAAATGCTTCTATAACGTTCATTTCTTCTTTTTTTTAAAGAATTGCTCATTTCTTCCTTTCAGAATTTGTGAAAGATTATTTTAATAAAATATATTCAAACAAATGAATCTAAAAATCCCATCATTACAAATGCTTGTAAATGACGGTTTTACACAAATATGCCTAGTTATTCCATGAAATAACTGATCGTGTCCGTTAAAGTGTAAAACTCTCTTTTAATTTCATAGTTTAACTAGTTATTTCATAGAATAACAATCTGCAGCCCGTTAAAGTGTAAAATAATCTATATCTTATCTATATCATATACCTCAAAGTTTAAGTACTAGTCAGGGATTTAAAAAATGTTCGTGTAAAACCCAGTTTGTCAACAAAAAATGTTTTGGTATTAGAAATAATGTTCTTTGTAATTCCAAGTGTTGTTTTATTAATCCTTGTTGTAACAAAGGATTTTATGGTACTTCTCCATAAATACCATTTATACGCTGCATAAATTAGATAAATTGCTTCTTTTTCATTTTAATTGCCTATCATTTGTTTTTTATAGAATACCTAGTTATTTCATTTTAGATAAATTGTTTATTTTAACACTTTAACTGTCTCTGATTAGTTAATTTATACAATACCTAGTTATTTCATTTTAGATATATTGTTTATTTTACACTTTAACTGTCTCTGATTAGTTAATTTATACAATACCTAGTTATTTCATAGAATAAAGTGTCAAATAAATAACATATTACACACTTTAACGGACACGATCAGTTATTTCATGGAATAAATAGGTATTCCATAAATTAATTGCATTATATACTTTAACGGTAACATAAGTATTGCTTACATATTACTTGCAACTGTATCTGCGAAAAATTTGAACTGGAGAAACGGTTTTGTATACATTTCATTATCTTTTGATATGTATTTATCAAGGAAAAGTACTAAGCAAAATCTTTTAAATCCACCAGCAGTATTTCCCAAACATGCAGAACAACATTTAACATCCCGAATTACGAATCTTGGGTAATCCACAGAGAAAATTAAAATTATCCAGCGCCTGAACACGTTAATACCAGTGGACAAATAAGAATGCAGGGGGATTTGGTGTCGCGATTAACCAAGGAATTAATGGCGGCAACTTCTTTCTTCTCCTTCGACCAGCGAGAAAACACACTAGCAATTAAAGAGACGGAGAAGAGCATTCTTATCCAAAAATTCGACTCGCTCAAACGTCCCTTGCATAATTCATCAAATAGCACTCCATTCATTTTATCGCTCGCGATTATTCGCGGGCAAATTTGCTAGTTTGTCGAAGGGGTGTGTATATTTAGATCATGTCGTTAAATATGCTAATAGAGTAATATCTCGAAACTCGGTTAAGGACTGCCCGTTTTATTGGATGCGAAATAAGGAAGTGGTTGTCGATTAACTGTTTGAACTTTCGAATGTTAGCTAGATATTTTTATGACCAGAATTTATTGTTGCTATTTTGCAATTTTAAGTAGCTTCTCATTATAAAATAAACTCAAATAAGCTATTTTTAAATACTAATTTTTATTCATGACTTAAAATATACTTTTTATTTTAATTATTCTTCTCTATTAATATTTAATATGCAATTATATGAAATCAGGCGATTGATTTTTTTCTCCCCTACTAGATGGCGCCACTCTTAATTAGTCAAAATGTAATTCATTTAACTTGATAAATGATTTCTTTCTTAAAATAGTAAATTGATGCGGTATAATAGAAAATGCACAATTGTACGACAATTCAAAATGCAACCGACGTCCAGATACAGGGGCTTCTTCCCCTTGCACTGGACGTCTAGAATTCAAAACCCTGTCCGGGCATGGTCCTTCGTTATCTGTTCTATCTGTGATATGTTTGAATGTATAACAAGGGGCTGGGCAAGCGAATGTTATGCATGCTGTTCTATATTTTATGTAATGTGTTGTCTACTTCCATAAGCCCCTTTTGACACTTAGTGCTGCAAGAGGATTTCTAAATGTTCAATAAAAAAAATTCAAAACTCAAGAATCTAAAAGAAAAATCGATTATTAAATTATATATCTTCAAAAACTGAAACAGGTTTTTATAAAATTTGAACAAAAACCGTCATATTAATAAGGAATTTTTAAATTGATAATTTAAATCATGATCTATTTTAGTTTTCATAACTTTTAATCCCAATTATCCTTCATATAATTTTCAGGTAAAATTTTTGCATTTTTAAATATTATAACATTTATCTCGTTTTGAACTTATAACTTGGCATTATTCTCGATTATTAGAATTATTCATGACTTTTAAACCTATACATAATAGATGAAGCATCGCATCATTCTTGAATGAATTTAATTCCAAATGATAAGTACATGAATTATTTAAGTTTAGATGCTACAGGAGAAAGCATCACCCCCTTTTCGCCAAGGGTATTTAGCGCCAAATATAGCAACCCGATGTTGCAGTTGGAGGATATCTTCCTCCGGGAGATAAGACGCAAGAGCTCTGGGAGTTGGCGATTTTGAAAAGTGCGCCAAGGGGGTAATGCTCTCTACTGATCAACCTAAGTTTATTCAGAATATTAAATGACCAGATGATATGAGATTATAAATTTCACTACATGATTAACTGAAATTTAGTCTTAAATTTTATTATCTAAACAAATAAATTGCATTACGCATCAAATTTATGAGTGATTGGATTTGATTATACAGTGACTTTTACATTCTTATTCCTCAAACGCAAAACATCAAATAGATTCTAAAAAATAAAACTTTTCTGGCTGATCACCGATTTATTCAAATTTCATCTGTGAATAACATTTATAATATCTATACAAAAATTATTAAGTTTTATGACTTTTCTTAAATCTACATTCAATTAGAATTGTTGTTAAAAATAGAAATATAATTTATATTCTAAACTAAGTGATGCATAATTGTGTTTCTCCTGTTATGCCTTCAATTGTTGTAAATAATATAAACATATTTTAATCTAAAGTAAGTGATGTATTATTGCGTTTCTCCTGTTATGTCTTCAGTTGTCGTAAATAATAATAATTTAATTTTATTTAAACTAAGTGATGTATAATTGTGTTTCTTCTGTTTACGCATTCGATTGTCGTAAATAATAGAAATAGAATTTATAACCTAAACTAAGTGATGTATTATTGCGTTTCTCCTGTTATGCCTCGAATTGTCGCAAATAATAGAAATAGAATTTATAACCTAAACTAAGTGATGTATTATTGCGTTTATCCTGTTATGCCTTCAATTGTTGTTAATAATAGAAATATAATTTAATCTAAAGTAAGTGATGTATTATTGTATTTTCCCCTGTTACGCATCCAATTGTCGTACATAATAATAATTTAATTTATAATCTAAACTAAGTGATGTATAACTGTGTTTCTTCTGTTTACGCATTCGATTGTCGCAAATAATAGAAATTGAATTTATAACCTAAACTAAGTGATATATTATTGTATTTCTCTTGTTATACATTTTGTTTGGAATTAACAATGGGCATGCAGTTGTAATATATATGACAGTACCTATTACGAAATTTTAAAAGCTGCAGGTTTTATTATATTAATTGCAATGTTGTTCAATACTATAAAATAAAAGTTGCTTTGCCCCCTTGATGGATTTCATAACCCTGATTGAAAGACTATGTCCTGGAATTTTTAAATATAAACCTTATCATGGTAATGATGACGTAATGCAACGGAAATAGGGATGCAGTAGCTTTTGACGGTATGAACCCCTGAGCATCCGAGTACATATGTATCTAGCTAATATGAAGATACACACATTTATCTCTTTGGCTTAAACAGCCCTTTTTTTCACAGAGGGACACATGCAAGTGCCTTACAGACAGAACACCCTCAGACCGGGACTCGAACCCAGGACGCTTGGATCACAAGGAAGACGCGCTACCTCTGTGTCAGGACGCCGACAGATTTTCTAATGGATTTATTTTATACAAAGTACTAATTCAACAACACGAAGACGTTAATTAAAGAGATTGTTAATTACAGAGCCAACGAATTCGGATTTCACATCAATAGATACGATTTTATCAATTATTTCTGGGAAAATTAAGTCTATCTCTCATCAGAAATTTCTAAAAATGCTCCTATTTCTTCAATCATCTTGCACTTTACACTGATAGCAACTTAAATATAAACATATTTTAAAGTAACACCCCATTTAAGAAAAATAATCCTTAATAGTCTATATAATTCAAATTACAATCTATATTATTTAAATAAATAATTCCCATAAAGAATCACAATCAAAAGAATTAAAGCTCATCTTCAAAGCCAATTAATACCAAAAATATTTTAAATTTTGAAATTTATAACTCTGTTGTTTTTTGCATTCATCTATAAGTTAAATCATTAACTTGAAATTTTCAAAGGAAAAATAATACGCTGACTTAATAAAATAATAAGATTTCCGTGATAAATTAGATAATAATATATTTTTATGTTTAATAATTCTGCTGAATCTTTCAATGTATTTTATCGTTTAAAAAGGTAATAAAAATAAAAATAAACTCCGTATTGTTATTATTGTGTGCTTATTCTGTAACTGTAACATACGTGGAGAGAAATTTTGGGAGAAAAGAGGGAAAATATTTTTATTTTGTTTTTATTATATTTAAACTTCACTTTCAGAAACTAAATCGGTTATTCAAAAAAGGAAATTTTACATTATTTTCTGCAATAAGATTTAAAATTTTTCCTCCTTGAATTTAATATTCAAAAGCGCCTTATGTAACTACAAATTATTTTTAAAAAATTCAGCAACAAATAGCAAAATCAGATAAACCTTCGAAATTTTTGGAAATTAAATATATTAGGAATTTTAAAAATGACGCATGGCTAGCAATTTGCAAAACAATGTAGTTGTCATTTCTTCAGAAACATATAACGTAGTTTAAAATCACTTATTTAAGAAAAGAATGCTGCAAATAAATAGAGGTGTATTAAGATTTTCCAAAATAAAAATAATTAGAAATTAATTTGTAAGATGAGGATCTGCATATTTCCATTTCAAGAAGCAATGTTTAGTAAAAAAAGGAAATTAAGTAATCTCTATCAGTATTAAACGAATTAATATAATTTTATTAAATTATAAGAATAACAAAAACAAAAGATATTTGAGAAAAAAATAAAGACCTTATTAAGAAAATTTGAACATAACATATACGAAGAAACGAAAATCTTTAAAATATATTTAAAAAATATTAACACTTGAAAATCGGTCATAATTAGAAAAATGAGTGAATAATGTGTGAATATAAAGAAATACAAAGCCCTACATGAACTAGATTTTACAAAATTATGCTTATTACTTTTTTGATTTTATAAAATATTAAAAACTTTTTTTATTTATAGATAATATTTATAAATATATAACAAACAGAATCCAGTCAAATTCCTTTAACATGTATTGCTTCTCAAGCATTTTTAAAAAAATTTCCCAATTAAAAACCATCTATCATCAGTATATGTTGTAAAAAAACGATTTTGTTTCAATTTATGATGTTTTATGGATATTCGAGAAATTAATCTTTGTTGTAGCCGCTCTTGTAACTCTAACCGCAGAAACAGCGCCCTCTTATGCCTGGAGGTGATGACTCAGTACAGATCAGGCAATGGAATGTACTGCGTGATTTTACACGTGCTCTTATTTCTATATCTTAAATAATTCTACCTTTTATTCGTAAATTGCCTGTGGGTAACGTAATTCTGTACATAAATGTGTAACACTAATTCTTATTTTATGGAATCCCTTAACGGCCCCACAAAATTGCATTCTCATGGAAGATTAATCTAATGTGCAGAGCTATTAATTTCTTTTCCAATGCGTAATATTCTTCAATCAAAATACTAATATTGCAGTCTGATAAATATTACGAATCCCATTTTTTTTTCTTCAATTCTCTCTCTATATATATTCCATTCCAATTCCATTTTTCCTTCCTTTCCTTTCTTTCCTTTCTTTTAATTATCTCTCTAAATATATTCCATTTTTTTCAATTACCTCTCTAAATATATTCCATTGCAATTCCATTTTTTTAAATTATCTTTCTATATATATTCCATTCCAATTCCATTTTTTTTTCAATTACCTCTCTAAATATATTCCATTCCAATTCCATTTTTTTCAGTTATATCTCTATATATATTCAATTCTAATTCCATTTTTTTAAAATTATCTCTCTATATAGATATCTATATATACACATATAAAACCTTAGCGTAAATAGCATAGAAAGGGTTATTATTAAGTATTTCTAAATGGCAACAATCAAATGTAAATAAACCTCTAACCGAATATCCCTGACAGTTTCAACATAATTTTTAGAGCTGCAGTTACTCAATATCTCTCAGATTAATAGAGTTCAAAATGATAGAAATGCTCAGTAAAACTTCCACCACGTCCACAAAATGTTGCATTCGGTTTGAGGAAAGAAGATATAAAAGAAATGAAGAAATATACGTCAAACAGAAAGATTAATCGAGCGCGAAAATTGGCTAACCCATCAGCAAGCGGTTATCCACTGTGACTTATGAACGAAAAAAAAAATGATGACCATATCTTCCAAAAGTATTATCTCACTAAAATAGTTTTTACGTTAACGTGAATCTCAAGAAACTACCTTCTTAATGATATCCGTTTCCTTTCTTAGCAGTTTTTTCTTTATTTTAACTTTTTAAATATAATTTGATAACAAATTAAAATGATATTTTTAATGTTACGTAGAATTCAAAATGTATGCTGAAATTCAAATTCGTCCAACATGGTATTCATTTGGGTGCTTTTGCCTGTATTAATAAAAAAAAGGTTAAAAGGAACTATGACTTCAACATTCTTTTATTTCACAATATATATACTTTTTACTTTACAATTATAGTATTTTGAATAGATTGATAAAATTAAATTCAAGTTTTTTAGTCATTTGATTTTTTAAAAATTTTAATGCATTCCTACATTTATAATTAAACTGCCTCAAAAGTCAATAATTTGGGTGAAAAGTGGGTCGGGAAAGGTAGCTAGTTCTCTTAGGTTTTTACTGCAGATATGAAGCATGATTAAATATTTTTAATGAAGTTATAATAATTTTTTGAATCTTAAGATGTGCAATCGCAACATCAAAAAAATGATTAAAAATTGCTATCCTAAAACAAATTCTGATAATTTTGCTAAATATTTTGATCAGGAATTATTATTTCATAATTATTTTGTTTATTAGTCAACGAAGAACAATTGTACAATATTAGTCAATTATTTTTTTAAAAATAGATTACGATTTTTGAAAAATATAACTGAATACAGGTGTAATTAAATACGGATTTTAGCAAACTCTTTACCATATCGTTGTTCAGTTGAACTGCAGCAATGTAGCTAACTATCTTTGATCGCTTGATTTTAGATCAGAGCAATATATTTCTTAATTGTAAAATAAGTTAATAACATAATTGAAACGTCCCGGTGAATTTAAAAGAATGTAGGCCTGCAAACTGAATTTATAGTCTGTCAGTTTTCAATTAATTCAAGAACATGAATCAAAGGATTCCACAATCTTCGTAATAAATTAATGTTACTTCATTTAACGGGTAGTATATAAATTATGTTTTTTTTTTTTTGAAAAAATGTTTTTTGAAATATGTTTTTTGAAAAAATGCATAGATCCTAAATACTATCCAAAAGCAGGCTATTTTTTAGTTTGTTAAAAATGACAACTTTTTCATTAATTAGTTTACAATTAACATCGTTGGTTTTACCATATTTTTCAAATTGCTCAATCGTTGTTATATTAATTAGGATAAATTCTTAAGTACAGAAAATTATTAATATCGGCTGTTACATTACCATTTAAAATTTAGATAGGTAATATTTTTTTCTCTGTTATTTTTGTGAGTTATTTTACTTACAGTTTTCTGCTCCAAAATTGAATTTAGATTTTTCTCATCAGAATTAAAACAGCTGCTACAACACCTTACTCATTGCCAAGTTGAACAAATTAATAAAAGGTTTTTTTAAAAAAAATTAATTGAAATTAAATATTTGACCAAAAGTTAAAGTGATCGACCCAGAGTTTCAGAATTCTATTCGTTTACGATAGTCGTCATTAGAATCTACCACTTATGGGGGATTCAATTCCTCAAAGAGGTGATACGCTGATAGGAGCACTTTCAGAGGGTCTGCTTTAGGTACTCATAGAAGATTGCCCAGAAAAAAAAGTTTCCTGTAATTCTTTTCTTGGAAACAGCTGAAAAAAAAGGAGGGAACATATATAGGAATGCATTCTCTTTCCTTAGTGAAAAATCTTGACTTAGAGGTACTTTTTCGAAGACAGAAAAGATTTTTCTATTCTTTTCTGAGGAATAGGTTAGACTGATTTTTTTTTCTTGTCACGTTGGGAAATTTCAAACCTGAAAAAAACAGAAAAAGCTGACTTTTTGAAATTTAGAACGTTCTATAGTAGAATAATAGATAAATTATCTTGAAATTTTTCAGTTTCGAAAAGATTTTTTGATGAGTGCCTGTATTTTTCCACTCTTTCTGGGAGTGTGGCATTGGGTAAATCGTAAAAATAATGCCTAGTCAACATTTGTTGTCAAAATTGCATTAAAGAGATGTAGGCCGACGAGAAGCAAGCCAACGACGGTCAAACCTCACAAAATAACATAATGTCTATCACTCCGAGTTGAGACAAGTTTGGAATCAGCTTCTAGATAGCTATTTTTTTAGATTATCGAGAGTACCTAAGAGTAGGCATAGAACTATCACTTCGAATGACCATTATCTGTGATTTAATGCATGTATCTTTATCACTTTGGTTAAATGCTTATTTCTGCTATTGTAAGGATAGAATCCGTATAACAGAGGATAAGACACTTCTTGAAAATGTTAGACAACCGGTATTCTGCCTCCAGCTTATTATTGCGACAGAAAAATGATTTGACCTTGCATTTAGGCACGTAAAATGCACTAAAAGTCTTATTTAATGATGATACATATTTTGTTAGACATCCTGAATCTCAATGTGTTCACGTAGGGAAGAAAGCAAATTCAGTATATTCCTTTTAACTTAAAAAAATGAGATACTTTTATTGGAAGTAGGGTTCTCTCATGGGAGGTGATTTTTTTTAGTTGAAAGTACGTAACTATGTCTGTCGTCATCTGTTATCGAAGGTATACTTTCTGATTATTATTATTATTTATTTGTTTGCAAACGATTGATTTGAATTTGTAAACAACTCGCATTCGTCCTTATAATTATCCTTATTATGTTCTTATTATTTAGTCACCTTTGTCATCTGACCGCGGTTCAAAATTACGATGTACATTCCAAAATAGCAGTAATGTTGCTTTAGAAAGGGAAGTTAATATAACTATTTCTAAAATCTTGTTCAACCCTCATCAATTGCATTCATTTCCACATTATTTCATCCAGGAACTCTCCTTTAAATTCCTTATGCATGACTTTAGGTTCCTAATTCTCTCAACAAAATGTTTTTAAATGTAAGATCGGAATAGACATCCTTACTAAATCGAAAACATTAAACTTAGTTTGGTATAGTGTGTATTAGACTGAAAGTCCTGATAAACTCAACTCCCAAGAGAAGATAGAGACATAATTTTAAGAGATTTATAATTATCTTATGCATCTATATTGAAAAGAAAGGTATTTTTTGCACAATTTCAATTTAACTTTCTGATTTCTGATATAAACTGCTGAAAAATGAAACAAAATTTTCTTAACTTGCTTAAATAATTATAGAAAATCATATGATTAAATATTTAAGGAATAAATAAAAAAAGCAAAAGATTGTTTTGAATTATATAAAATAAATGTTTTAAAAAATTCTTAAAACAAACAAAGGCCAAGACAATTTTTTAAAATTTAAATATGGTGCAAAAATTTTAAAAAAATGTATGTAAAAAGTTTCAAAATTTATCAGCATTAACTCATAATTTACGCTTAATTTTTGATTAAATTTCTAATAGTTTTTTTTAAATAATTCGATAATTCAAATTTTCACTCCTTAAATTATAATTCCCGAATTTGGTTACTACAAACGAAATGACCTTGATGGTATAATTCCGATTAAATAAAATAACGCAATTAAAGAAAACTATTAGATCATGTGAAAAAATTGTATTTAATATATGTTCAAAAATTAAGTTCAATATGTTATATCAATATGTGTTTTTAATTTTAGGTAAATAAAATTGTTTATGCAAAATAATATTTCCGAATATAAAGCTTAAAAAAACCAATCTGTACTTAGTTTTTTACTAAAATATTTTAACTAATATTTGGACATCAGCCATAAACCACAGCCTGTATCTTCTATTAAAAATCACGTTTGCGAAATATAATCAAAATCGACTAAAAGTGAAAACTTGAATGAAAGGCATATTAATTAGAATTCCTTTTTTTTTCATAATGAGAGATATTTCAACTTTGCAGGACACCAATTGCCAATGATGTAAATAGTTTTTTAATTAATTTGATTTCTATTTTCCCTAATACAAAATAATTATCTTCATTCTTTTTATAAAAAAGTCATTGCTTCGCTTTTATTATGTGAAAAAGAAACAAAGTATTTTAATTTTGCATATAATTACATTTGTTACAATTATGTGTTACTTAGGAACTATTTTGGAATAACAGAAATGAAAGCTAAAAGTGTAAAAAAAATAAAAGTGTAAATTAAAATATATTAAATCGTCCTTTTCGAATTATTAGACATTATTTTTATGGCTTCAAATAAATAAAAGTAATAAATTTTGCCTTCTTTTTGGCTAGTTTTATGTGATAACTAAAAGAAAGAACATTCCCCTGATAATTGCTTTCATAATTGGAAATATAAATAAAATTCTAAATAGCTCCATTTAATATTCTTTTCGTAAAAGAAAATAAACATCTGTGTAAATGGAATCCAAAACCATTGCCAATGTAATATTCGTGTTCAAAAAATAAGCATTAATGTGCTTTTGTACTAAATAGAAAGAAAAGTTTTCACCTAAAGGCAACTCTTTAAACTGTGTTAAATGTTAAAAAGGCTAATTATGTGTGAATTTCGGAAAGGAAAAATTATTTCTACTCACGCAAATCTATTTGTTGAAAAAATAAGGTAATAAAAATCTTTCTAATTTTGAGATGTTTTTTAATTGAATTAATCAGATGTGAAATTAAGTATGAATTTTATTAACGTGGAATTTTGAAAAATTATTTCTTTCTCAACATATTATTGTTTTGTGAATTTGATAAATTTTAAAACTTCTCCTTTTTGTTTCGTACAGATCATTTTACGATATATTTTGGCTTTAAATTCTAAAAGTTAAATCTATCTGTTAGTTATTAGAGGCCTTTGATTTTTGAAAATATTACTACAAACATCAGTATTCATTACTGTTTAATTTCATATAATTTAAATCATACTGGGGTAGCTGAATTTATAGTAGTTTAACCATCAAATAACTAAATTGAACCCAAAAAAAGACAAAAGTTGAAATCCAAGAAACTTTAAAAAAATAATCAAAGCACTCAAACTTTTATGTTCTAGGAAATAAACAACCACCTTTTGTCTCAGATTTGAACTAATTCATGTTCTTTTTTTAAATTGTAATTTTGTTTTATCATTAGACTTGATCATGAGATTAGGAAAATGAAATGTTGACATAATCTTTCAAAAGTAAAATTTTTGACTTCCATTCTGAAGCATCGTAACGTTTTGATGCTTTAGGCCTCATTCATTTGTCTTGATTGCTTCAGCTGTTAATTCTTTACATCGCAAAATTAAATCACTTAATTTATAGGAATAATGAAGTATTCTAAAGGCCACAAATCATTCCTTAAAAAGGTTTTATTTACAACAGCTAGCGTCCTGGCATAGTAGTCCGTCTTCCTCGAGAGCTGGGCATCCTGGGTTCATGTCCCGGTTTAGGTATGGTTGTTCTTCTGTGGTGAATGAACCCCCTGTAAATAGGGGCCGTGAAAGCGACTGTTATAAGAAAGTAGCTAAGTCGTACTCTTGGCCCAAGTTGGCCCTATTTCAAAGCAAAAGACGCTTTTTTTGGCAAAATTCGCTAAAGCCTTGGCGAAGCTTGTCCATGGCAAGAGCCACTTATAGCAACAACATCATTTACAACCAGATAAGATGTAGGAACGTAAATTCAGAATTATTCCAACTAAGTGAAAAACTGAATTAAAAACCGAAGGTAGAATTATTAACTGAAAATTAAAAACTGATTAAACTGAGAATTGAGCATTAAAAACTGAAGGTAGAATTAAAATTATGCATAGATGGAAGGAAAACTTTAAAAGACATATGAACGAAACACCGCGTTGACAATGTCAGCATCAAAAGAATTAAAAAAAAACATACGCTCTTTAATTGAATTACCTCTGCCTTGATTTAAGTAACCAGTTGACTGCTGAATTTTTTTTTTAAATCATTGGTGCTCTTCTTTTTAAAGTCAAGTAATAACGCATTTACAAATGGTTGCATAGCAAATTTTGTAAAAATATATGATAAGACGAATAAGATTTCGTTTTTATTAAATAAAAAATAACCTATAGATAACGCCAAAATGAGGTTTATGATTGATTTGTATACGTGTCATAAGTACATAACTGGTTAAAATACATAAACCATAATTTATTGTAAAGATAATAAGTACTCTTGCAAGAAAACAATAGTTACACTTTTACAAATTATCTAAAAATACAAACTTCAGTATAAACATAAGTGCCTTTTCCGAATGGAAATGGCACTAAAAACCATACTAAAAATCCAATTTATCAGGAATTCTACTATTATAATGTTGATAACTGTTGATTAAATAACTAAAAAATAAACTGAATAATATTTTTGGACATTATTATGTTCTATCTTATTATAGTGTTTCTTTTCAAAAAAATATTTTTTTATTTTACCGGGGGCAAGCAAAAAACCGCAAAGGAAATTTAGCAGATTTCTACATTATTTAGCGATTTTTCACTTTAAAATCGCTGTAAAAAATTTAAAAGAATTTCACATAATTTGGCGATTTGCCACTTTAAAATCGCTGTAAGAAATTCAGAGAAATTCAACATTATTTCGGCAATTCCCAGCTAACAGAAAAATACCCTGCTGCCTGTTTTATCTATATAATACTTCATTTTACAGTTTCTTCTACCGAAAGACAAATGAGCCTTCCCCATGTCCTAAGTTTTGTCTTTTTTGATTAATTGTGATTTTGTTTACATTTGTCTAGATGAAATGTCTGTTTCATAGTGACCTATCTTCCCCATTTAGCTTAAGCGGGGTTTAAATAAAATATACAAAGCTTACATCCTCCATTGTTTTTTATTCATACAACACTTTTAATTTTTGAAAGTTTTATTAACACATTCATCACTTTTAATTTTTATTCATTAATTTTGCACTATAGTACAATATCCAAAAAAAGAAGCTCTAAATATTAATAGTCATTAAAATAACGAATTCAAATAGCTAAAAACTTCTATATGCTTTATACACTAAAGAACCAAAAAACTGGTATAGGTAGGCGGGTGAAAATAAAAAGATATGAAACCAATCAGAATATGACGCTGTGGTTGTCAACGCCTATATAAGATATGAAGTGCCTGGAACTGATGTTAGAATGGCTAATTCTGCTACAATGGCAGGTTATTGAGATTTAAGTGAGTTTGAAGTGGTATGATAGCCAACGCACTAGAGATGCAACATAGCATCTCTGAGTTAGTGATGAAATGGGGATTTTACCATAAGACTATTTCACGAGTGTACATTGAATATCGGGAATCCGGTAAAGCATCAAATCGACAAAATTGTACACCAAAAAAGATAGTGCAAGAACGGGGCCGACGAAAACTGGGGAGAATCATAACGTGACAGAAATACAACCCTTCCCCAAATTCCTGCAGATTTCAATGTTGGGACATCAACAAGTGTCAGCTTGCGAACCATTCAACGAAACACCATCAATATGAGCTTACCTACTCGATATGAGAAGACCTACTCGCGTTCCTTTGATGACTACACGAAACAAAAGTTTAAGCCTCGCCTGAATCCATGGACCTCATGAATCCATGGACCCAACATGTTAACAGATAAATATTGAAGCTAGTGGAGGCTCTGTGGTGGTGCGGGGCGTGTGCAGTTGGAGTGATACGGGACCCCTGATACGTAGAGATACGAATCTGGCAGTTGTCTCGTACGTAAGCCTCATGTCTGATCACACGCATAACACCACTTGATGCCCCTGCAACTATAACCCTCTGGTTATTTAGACAGTGTAATGAGCACCTGCACCCATTCATATTCATTGTGCATTTTGACAGGTTTAGGGATTTCCAACAGAACAAGGCGAGACTCTAAACTTCAAGAATTGCAGGAGTGCCACTAATGAGTGGCTCTAGGAACACTATTCTGACTTTAAACACTTTCGGTGGTCACCTAAATCCCTAGACATGAACATTATTGAGAATATCTGGGATATCTTGCGACGTGTTGTTGGTAGAAGGGGGTTGGTCCACCCCCTTGTAATCTTACAGATTTATGGACAGCCCTGCAGGATTCATGGTTCCAGTTACCTAAAGCACTACTTTAGACTTTGCCACGTCAGTCAGTCAATGACACGTCGTGTTGTGACATATTTGCTCGAGGGAACCCTACATGATATTAAGCAGACGTACCAGTTTCTTTTTTTTTTCTTTTTTTGACTCACCAATGTATTTTGTAACGAGAATATAAACTAAATAGAGTTTTTTCTCATGATTATAAATAACTAGTCTAGAAGAGTGTGTAAAATGTTTTTTAGCAGTTAGAGATTTAATTACGACATGAAACGAAAGTAAAACAATTGTAGTTAAGTTATCTAAATATTATGATTAAATTGCAACAGTTCTTATTCTAAGAGATATTTTCCTACGTGGTAAATATGAAATGTTTTTTGTAAGAAGAAAATAAGACTAAGTTTTCGAAGCAAACATTCATTTTTTTACCCACAAAAAGAAGTATTGGTCTAGGCAAAATCTAGAGCAATTCTTTCATATCTATGGATTTATACATGGAAAAACATGAATGGAAATGAAGTATATGTGTTTACAAAATTTCGACTATTTCATTGCAAAGATATTTACGCAATTCTTCATTTTATATTAAACGAAGTTCAAGATTTATACAAAAGTATAAAAAGAAAAGTTATGTTCAAAAGTGAAAATGCTTCTTTTTTTCTTCTTCAATAGTTTGAAAAAGTAGAAAGCCGCATGCCAGCAGAACTGTCTGATTCATGTAATTTTAAAAATATTTCTACGCATCTGTCAAAATTGTGTAAAGTTTTATAAATTTTAGTATTTTAAAGAAATATTAAAGTGCCTTTTCCAGTTGGATTCTATTTGAAAATAGGTAGCAATACTAAATCTATGTTTAGGTAGATTTATTTACATTCTTATTAACAAACCCAAAGGAAGTGAAAATTTGCTTTTAATTGCATGAAAAATTATTGTTTAAATAATAAAATGTGTTTCATAATAAAGTTTCAATTTATGCATTACATGAAACATCACAATAATATTATTTCATTAAATTCATATCTTGGCGTGTCTTAGAATAAAATAAATTCAAAATTTTAAATACATAGTTTGTGTAAATATTTAATTGGTTCATATACTGCCTAAAGATAATGGCAATGCTTCAATGACGTAAGGCTTCTAAAACTGAAAAAGTTAGTTTATAAAGTATTGAATCCCCCCTCGGTGGGGTCACCTCGAAATGAAGATGAGATGCTTCCGGTATGGTGGTTGGATCTCACCACCCTGTAGTGTATTCTAACATCTGTAAGTAGGCTTCTCCCATCGATGACCTTACCTTCCGTATGGGTGGGTTGTACCGTGACTGGTGATGGTCATTAGGATTTTTAAAAAAGTGCCCGCCGGTGTTGCTGTTGTGGTGGTCCGGTCATTCAGTCCTCGTGGATTAAATCCATGTGCCTTCGTAAGAGTGTGCTGTAGATTATTACGTATTGAGGGTCTAAAAAGATTTTATTATTAAGATTAAGTTATACAAAGTATTTTGCTAAAATTTTTATCCAGTGAAACATTTTTTCACCAAAGGTGATTAATATTTTTAAAAAATACTAAGCAAATCATTGATAAACAATAAAAACGAGTTTTTTTCCCAGTAAATCGCGTGATAACTCAAAGTTAAAAATAAGAAAAGTTAAGTGGATTTTTAAAGAAAAAAATTATTAACTGGCTTTATATCTATGAATAGTAACAAATATTAAATAGGAATAGTTTTCTTTAGCTAGAATTCTTTTAAAAATATTTCTATATTTTTAAAAAATAACTTTTTTAAACTCTACAAACAATTATATTAGATGAATTATATTTGATTAGTGGTATCTTTAATAGTTGTAATAAGTTTCTAATTCGTTATGCTTTTAATTTAAAATTATATTTGAATTTAGATTGATTTTTATATGATATTTTTAACAATGAATTGATTCTGCTTTTTGTAACTACTTTATGAAGGGTTCAAGTAATTTTTGAATTTCATACGTGATCGTGTTTTAATTTTGGCACTTTTCTGTTAGCTGCACTGGAGCGAAAAATTGCCAAAGAAATTTGGCGGAATTATACATTTTTTGATGATTTTTCGCTACAAAATCGTTGTAAAATTTTGGCGGAATTCTACATTATTTGGCGATATTTCACTGGCACCCAGCTAACGGAAAAATAGCTTAATTTTAAATTTTATAATTACAATATAACTTCAACTGTGTTTTAATATTGATTTTTTAGATATTAATTTGCATTTAATTTTAGCAAATATATTTTCAAAAATATTTAGTTGTTTGATATTTTTTGGTGGAAAAGGATTTTACCAGGAATAAAATTTTGAAGTAAAATAGAATGCGAACTTCCTTCACCAAATATCAATGATTAACACACTTTCTTTGTGCAGCGTTATTTGTCTTTAAACAAAACCTTGGTTCCTAATTTATGACAGCAAAAACGCATCTAAGGAAACAAAGACAATTCCCTTAAATTTTTATTTCTTTCCACGATGAAACAACTCATACTTATAGAACGAAACTGTTAAACAAATCAATGTTAAACAATAGAACACAAACAATAAACTTCAATAACAGTGGCGCGCGAAATCTTTTAAATATTATTTGTTCAAACAGCGAAGCTTTGAATTAAAGTTCAACAACAATGAAGTAAAAATTGGAATTCTTTTATTTACATTAAAATAGTTTGAGTGAATACTTTGTTTCAGTTTTCTAAAAAAGATATTGTGGATAGGAATTTATCTACATGTGGAAAGTTAGCTGTTATTTATATTTGGTTTTAAATGAATTTCTAGGTTTACGTTTCAAACAATTTTTGGAAAGGAATCTAAGAGTTTGTATGCTAGATTTTTTTTATGTATTTTATTTCTGTACTTTGAAAATATTATTCTCAATTTTAATAGTTTGCATTAGTTTTAAAAATGAGATATGCTTAGTAGAAATGAAAGAAAATAAATCATTTTATAACGAATAATAAAGTCGAAGCCTTTTTAACAAAAAAGGTAGCTTGTTTTATTTTTTAAACTCGTAGCATTTAGATAAAATATTTAATATCACATGAGAATATTTTATGTGTAATGTATCAGGATTCCTTAATCATTTGTATAATAATGGCAAATCTGATTAGGAAAATGTTTTATATCTAGTTTCGGAAATGACAATAAAAGAAAATTTAAAGGTGTAAGTTTCCCATTTATGTTTAATGTTATTTCTGTATTTATTGATGCTGAGTTTCAACAACAGTTTTTGTTATTATTGGTTTCGCTGCTTGTATTCGATATCGCACAAGAAATGTTCTCGTCCTAGAATATTAATTAAATGTTTATTTTTCAAATTCGCATTTTCCTTCTTAAAATAATTCTAATATAATTGATCCACCTCTAATAAAGGCAATTTTCACCTATTATTTTATTTCTACTTAGGAAAAAATACACATAATCCATTCATGGCACTGCCCTTTTGACAATATTAGTACTACATTAAGTGTTTAATGGCTTTTAATCAATGTGTAATTTGGACCCTCCCCTCTTTCATTATCAAAATCTATGAGATTTAATTTAATCCAACAATAAGATGATTTTACGAACCAAATATTATGAAAAATTGAAATTACTAGCTTTTGATTGAAGGTCATCTTCAAGTAAAAGGGTTTTAATGCGTTATGTAAAAAAAAAGTTTAACCTTTTAGATAGTTTTATAAAAGCCCTAATAACATTAAAAACATTTTTAACGCCATTTAAATATTCTTATACGAGATTTCCAGGATTGCTGAATATAAGATAGTCGGCAAATCACAAAAAAAGAGGAATATACTTTAGACAAATTCAAAGATATGTAAAAAAATCTTAAATATATTATTTTAGAATTTATTTAATATTTAATTTTAATTTTAATTTTTCTAGGGCTTAAGTAACTTAAAAGCAAAGTGAAATAATGAAAATGATTACCTGGAAAGGGTTTGCGTCAAAAAATTTTCACACACCTCTCAAATTTGCAGGGTACTTGTCTATTTGATATTTTTTCCAAAGTTTTTGTGTAATTAACGTCTTACCTTTTTTAGAAAGAATGCTTTTTGTTACTCCCGAAGTGAAAACTGTACCGCTTTTGGATCTTTTTTATCTGATGTAAATCAACCACAACTTAGTACCCGCATCCAAAATAATTTGGTAATCTAATGGAAGTTGATCAGGATTCTATAGTGTAGGAAAAATTATCATGTAAGGTTACCATTATGGTTGAGTTCAAGTGGTCTCTTAGCGAAATGTCATATTTCGTTTTTAACAAATTGTAACTTTCAGTAACAATTGCCTAGACGGACGACACACAGCACTGTTCATAGTTGCACTGCAACGGTGTATTTGCTGGGATGTCCTCTCTCACAAATTAAAATGCCATCATCATTTCTTTCAAGCAGAGAAGCTGTGGTATGATTTGTTTTCCATAAAGCAAGGAATATTTCATCAGGATGCTATGCCAAGCTTTTTACTTACTGTTTAGTTCGTAATCGTGAGTTCGTATTTCATTATCTGTAACTGTTCGTTCTAAGATATTGGGATTACCATTAATTGGTGTTGGAGAAACTGTGCAACCAATGCTACGGATAATAGAATGCAATAATCATCGACACTCCAATAACCACGTCATCAGATATTCCTATGATGATACCCGATTCTTATTTGTTCGACAATCATGTAAAACTGTCTTTTTTTCTAATTAATATCATAAGGCTATTTTAAAAATTATCTTTTAAATTGATTGATTTAAATTCTTTTCTTTAATTATTCTCCTATTTTCGGATAGAGATGGCCGTTTTAACTTCCTCAAATCTTTGTCGGTATGTACTTTTTCTTACTTTTAATTTGATAAATTCTCAAAACACTTCCCAACGTTTTCTCCACAGCATTTCCTCCCCGGCACACCATCACCTCCCCTTTAACCCCTTCCCCAGGGTGTTCCCCCACGGTAGCTCTTTACCACCACCCTTAACCTCTTTTCCAGGACGTTTCCCCCATTTCACCCCTTCGCCTCCACCCTAAATCTCCTTCCCCATGGAGCCTCTTTTCTCTTTCACCCCCAATGCATTAAAATCTTAAGATCAACTTATTGTATTTGCTGAAAACTGGTGACAACGAATACTACATTAGAAGATTCTATATAGACAAGAAAATTCCATTTATACTATCTGTCTTTAATCAGTTCATTGGTTTGTCTGTAAATTTGTTTGT
Source organism: Argiope argentata (assembly GCA_026289955.1). Classification (NCBI taxonomy): domain Eukaryota; kingdom Metazoa; phylum Arthropoda; class Arachnida; order Araneae; family Araneidae; genus Argiope; species Argiope argentata. The sequence continues at coordinate 11,357,400 of JAOUZG010038069.1, read as the reverse complement.
TACTCAATGACAACAAAAAAAATTGTTGATTGTACTCAGCATTTGGTAAGAGTATTTCATTTTATGTTTGACATTATATTGAAAAATGTACATGTTCCAATCATGTAAGCCCTTTGACAATGATTTGCCATTTACTTATAATTTTATTTATATTGATTAAAGCATATATTTAACTAAAATTTTATAAATACAGATGAAAATAAGCAATTAATCGTACATTGGTCTTAAATAAATTATATAAAATATAGGATCAAATAAAATCATTTTCAGAGAAATAGCTTAATTTGTAAAGTATTTCGGTAGGCAATACTGTATTCATAGAGAAAAATATTATTGATTAAAAATTTACGATATTCGATTATATTCTGAGTCTATTTTATTTAAAAATAATATATTTCAAGCAATATGTTTCTATTATCAAGTAATATTTAAGTAAAAACTTAAATTATTGCAGAATAACTACTTTATAAGCATTGAAGAAAGAATTCTTTGCAAAACATTCCTGTTTTTCGAAAAGCAAAAAATAAATAAACTGAATGGTACATCCTTCGATGTTTATAATTATTAATATATTCTAGAAACCGAAGCAAAAGTTTTAGAATAATCACAATTTTTGCATAATTCGAAGACTATTAGCGTAAAATCAAAGATATTTCAAGAACTTTCATCTTATTTTTCAAAGTTTAAACAGTGCATAACTTTATATTGGCTTAGCATTCTATTTATGGTTCATTGGCTTATTCCTCAGAAAGTATTATATACTAAATTAAAGAAGAATTTCATACGACTATATTGAATAGCATTTTAGAAATAGTGTTTTAGAATTGCAAATTTCAAATAAAAAACCATTTTAAATTTTCAGTACGAAAGTAGGATTTATTCGCTTATTTTTTTCCCTTGGAAGCAATTAATTTATTTATTAACTTTCAGATTCAGAAATATTTTCTTTGTCTTTTTCCCAAGTCTACTGAATACATATATAGTGATTGGAAATCGGCATCAGCAAATTTCTTAATTTCTTCATGTTTTCAAACTTTAAAATACATAAATAACCTTAAGATACTGCTATCAATAAATATTTATTTTAAGTATGATTTAATTTTTTTCCTTTCATATATAGTCAGGAATTATAAAATTAGTCAAAATTCAAGATACTTGAATCCGAAATTAATTAAAGTTGCAACAATGTCACCAGTAATTGGGAAATTTAAATATTTAAATATAAATTAAAATAATATAAATTAAAAATATTTAAATATAAATTAAAATAATATAAATTAAAAATATTTAAATATAAATT
>JAOUZG010038069.1:11311635-11326865 GCA_026289955.1 Argiope argentata | reverse complement strand
CTAGTCTATTAAATTCATGATTTTTAATTTTTAATTTAATTTATTTTCATTCTATTATATAAGAAAATGCTTCATTCGTTTAGACATAACTTTATCTCTTCATTCGTCTTAAAATTAAAACTAATTAATTAAATAAGATTAAAAAGATATAAAATATATTTTCAAAAGGCTTGATCTTTTTCGCTAATTAAATTATTTTAAAATTTATATTTCAAAAATTATTTTCTAACCACGTTGTTATGAACGTGATTAGAGAATAAATTTTGATTTTTGTTTTATTTAATGTTTATTTCGCAGCAATATTTTTGATTGCCGATAAGTTATAAAAGAATTTTGAATTATCCTGCTTTTAGTGCTTATTTTATAATAAAAATATTTACTCTAAATAGAAAATTTCTTCTTTTTGTTTCATGTTCTCACCAGTCAGATTTACCAATATTTTCTAAAATTATTTTACACACTAATTCTAGCATTTTAACTTATGCTTCTGCATAATAATCCAATTTTATATCCCATTTATATCAATACCCTTTATGTGTTTTTAATTTTCTTATTAGCATCCTAATACAAAATTCTCGTGGAATAACTTTTCTTTTTAATATGCAAAAATGTAATAAAGACCCAGGACACAATTGTAAGTTATTGACTGGGGTAAAGATATTTCGAATTGCACCAAACTAGATTCCCCCAAACACACAATTAACTTCTGAAATTAAAATCAAACACTTTCTATTTATACAATAAATCATCATTATAATCGTGAATTACGATATTGGTCTCTTGAATGTGAAGCTTAAATTCTGTAGCTCAAATTTTGTTACGAATTAAAAGCGTCATCAAAGTGTCCATGATTAAACGACTACTCGTCTATGTAGGGAACTATTTTTCAAAACAGTTATAAATTTTTGTATAGAATAAAATGAAGAAATGAAACGTTGTTTAAATGAAAAAAAAAACATTAATTCAAAATTTCTTCTTTTTATAAAGAATTAAACATATATGTCCTTTATGTAGATTTCACTATGGCCTGGTTGGTAGATCGTTGGCCTCGTACTTCTTAGGTTACGGGTTCGAAGCTCGCCGGCCAAAATATTCCCCGAGTGTGTGGTGATTGGCGCTCGTTCAATATGTTCGTGATCGTTAAGTCCTCCATATCGAGAGTAATATCACTGGGGGTACTGGATCAGAGGTGATCGTTCTCTGTTCCAGGTCTAAATTACGATCTGAGATGTATGAATGAATTTGCATGAATGTAGTCCGCCCCCTAAAAAGGGTTGTGACGTGTGTGTTGCTAAGTCATACTCTTGACCCTAGATGGCGCTACTTGTAAAACAAAGACGTATATATCCGGCTTAAAATCTGCTGATGTATCAGTGGGGCTTGTTCATGACAAGCGCCATAAGTAACGACAACAATTCTAGATTACTCATTAAATGACACAATTTTTAATATGAGCTTTAAACTTTAATTAAAATATTTAAATATCCCCCTAGATTAAATCTTTAAGTACACTGACATTGCACACAACGAATTAACTGCTTTAAACTGAAAATTTACTAAATCAGCCATTTTGATAGACAACAAGAGAAAAACAAATTATTCCAATGGAGAAATGTCTTTCGAGCAGACGTTCTAGTTTCTTTAAGAAATTATCTTCGATTGCACGGCCAACAGCAATACACTGTCTCTAGACAGAGATAACCCACTTTTCTTCAGATGATTCGATGAATACTCACAGCTGCTCAGTTTGAGAGCCAGAACATCACCTTTCAGCCTTACAGGTCACCTCGCTATTACCAAAAGTAATGGTGAGGATAATGGATTTATTGCATTATTTATTCTAGGTACTTATTACTTCGAGGAATTAAGTGCTAGACGTCAAGTAGCATACCCGATTACTTATCAGTACTATGAGACATTATTACAGAGTAAAATTGTTCCCTATCTAAAAGTACATCAGAACTTTTCATGCAGAGTTGTTAAGCAAGATATTAGCTTTCGTTTTATGGACATTGTGAGAACTCAGTTCAAAGAAGAGCGTGTCATAAGCCGCACATTTTCTGATCTAGAAACTCCTCCGACTTGAACTTATGTCACTTTTGGCTTTGGAGACATTTCAAACATCTGAAAATTCATGGTAATCCAAAAACTTATCCTGATCTTGAAGACATCGTTTATGACATGGTCTTAAAATTTCTCAGAACACATTATTGTGATAAATTATGGAACATATTTTTTTTAATATTGTAGATCTTAGCTAAAAATAATAGCCGTCATGCTGAATAAATAACAAACTGTTGTAATAAAAAACGTAAACTATCTTAAATATATGATAAATGTGTAATTTATTAAAAGTTCTCTTTAGCATCAATATTTTGAGCTAATTTTTTAGCTTCTCTAATTATTATGGTATTCTTCCTTATTAGACAACATTTTATAACTTTATGAATGATAATTTCATATGTAGACAAATTTAAAACAGAGTGGCTTGATTATGAACACATAGCATTTTTCAAATTATTTTTCAATTTAAAAGAAAATTATTTATACAGATTTATCTTTTTTGGCTTTAATAAAAATAATCTTTTATTTAGGCCTTTTAAAAATTTGCATAAATTAAGAATGCAAAAAAAAAAGTTTTAAAAATATTAATCATTCACTACAGCTAGTTTTATTTTATTTATTTATTATTTAAATGTTTTTTGTAAGAATTTTGCAATAACAAATTCGGATACATCTTAATTGCTTCAACCATAAAATAAATTTATTTTAATTATCTCTTGCTTATAAAGAAAAAAAACATTAAGTCTTCAATAAAAAAATAGTTATTACTAGTACATTTTTTATTATGTGTTCCATTCATCTAAATAAATAAATAATTTTATAGAAATGATAAATTTATTTATCAAAGGGGAATTTTCTTTTCCTTTAAGTATTAAAAGTATATGGCAAAAAAAAATTTCTGCGATTCTTAAATGTTTTTATGCATAAAATATTTACAATTTTTGCATAATTAAAGTTTGAAAACTGTAAGAAAAAACCTAATTAATATATAAATTATTCTGTATCTGCAGCCATTAAATAAATTAAAACATTGTTTCAAATTTCAATTTACTTCATTAAAGAGATTTCGCTGTCTTAATAGAAGTTATTTATTACAATTAAGATTTTTTTTTTGCAACTTTTGATTTTATGAGTTAATGGTTACTAAACACAATTATACGTTGAAAAAAATCGTTTGCTTTTTGAAAAAATAAGAATCTAAAATAAACCCTAATGAGTCTAAATTTACTATCTTGGAATCAATTTAAGGCATATGTTTATTGAATCTAAATTTAGTTTTGAATATTACTGTCGTATAATGATGAGATTTTTAGAGAAGTTTCAATAATTATTGAAATTATCTCTAGACTTTGTTTAAATATTTTTTGTTTTCTTGTATGTTTTCTTTCTTTGCATGTTAATTAAAATGGACTAATTGTATGGTTTTTGTTTAAAAAATCATATTTAAAAACAAGACAAACAGTTGCTTAGTAAATACTTCTTATTAAAATAAAGGAAACAATAATTTTTGAAATTTAAGGGTAATAAAGATCTAGATTAAAAGTTTGAACTCCTCGAAGACTTAGAATTTTATATTGAATTCTACAAAATGCCATTTATAAACACAGAATATAAATCTAAAATAAAATTAAGGTATTACTTTAATAAAGAGGCTTATGAATTAGACTTTATTAAGAAATTATTCTGTAAAATATTTCAAATTTCAAGATGCCTTTTAAAGAGGTACCTTTTCCTACAGTTTCATTCAAAACTGATTACTGCTCTTTTGATTTTTGCAAAAATTATTTCCACGAATATAAAATAGAATAAAAGCAAATATATTCTAATCAAAGATGACAACATAGCTTTAATTTTCAAAAAAAAATTATTTTTTAAAAGAATTAGTAGTATATAAAACACATTTAAAGGCACTTCATTCCACATATAATAAAGATTTATTATGTATAGTGCTCTAACTGATTTCTCGAAAGACATTTGTAATTTCATTTTGTAATTTTATTAATAATTTTTAAAGCATAATGCTTCCAATTGTGGTAATTCTTATTTAATGTATTTGAATGTTAATGTGATATTTACGAATAAGTCCTTCATGTAACGCACTAATTCTTCACATGTAAGATAAGGGATATATATGATACTATATATAAGGGATATATATACTCATATATATGAGATTGCACCATATTTTGAAATTAATGGGCATTCTTTAAAGAAAAAAAGAATTTGTGATAGATTTTTTTGACGAAGCTATATAGTTTTATTTAAGTTATACCTAGTATAGAGTAAATAAAATAATCAGCGAAAAATTCATTTACGACATTTTGTCGGATCTTTGCTATTTGTATATTTTTAATTTTAAAACACTCATATCTGTAAAGTGTCCATCTGTCTAACAAAGATAACCCCCACAAGCTTCGAATAAAACATATGAAAATTTACATACCTTATTTACAGGTTTCTATCATTTTTTGAATAAATTCTGTGTACTTTTCAAAAACACAATAAGTATGAAATGGAGAGATGTAGGTAAATAAAATTTCATACACATACTTAAGATTGAGAGAGTAAGCACTTTTCAAATTTTCAAACAATCAGTCACCGGTTGATTGTCCGTTGGTTTGAATTTTTAGATACACCTAGACAAGAGAATTCATAAATGAGATGACCAACAAGTACCAAATTTGAAATGGGATTTTTTGACGAAAAATGTATGTTTGTATCCAATAATATATATCAAATTTTTATTTAAATGGATTGAAAAAAGTCTAAAGCGCAAATTCGTTTTTCGACACTATTAATACGTCCCAGGTATTAAACACTAAATAACTCAATAAATCATGTAAACGGTTGAATTCATGAACGACATATTCACGAGAATATGTCATGAAAGTTTTAAGGAGGCAATTTCCACTAAATTAAAATCAGATCAAGCAAGGATATTCTAGACCATCTTCTGGGCATCTCCAAATTCTTAATAAGTTGAAACTAGAAGAAATATCGAATTCTGACAAAGTTAGATTGAAATGTATAAAACATTTTGACATTTTCGTTGAACACGAATATATGTCCAACTGTTTTTAAATATCCTGTTGCTTAGTTAAATTACTATAATATTTATGACCTTCAAACTATTTGTATTTATTTCAGTGATAAACAATAATAAGCATAAAAACAGTTACATTGGTAATATTTCCGAAATCATACAAGACTAGATTCATGTAAAGAAAATAGCTGACTGCCTTTGTGCATTTATATTTTATATAAATGAATTCAGAGGTAAATATATTTTTATTATAGTTGTTAACATGTCTATGAAGACAAAAATTGATGATCCACACAGTCAGTAAGTGAATATATTACAATGATAATGCTGATCTCATGTCCACTTTACAATGGAAATAGGGATGACGTAGCTTCTGAAGGTATGAACCCCTGAGCACTTGAGAGCAGGAGTCTGATTTCTAGCTCATATGAGGATGACACTCATCACATTCGCTTTCACAGCCCCTTTTTAAAAGGGTACATATTCCCACAACTCCAAGATAGAACACAGAAAAACAACCATATCCTAACCGGGACTCGAAGACGGGACACCCAGATCACAAGGAAGACGCACTTTCTCGGTGCCAGGACGCCGGCAATATATGGCATTGAAACGACAATATATTAAGAAATATATCATTTTATCTTCATTTAACCCAATTATTTATGCATTATTTGAAATAAATAAAATGGAGTTCAATATAATTTAAGACCACCATGAAGCAAATTTTTTTGATTCGAGAAACGTAGATTTCCCAATTAAATTTTTCAATGTCTTTTTTGCTTTATGATCATTAAATGCGTCTTAAAAGGTTATAAGACGTAAAAGACTCTACTGATGTGGCATGAAAACTTGGTTAAAGGGAATATGTTCAAGTGTAATCATCATCTGCTCATGGTGTTCGTGACGCATAAAATATCCTTCGCATTATTTTCAAATAATAAATTCATATAACACTATAACACTTCTAAATTTAACTAGATTTAAAGATTTAAAAACAATAATTAACTATTTTTGAAGTCATCAATCACATTTATAGATTGAAGCTATTATAATAAACAATCTTATAATTTAAAAAGTTCCATCTAAAAAATTAATCTTCATTTATTATTCCAGTTAAACATTTAGTTTGGTTTTGCAAACATGGAATTTCAAATTGACATTTCTTATTATAAGAATCATTTTACTCTCGTTTCCAATCGAAAACAAACATGACCCCAGAACTCAATGAAATAAAAAGGGCGATAATCATTTAAGCTAGCAAATATTTGGAATGATGACATTTTCCTGTTTTATCAGAATTAAAAGTCATGCAAATGAACAGCAATCTTCGGAGAAATTTATGAGTTCCATTTCTCTCCGCAGTCGGAGAATAATTTTATCTTTCTTAGATGTCATAAAAGTGGTGCCACCGAAACAGTTTTCTTCAATGAGGGCATTCATTTTCTCCACGAAATATTAACTCTTCATGAATCACATTTTTGTTTGAAAATGTAGTAAAATTATTCTTATTCCTAACTTTCTAGTTTTAGGAAAGATTCTCAGTTTTGGTCTTTTTTAGATAAGAATTCCTCTACAGCTTTCTAGCAGTTAAATTTAAATCATACAAGAGAGTTCTGATTCTTCAAGCTCAATTTAAAATCTTCGTGAAGCATAAAATACTCATTCAGCAATTATTCACGGTTATTATATTAAATACAAGGTACACTTGAAATATTCAACAATTTTATATTCCTGATAATTTCTATCACTCTATTTCTGTTTAATATTATATTTTTAATGAAATAAATTTTTATTTTTAAAAAATTTGAAACAAATGACGAATAAAAAATTAGTGGCGAAATTTGCTTATATTTCACATATAATTATTTTTGAAAATTCTATTACATGAAATATAATTTTTATATGTAATAAGAAATTCTTCAAGATTAAGAAAGATTGATTTCTGTATATTTGTGTCTCAATATCTCAATTATATTAATAATCCATATTGCATTAATCTTTTTATACAACACACACACGCACGCACACACACACACACACACACACACACACACACACACACACACATATATATATATATATATATATATAATCTAGTAATACTCCTGGAGTAATATATTAAACTTATTGTTTAATATATTACTCCAGAGGAGTAATATATTAAACAAACTGTACATTAAACGATTATAAGAGTAAATTTAATCTTTCAAAAATGGTTACTTACTGAATATTTTTATTTGTCTACCAAGGAAACTTCTGGAATGTTGGGATTTTTTTATTTTGCTTATAATTGATTAGAAAAGAAGGGACCTTTATGTTTTCTAACTTTTGTTATTCTTTAAGGAGAAAGTATTATAAATCAAATTTCAAGGTTTTAAAGTCTGTACATCGAAGTTATCTTTAAATTCCAAAATTTTATGTTTAAAAATATCCCAGTCAATTTGTTTATCTCTGAGCAAAATAATTTAAAACAGAACTAAGTAGACAAATAAAATATAGAGGGAAAGCTTTTACCAAAATTTTCTAAAATTTGGGGCTCATAAACAGAACACATGAAGTTTGTCCATTGAAAGCCTCATAATAAAGAGAAATCAAACGAGTTTGAAGGAAACATAGTAATTATATTTATTGCAATATTTGTATATCTGTATTAAGTGTCAGATAATTTCCATCTGTCAGTTATATGCACAAACTAACTCGAAGCGATTCGAAGTTGATAAATGAATTTTATTATCTGGTTTTAAAATTATATTTGAAGATCTGTACCAAATTCTAGATTCAACTGACCACAAGAAAATTTCTGAAATAAAGATTCTATTTCCTTTATTTTACAACAAAATTAAACACAATCGGAAAGCATTTGTATTCTAGAAAATTGAAAAAAGAAAACTCTTGCTGGTAATTGCTAGCTTATTGTGAATAAGAGCTTTATCAAAATTAATTTGAAAAACTCAAATGCAACTCATTTAAATTTCATATATTATATTAAAGAGCATTAAACAGTAATTAGAGTGTCCCATGATTTTGATTTTATAGATAATTTCTACTTCTAATTTATCATACCAGCTCAAAAAGATATTCGATAAATACTTATTTTTTGAATCCATATACATTCTTAAATCAACAAAATATTAAATACTTAATTTATGTTCATAGAAAATTTAAAATCCGTTTATTTGTGAGTTTGTATGTTTGAATCTTATATGATTCCACGACATTCGAATTAAATGTGTGACACATGTTTCATATCGCCTAGAAGGATTTATTGTGCTATTAAAAGGTTTCTTCCAAATGTGCACCGAATACTTAGAAAATCTAGGGGTTAGATGAGCCTACGTCCTGGTCTAGGGGTAGCGGATCTTCTCCCAGAGCTGGACGTTCCATGTTCGAATGCCTGTTTGGGGATGATTGTTCTTCTGTAAGGTGTATTAGTGTGCCCTCTTTAAAAGGAGTTTGTGCAAGTGACTGTGATTAGTGAATAACTAAGTCGTACTCATGCCCTTAGTGGAAGCTGCTTCAAAAAAAAGAGAGAGAGACGCTCATTTCGGCTTAAAACTGGCTGATGCCTCAATGAAGCTTGTCTTTGCGCCACTAACAACAAAAATAATGTCTAGATATTCTTTCACTTTTATCCCTTATCCCATCATTTAAAAAGAAAAAGAAAAAACTTAATTGCAAGAGTAGTTAATTGAATTATTAATATTTCAGCCTTATTAAATAAATTTGGAGTAGATAAAAACATTTATTTAAGTTCCTACTAATTTTGTACTATTAATTATATTTCATAACTATATTTCCTGATTCTAATGCCTCATTTGTGTTTCTGTAGTAATTATATATCTATTAATTAATTAACAAACACCACTAATCGCATGAATCTTTTTTTCGTAGGTACCTCAACAACACACGACTCGGATGCCACCCCTCCGCAACACTGACGGACTCCTCAGCTCAATGCTGGGCCTACGATTCGTGGTGGTCCCTCAGCACCTCAAGAACGGCGTTCTCACCCTTTCGTGCAGAGCCTACATATCGAAAGCTTACCTCACCACCAAGAGTGAAATAGTGGCCACAAACAAAGCAAAGATAGCAGAAAACCACGCAAGTAATTGATTCCCTTATTTCACAATAGATGACTATCATTTTCTGAAGCTTTTGTTGCATGAGATAAGATAAGAATGTACATCAAAAAGAAATATTTACGTTAAATACTAATAATAAATATTTTTGGAGTTTAGAAACTAAAGAATGCTCTCACTTCTATCGTTCACTATTACTATTGGATTGTTTGACTTCACGCTTTCCCAACAAACATGGCGTTTTTCTTAGAATGCATATGTATTTGGTATGCTCTTAAAAGGCGTTCACAGGAAGTCAACTAATGGGACCATGTCTACCTCAAAAAAGTCACATGATTGCCACTGGACATTGGCAAATGGTTGTCTCATTGGGCCAACTATTTATCAAAATACCATTCCAATTATCCTGATTTTCATGCGGTAGGCGGGGTTCCAATTGCGCTCAATAGTTGGCTTCCTGTGAACGTTGAATTACGTGCGAATTAATTTCAAAGAACAATTTTCAAATTATTTTTATTTCGCTAATTTTTATTTTAATTCTATATTTTATGAATGGTTAGCGCTGCGTTTCGAAACAAAGTTTGAAGATAAATATTTGATATCTAGATATCTATAAAAAAATACGCAGATAGCCTATTTTTCCTATTGACCTGCTGCTTTCAGATGAAAAGGTGATTTCGATCGCAGATCAAATCCTTTCCAATAATAGTCTTTATTTGAATTATTATTTAAAAAAATTTGTAATATGATTGTTCCATAAAATTAAAAAAAATCATTTTCGACCTTTCAATCCTATAAAATCATTTTCGATTGCTTCTCTCTAATTCCTCAACCAACGAGAATGACGAATTCAAAATCATGATGAAAATTCTACTTATATTGTCTGATTCTAGGTATTTTATTTCACTAATTGTCGATTGTTATTTTTTTAATTTAATTGCATTTTTTTATATTCAAAAAAAATTAAAAATATCAATTACTTTCGAAAAAACTTTTTTTGTAGACATAATTTCCTCTTTTCAATCATTCTTTTTATCTATGCGTATAAAAAAAGTTACAGCCATCAAAATATGCTTTGTTTGAAACAAATCCAAAGTGGAAGGGGAATTACGAAAAAGAAATTGGCCTTAAAATATGTGTTCGTCAGTTATCTTTCTGTACTTTTACATATTATGATTCAAAAGACGATTATGTTTTGAACTTTGAAAGAAATTGGTATATATTTAGGATATATAACAAAAGGTTAGAACTCTACATCTAAAACTAAAAAAAGTTCAATAAAGAAGAAAAATATATCTGTACATTGATAAGTAAAGACGACAAAATCAAAAGTCTCAGCGACAAAAGCAACTTACGTAGCAACAAAATTTAGAAAGCACATTACTGCAGGATTTCTCCCCTATTGCCTTGTTAATGCCTTGAAGATGTTGATTATTGCTATTTAACTTGATTGCAAAATGAAAACTTATACGAGGTTAGAAAAGGCAACTCTTGAAGCAATAGAATTTAAAAAGTGAATTATTGCATGATTTCACTGTTACATTATCAATGCCCGAAAGTGACTGATGATTGGTCCAAGTATTAACAAGTAAAGGCTTTCATTGATAAGATGTTAGGATCCCTTAGAATATAACAGATATAATAAGGCTGTTGTTTTGGAAATTACTCGACCAACAATTATTGTGTTAGTGCCTATTTATAAAAACGCAAAACGCAGTTGAATATTATTATGGCAAGTTACAGAATTCTGAAACAACATCTATTGAATATAAACTAAATGCAGTTGGCGCCATTAAGGCTTGTGCATAAGTTAATTTGGTCTATAAAATTATTTTATCAGTTTTAAAATGTTTAAAGTAAGAAAGCAATATTAAATGACAACTGAATTGAAATTTAGCTAATTAATGATTCCAAAAGAAATTTTATTCAAAAAGCAAAGAGTCCTTAATAAAAACCTTTTACTTAGAAAAATAAAATATGCTTAAAAAATAAGATTAAAGGGAGTTGTCTCAACAAAACTTTCTCTTATTCACTCTGATACCATTCCATTGAACGCCTTGCATTGGATCGGTATACAATATAGTATTTCAATTTTTTTACCCTTACCTATTACCTTTGGCGCATGCTTAGATAACTGTAGCTCCAAAACAATAAATTATATGCTACATGGCTTTTCTTGTGTTTTCTTATGGCTCTAGCCATGCATAAGTTTGCTGAGGTAGTCAGCGATTTAAGCCTAATAAGCATCTCTTGTTTTAGTGTAGCGCTAACTAAGGCCAAGAGTACGAATTTTGCTAATCACTCATCACATTCACTTGCACATCCCCTTTTTAATGGGGGAGATCATTCACACACATCGCCATTAGAACACAGAAAAACAACCAAGACTCGAACCCGGGACGCCCAGTGCAAGGGGAAGATGCGTTATCTCTTCACCAGGACGCCGACTTATACTACGTTCAATAGTTAATTATTTTTGGCATCCCTACAATTCCTCTATCTAGAATTACGAGAAAGTAAAACTGGAAGGTCAGATCTATGATTGTGGGAAGTTTTAAACTCCTGGGATCATAAGAATTATTTTTTTTACTTAAAGGAAATCTTTAACTTTTACTATTTTAAGTAAGTATGTAAGTTGAAGTAAAGTTAAAATTTAAAAAAGTAAGTGAAAGTTTACTATTAACGTAAGTAAAACAAAAATAACTTTTTCTCAAAAGTTTATTTTTAAAAAAATAATAACCTGTCATTGTTAAACCGATAATATAAAAACTAATAGAAATAATTGCTAAAAGTTATGCTGAAAGACGAGATTTATTAAATGCTAAAAATGACTAAACAATCAGCTTTAAAAAGGATTTTTATTTGCCTTAAAAAGGCAATAAATAAAATAAAAAATAACATTATTGATTCCTTCATCCACTATTGCTATTGCTGCTGCATCATCAGAAGATTCTAATTCTACTTATATACAATGTGGTCATAGCCAATTACTATTGAATGTGACATCACAGTCATACATTTACAAAACAAGATATATTAAAAAGTACACCGGCTTCCTGATATAGGGATCGAGCGTCTTCCCCATTATCTGGACATTCCGGGTTTGAATCCCAGTTCAGACATGGTTGATCTTCTATGTACTCTCTGTGACGTGTGTGAATTTGTCCCCCTATAAAAAGAGCTGTGCAAGCGAATGTGATGAGTTACTATCGAAGGTCTCTTGGTCCTAGTTGGTGCTACTACAAAACAAGAGACGCAGATTAGGCTTAAATCGCTGACTGCCTCAGCAAGCTTGTACGTGTCAAAGACGTAAGAGACAACAGCAACTTAAAAAAGTACATATAATCATATGGCAAGAAAAATTCTTTAAATTATGAAAACATATTTACAATAGAAAACAAGATGAAATATAAATTTCAAATAAAACAAATAATGAAATAGGAAAAAAATTTAGTGGTAAAATATTTTTCCGTTTATTTATTGACTTTTATAAAAAAAACATTTAATTGTAAGTTGAGGGGGGGGGAGATATAGATAAATTTTCTGATGATTATTTCCACATCTGGTGAAAAAAGACAATCATTATTACATTTTGGCTTAAAGTGTTAATCATATTTCATGGGATTTTACAATAAATTTGCCCTTTTCTCAAAAGATATATTTATAAAAAAGCTTTTACCTCATTGCCCTGTTTATGTTTGATAATGCATCTAAAAATAAAAAATAATTAAGAAATCAGTTTCTTTAAAAGAAAGAAAAAAAAACGTCTTGTTCTAAATGTCACCGGTCACTTTGAAATAAGTTGTCAGCAATTTTGAAAAAAAAAATCTTTTTTTTTTCTATAGTTGAATTTTTACATTGCATTATAAAATTTAATTATTTTGCTAAATCAAAAATCAGAACGAGATTTTGTTGAAATCAATTATAAATATAGATAGTTTTTCTTACTTAATATTGAATAAATTAATTACACCTGCATAAAAACTTGTTTAAAGAAATTTTAAAGTTTCTGTTTCTGATCCTTTCATAAAAAAATATTTTAATAATCAAGAACAAAAATACTGGCAACTAACATGAATTTTAAAAATAAAATCTCAATTAATTCGATGTTCTAAGCACGAAAAAAGTATTTCTTGATATCATTGGAGAATTACTAATGAATGCAACAACAGAAATCCAACTTTTAATTTCAATTTCAATTCAAAATTAATGAGAATAAATTTTTATGCGCCCTAGGGAAATTTTTCTTGAAAAAATTATTCTTTATTCAATGTTTTTAGGGTTCGAAAAAAATGTTTTTCTGTTGAAATTCCTCTTTTATTTCATCATTAATTTAATTTTTTTCAATATTTCTCGTATTAAAATAATACGTATCAAATTCAAAACACCTGTCTCTTCAAATTTTTTTGGGATGAAAAGTCTTTCTTGGCTCTGATTTAAAACCATAAAACTGTCTTAAAATTAATTTATAAAAACAGTTCAAAATATTTTTCAATTTCTTTGTGTTGACTAATCACCTATGTCATGTTGTTTTCGTGTCTGATGATAAAAACTCAAAATAATAATAATGCAAAAAATATTATAAAAAAGGTTTATTAATATATTTTTAAAAAGAATTAATAAAAGATAGAAATTCAAAAAAAATTAATGAACGAATTTTTGTTTTTAAAACTATATTTCTCTGATAAAATTTTTAATTGACTGTGGTTTAAAACCATAAAACTGCTTTAAAATTAATTTATAAAAACAGATCAAAATATTTTTCAATTTCTTTAAATTGACTAGTCAATGTGTCATGATGTTTTCTCGACTGATGATAAAAACTCAAAATAATAATTAAAAAATGTTATAAAAAGGCTTATTAATATATTTTTAGAAAGAATAAATAATAGTTTAAAATTCAAAACAATTTCATGAACGATTTAAAAAAAATATATTCGGAAGTTCTATGAATGTAAAGAAATTCTTGGCAGAAGTTTCTGATGTTTTCCATTCACCTACAAACATAAAGAGAAACAGTCTTTATTGATTTCCAACCGAATTTGAAAATAACTATTTTCAGTAGCTGTTTGAAAAAGCATTCCATCTATTTATTTCAAATGTAATATAAATGCTTCAAATATAATGTAGATGCTTCAAAAACAATATAAAGGTCGATTTGTAAGCTGTTTTTTAGCATTGTTCTGGCTTCGTTATTCTTTGCGCATCAATTTTCAGGTAAAAATAGAATTCTTTTTTGCAAAAATGCATTGTTTGATCATTCCAAGTTTCAAGCTTAAGAATCGTTCATTTTTTATTATTTTTACTATCCTGTATAAGAAATAAAAGATAAAGTACTGCAATGATCAAAAATAAATTTTAGCTCTGCAAGAAGCTTTGTGTTTTATACCTTTCTGAACTCGGAAAAATTATTATATATGTCTCTTTATAAATAAGAAAACTGAAAAAAACAAAGAGGCGAGTGAGCAAAGGTTATCTTGTATGCATTCTTTAAAACAAAATCCCAGATCACTATCAAATTCTGGCGGGAAAACTTGAATCGAATTATCTATGTACAAATTAACTTTCAAAACTTAATGAAATATATTAATTTTCGTTTAAATTCTATAATTAAATTATTTCATTAAAATCGTTAATAAAGATTTATGCTTAACATAATGATTTATTAAATATGTCATTAAAAATTTACTTCATAAAATGATATAACGATAATATTGAACTTAATTATCATGATTTATCAATTATGAAATAAATCAACTTGGAACATTTTTCAGTTTTTATACATATTTATGAAATAAATTTAAAAAGTTCAAAGTTTAACATTTATATCAGCTTATCTAACCATTTCATGAAATAAATCATGATTTATCAATTGAATCATGTAATATCTACTCATTTCTTTAAAAACATTATATTCTACGAAAGGATCTGTTTCATATTTTAATGATAGCAGATGCCTGAAATTTTGAGATTTTATTGTCATGTGAGAACATGGTGTGTGTGTGTGTGTGTGTGTGTGTGTGTGTGTGTGTGTGTGTGTG
>JAOUZG010038069.1:11284389-11309640 GCA_026289955.1 Argiope argentata | reverse complement strand
GCATGTGTTTGTAAAGGTATAGAAAGTTTTTAAGTGTGTGTGTATGCGTGTGTTTGTAAAGTTATAGAAAGTTTTTAAGTGTGTGTTGTGTATGCATGTGTTTGTAAAGGTGTAGAAAGCTATGCTGGAGAGACCGTGCGTATATGTGCTTAAGTGCGTATGTATGAGTGTGCAAGTGCGTGCGCATGTGTGTGTGCATATATAGATTTAAATTTAATCTTAATTAATTTTATATTATAATTAATTTTATATTTTTATCTTGATTTATCACATAATACTTTAATATTATTTTATTCTCTCAAAAGAATTGATTCATTCAGCTTTTAAGAATCGAGAGCAGAGATAAAAATATTTAACGCCTACGGCCTTCCTTCCCAAGATACTTAAGATCCTTTATCTTGAAACGAAAATGTGCCTTAGAAATCCCTAAAAGAATCTCTCAATAAAAGTGATGGTAGAGAAATCCCGTTCACATTCTCACTTGTGTCTATCTGCAAACAGACGTGTTGCACCTTCATGCCTTATATAAATCATGCCCTCTAATGGTATATAGATATATATGTATAGAAATATATATACCGTTTGAAGATTTCCTGTTTTTCTTAACATTAACGAACGTTTTCTTTTGTTTTCCTTCGTGATTTAGCATTAAGCCAGGACGGACCTACAATAACAGGTGGTCGACTGAGATACCAGGAAGGCAACGTTGTCAATGTAAATTGCACTGCCCAGAAAAGTCACCCTCCAGCTGAACTTAGATGGTACATTAACGACAAAGAGGTAATAAATATATTTGTTCTTTAGTATCAGAAAATGTTAAAATAGAAACTCATTAGCAATTATTAATATAGTAATAGATCACCATATTTGCACCTTTATCAAAAGTTAATTTTTATTTTACCTGAATACATTAAAAATAATAACAAGGATTAACTTCTTGGCCTCAAGTACAGCTGTCTTATCACTGCCTAAGGAGCATCTATCAAATGATTCATATTTGATACAACGATCTCTCAAATCTCATATTCATTTTAGTTGTGTCTTTTCATTCATTAATTAGTATAGTTATATGCTAAAAATATTTTTTCTCCAATTTTATAAAAGTCTTCCACAGATTTTATATAATTTATTCTCATCGAACAAATTGCTTTCATAAAAACTCTATAAATCTTGAAGAAAATCCTTTGTGGTTGTTACTAATGTCATTTACCACGGACAAGCACGCTGACGGTTGTTAGTGATTTTATGCCGAATGGACGTCTTTGGTTTTTGAAGAGCGCCAACTAGTTCCAGGAGTACGATTTTGCTACACACTCATTACATTCTCTTTCACAACCCCTTTTTACTGGGGGGAGGGGCACATTCACCTATCTCACAAATAGTACACAAAAGAACAACCATGACCTGACCGGTACTCGAACCTGGGTAGCTCCAATCACGAGGAAAACGCGCTATATCTGTGCCAAGACACCAGCTAAAATGTTTTGCATTAATGATAGCTATTCTTAATTTCTAAAGAATGCTCCCTAATTACGAAAATTTCATTTAGTTTCTCAACAATTACAGAGTGACATTTAGAATATAAAAATAAAAAATGATTTATTTTTTTAACAAACGATTTGAGAGTTAAAATCGTGATTCTTAGGTTTTGGGGTGGATAACAAAAGGCAAAAGAGAAAGGCACAGTTACCAGCATGCTTGAAAGAACAACGCAAAATATGATCGCTAATTAAAACTAAAAAACGATTAAAGGGCAATTTTAAATACAATATATTTAGATAAATATTAATCATTAATATATATAAGAAAGAAATTTAGAGATTAAAATTGTGATTTGAGAGTGTTGATCCGACAGATCAAGTTTAGTGTCAGTTATACTAAAGTCCCGTTGTAAAACAAAGTTACGGATGTTTTGTGTCTGAACTTAATTTTGAACGGCAGGCAGATGATGAGGATGATACCTAAGCACTCCTCCCTTCTCTCCACAACACACCGTGGGAGGACGTTTGGCCTTGTAAGATTTAAGGGGTAACCGACCCCCTTACATGACGGTTCTTAAATAGGATAGGGTCACAAAGCTGAACCTAAAACCTCGGCTCACTAGCCGAGATCTTACTATCAGGTCACCACAGCCTTTCAACTGATCAAAATTGGGTTTCAACAATGGATTGCAAATCCATACTTTTCAAATATCGATAAAGGTATTTATTTGATATCATTATATTGCCAACTGATTGGAATAAAAAAGGGAAAACACAACGATATGACCTAAACATTTTTCCGGGATCAACAAATAGTGAAATCCCATCAAAAGAATCTACCGTTTAAGTTTAAAATTTCATACCGATATCTGTTATATTTTAATCAAAAGTATTATAGTAGTGTTATTTTACTCTTACATGTGAAACTTCTATAATCAAAGTAGCCTAAATAAACAAAAATGACAAAATTGAAACTGCACTTTTTTATAATCAAGCTGAGGTTATCTTAATCATTTCTTCATTTAATTCAAAACCTCCTACCTTTAAAATCCAACAAAAGGAAATTTATAGTATTTTTATTCTAATAATATCATATTTTTCATGAAAAAGAGCAATACTGTTCATTTAAGAAAACGAAACTTTATTTAAGAAAAGTTCATTTAAGAAAAAGAAATTTGATTGCTTATGGAATACTGTCAATAAAATGAGCATTTTTCAGAAGTTCCTTATTAAATTAGTCTTTATTTTAAACATTTTCTACCCTTTTATATTTCATTTCTTTTAACTGCTGTATTTTGTGCGAAATTATTCGAAAATTGTATAATATTAATAATAAAAAATTCATCCTTCTTTATCCACCTCGGTCGCATTTTAGGGAAATAGTAACTAACTGGATATATTCCCAAACCTGTGGAAAATTTCCACTTCTGTAAACAGTATTTCATTTCCATTTTGAAGTCTGCATCGTATGTTATTTCTAGAAGATATCGTTTTCAAAGGGTATTCAACAAAGAGGATTTGTTTTCCACAAATTTCTTATAACCTGGATAGTTTTAAAATTCTAAATATAGAAACTCATGAACGATTTTCCCTTATTTTTGATACTCTAAATCGTTTGAATTTTGTTCACTTATTTTTTCACGACAATACAGAGGCTTATTTTATATAATTAAAAAATTAAACATCGGTTAATCGATTTATATAATAAAATTTTAATCTTCCTTCTAACGGTGTATTGTAAAATACCATCTATTACTTGAGGTAAAATTACCACAGGTAGGTACTTTACAACGAACCATAATATTTATGTTGATGAATTTTGTGAGACTAAAACATACTAAATCCTTTTCAAAACTATCCTGTTTTAGTATACTAATAAATATTTTATTCTTAAAATGTCTTTATTAATTTTATTATCATATGCTATTGAAACTTTCATGCACTAAACAAAAAAAATGAAAGAAAAAAAACACGCCACCAAAATCTAATGTCAGAATTAAATACAAAACATCTCTTTTCAACTATACTAGATGTCAGTCTAGATATTCTATTTCATTCTTAGTCAAATTTTTCAACAAAATGGGGGAAGTATGATGAACTAATTACACTTGCGTTCAATTAGTTAAAATGAGACACCAAAATAAAAAAAAACAGGAACCAAAATTTCAGAAAGTCTTCTTACCTATCTTTACTTTCTTAATCTTCCTACCTGTGGTATTTTTATCTGAAGTAATAGATGGTACTTTACAATACGACATTATATTTATCTTGATGAATTTTATGAGACTAAAACATACTAAATAATTTTCAAAACAATCCTGTTTTAGAACACTATCAAGTTTTTATTTTTAAAAGGTCTTTAATTATACCATTATTGTATGTGTTTGAAACTATTTAATGCACTCAACAACAAAATCACATAAAACACGCCACCAAAATCTAATGTCATAATCAAATACAAAACCTCTCTTTTCAACTATATTAGATGTCTAGCATGAAACTCTATTTAATTCTTAGTCAAACTTTTCCACAAATTGAGGGAAATATGATGATAGTGCATGTGCACTAATTACACTTGCGTTCAATTAGTTGAAATAAGACACCAAAATAAAAAAAAATAGCAACTAAAATTCCAGAAAGTCTTCTTACCTTCTTTCTTAATCTTCTTACCTGTGGTATTTTTACCTCAAATAATAGTTGGTACTTTATAATACCACATTATATTATAATATCATGATGAATTTTATGAGACTAAAACATACTAAATAATTTTAAAAACAATCTTGTTTTAGTACACTAATAAAATTTTATTTTTAAAAGGTATCTTTTAATATTATTATCGTATGTGTTTGAAACTATTTAATGCACTAAACAAAAAAAAAATGCACAACACTCGTCATCATATATTATGTCATAAACAAATATAAAACATTTCTTTTCAACTATACTAGATGTCAGTCTAGATATTCTATTTAATTCTTGGTCAAACTTTTCAACAAAATGAATGAAGGATGGTGATTAACTTCTATGCGATACCTAATATGCAGTACGTGTGCACTAATTACACTTGCGTTCAATTTGTTGAAATGTGACACCAAAATAAAAAACAGCAACAAAACTTCCAGTAAGTATCCTTTCAAAACCTTAATTATTCTACGCTCGACGAAGACAGATGAAGTGTCATTCACAGAGGATTTTCTATAATTCATAATTAACACAGATAGGCAAAATATGTCACACTCGTTTAGATTAATATTTGAAGTGGAAGTCATACGTGGAACGTATTATTAGATATTGAGTTAATAATTGGAATGATAAGCTAATTTTCTATAGCACCCATTGAGAGAAAATAAATTTGATGCTCTTCATATAAGTTGAGCCATTAAAAATTTCAGATCGTTTTAATTATCTTATGATCTTGTATCATTTAAATCATTTTAATTCTCGCAAAATGTCTTCAGTGTTCTATAACACGATTTATATTTAATCTATATAAAATCATGTGGTAATAGGATATCAGAGAACCTTGTTGTGAGCACGTTTCCACATTTTTTAAAAAAAACATGTTGTATGAATTTATGCTGTTGAATTATCTATTAATAGAGGCTGAACTTTAAACTTTTTGAATTCTTTATTACTTTTTTTCAGATATTTTTTAGATGATATAATGAAATTATTATGTTAGAAAAACTTTATTGAAGACTTGGAAAACTTTTTATACTATATTATTTTTAAAAGAACTGTTCTGAAGAAGTTTCAAAAGAGTTATTACAATTTCCTCATTGTAAGAGGGTTATAAAAATATTTATATCAATACCACAAGGATTTTCTGCATCTAAAATTCTTTAATAGAAAGGGATAGTCTCGATTTTCATGTATTGTTACTGCGAATGCTTAGCTATTTATAAATGTTTTTTTAATATAAATTTTGCATACGAATATGCGTTTTATCAGATGTGAAATTTCTTATAACTAAGATAGAACTATCAAGAATTTTATCTGAATAGGAATCTTTTAATACAATATTTCGAACATTTTTGTGTCATTTCATTTTTAAGTACTATAAACACTATGCATCAAACAATAGTTATAAAATAATTTAATAATTTAATTAATTGATTCACACGTCTAGTGCCCATTACGGCAAAATTTTATTTATTTCCTCAGAATAATATCATTTCATTGCTGCTATTTTACTTGCAATACATTAACACATATTAAAATATGAGGAATTTTTCATTTATTCTTATGAATACAACAAATGAAAGAGGTATACAAGGATGCAACCATGCTACCGAGGTAGCATGGCTGGTAGGCCGTTGGACTTGTATTACTTAAGTTGCGAGTTGGAACCTTGCTGATTGAAGAACCAACTTGTGTGATTGGAGTAAATGTAATTCTGTCATGGTCACAAAGTCCTTAATGCCGAGAGTCATACTACGGGGAGTGTTGGTTCAGAGGCTATTGTTCTCTGATTCAAGTCTAAATAACGATCTACGAAGGAAATGCATGAATGAAGTCCGCCCCTAAAAATAGTTGAGACGCGTGAGTAGTTAAATCATACTCTTGGCCCATGTCTTGTAGGTGCTACTGAAAAAAAGGAAAGACACTCACTCGGCTTAAATTGCTGACAGATAATTTTCAGAACGCTTGTAAAATGCCATTAGACGCAATTACTTAAGGTTATCTGTTACCTATGTTTGCCTTGTTACTGGAATATGGAAATGACTATAGCAAAAAATATATTTTTGCTTTTTAATGGTTCCTAAATTATATGAAAAATTTGCATTGGTCATTGATAATTTCATTAAATAAAAAAAATTATTAAATTTACATCCACAAAACCATCAATAGATATTATATAAAAGGAGTATTCTTCTTAAAGTTATTACATGCTTACAAAATATGGCGTGATTTGAGTTAAATTTTGTTACAAAATCTAACATATAATTGTCGCCTTCTTTCCGCCAATTGCATCGAATATTTGATACAGAACTACAAGTTCCCTGTCAAGATCACATAACAAATTTCATTTGTGTTGTTAGTTTTTATATTAATTATCTTCACGTACAACTAATCTACAATCAATATTTGGTGTATTTTATTGAAAACCTGACATTGATCTAGAAAGCAGATGATGTAACTACATTAGAAATTTAATTAAAGTAATTTGTTGTAGCTCTGAACTAATATTGTTACGCTTTTAGCGTAGCCGGATCTGATTGAATGGACTTTACTTGAGGACAGCACAAACAAATATATTTACGGCTATTTACAGGTATTTACAGGATGACTTGATAAAGTAGAACTTCAGATAAAAACAATCCAGCAGTAATCAGTCACTTACAGCGTAAGTACAAGCCTTACGCACAATAAACACAGACTGCAAAACAGCTATCGTATAGCACAGCAAACAGTAAATCACTGCGAGCTTAATTATACAACGTTAACAGCAAATATTAACACAGCTCACTAATAACAAGCGAGAAAAGTAGTCCGCTATTCGTCCGAGAGGAACCTGGTGAAACTACAGCAACCCGTCCCGTATATAGTCGAGCAAGCGCGTACCCAAAAGCACGTGGAGCTTCATGAACGAACCAGCGGCTACCAGACTATTCCTTTCGCAAAACCAACCCGGCTGGAGGGAAACTCCTCGTCAAACGTCGCCAACTTCGGCAGACTTCCCCAGCACCCGCCCACTTGCAACAATATTTACAAATAAACAAACAACCCTCTCTTAGACGAATTTCGTATTAAATTTAATAGAACTTAAAAGTTTCAAATTAAGAACTTTACACCGTCTATAATTGTATTTCGTAATAATTTGAATTTTATATTATTTTTTACATCTATTAAGGATTTTGTGTATTCTCTTACTGAAATATACTGAAAAGAAACGAAATTTTTAGGCAAATTTTATCGAAAATTTGTTACATATAACTACGGAATAACTCCGGAAGAAAATATCATAAACTAAATTTCACATATGTACCAAATTGCTTTTTTAAAAATACTAAATTCATTAATGGAATATAATACAAAAGAAAAAAAGAAAAAAAAATCTGACTTAAGAGCTCTGGAATATTAATACTTTTTTATAGGATATTTACAAAACCTCACGTTCACCACTAAGTATAATCATCATAGACAGAGAACAACCATGCCCTAGCTTTAATTCGAACATAGAACGTCCAGATCACGGGAAAAACATGCTAACCTTGTGCCAACACGCCGGCAAATATTAAAAATCAAATTCAATTTTTTAGCAGTTTGTATAATTTGCCTTTGCATTCCATAAAATAAAATTATCTTTACTGTTTGTACTACTTTCAAATCAAACCACCATTTTCTTACTCAGGCAGAAGTTATGAAAAATTCATGCCGGTGCTTATAACGGATGAAATACAAGTTCAAGCGAAATGAATCTGCCCGTGGAGTAGCTTACAAAATGAAACTATCCCATTACCCGAATAATGGGCCACCAATAGCGTGCAGGTCAGATTAATTAATGTGCCGTAGGTACTTGAGAAGCGCAAAGTGCAATTAATTTTCATTCATACGCCTTATTGATTTTCAAAGGGAGTTAAAATCCGGTGTGTATTCGCTACCCTCTGTAATTGAATTATATTTTATTTCTCTCCTGCTGTTGAAATTAACTCTGGGCTCATAAATTAGTATATTCAGGTTGTAAAGTGACTTGTTAGCACATAACGTTACATACAACGAACGTGTTTTAGGTTACATAAGTAAGGAAAATTATTGATCGGCTATTTAGTATTTATTTTCGATGATAACTTATAAATAAATATATATAAAAAGCAAAAATCAATTTTCTTTATTTGTAAACAATGTAATTTCATCTTAAATTGTGCGCTTCTTTTTTAAAAAATGTAAGAGAAAAATTTGTGAGATAAAGGAGATATTACAACTTAAAATATTTGAAAGTTATTTTTTTTATAAATAATTTACTATTATTTATTACACAAACAAATGTACTAAAATGTTTATATTAAGGCAGTAGTAAATTTTATAAAATTTAAAAAATAAGTTTAATTAAAATCTTTAAAATAAATATTCAAGAATTTTTTTAATAAATTTTATAAAATATATTGGAATGAATTTTACCAAAATAGCTCAAAAATTTATAAAATAGGTTATATAAAGATCTTTAAAAAATAATACTTAAGGTTTATTTAATTGTATTTTTAATAAGTCTTAAGAACTAAATAAAGAAGATTTGGTTAAAAAAATTTGGTAAAAAAATTTAAGAGAAAAATGTGTGAGCAATCGGAGGTAATGCAACTTAAAATATTTAAAATCAAATTTTTTTATAAATAATTTATCATTTTTTATTACACAAACAAATATATATTAAAAAATTTATTAAAACAGTAGCTAATTTTATAAATTTTATAAATTAAGTTCGTTAAAATCTTTCAAAATGAATACTTGAGAATTTTTTTAATTAATTTTATAAAATAGGTTGGAATTCATTTTATCAAAATAGCTCAAAAATTTATGAAATAATTTGATCAAAATTCTTTAAAAAATAATATTTAAAATTGTTTAATTAATTTTATAAAATATGGTGGATTTAATTTAATAAATATAGCTAAAAAATTAAAAATAGGTCGATTGAAAATCTTAAAAATATTGCTTAACAATTGTTTTTTTTAATAATTCTTAAGAACTGAATAAAGAAGATTTGGTTAAAAATATTATTTTTTAATAAGCACACATTCCTAATTATCACCAGGAATTCAATTTTCCACATAAATCATACTATAGTAACGTCTTCAAATCTTTGTTTGGATTTTAAAAAATTTTCCGTATGGTATCAAGAATAAATATTTAGGTAACTGAAAATATAGGAGTTCTAAAGTTCAAATATACGTCTTGATACTGAAAAACGCAACCAGATATGTAGAAGAATTCGAAAATATTACTATCGATTTTAAACTTGAAACCCCAACAAATAGTTTGTCTGTTGGTATATAAAAATATATTTATCTGTATATAAAACTTACTGGTATGAATTTCCATACATATAAAAACAAAATAACTTTTAAATACTATAACTAGGTAATTGAAGGTCTATATCCTTATCATTCACTTGAATGAAGTCTAAAATTCATGTTTATTTCTGACCACTGCTTTAAGGAAACAAGTAATATGCAAAAAAAACTTTAGTCAATTCCTACTAAAGTCAACAAAGAAAATTTTAATTGTAGTTACTTTTTATTAAATTATTGCATTTTTTCTTCTCTGGATCCCCTTTACAACTAAAGGAGAAGTGCAGTAGCTTCTGTCGGTTTAAACACCAAAGCTTCCGAAGGCTCAGGGTTCCATGGGCTACAAAAATCTGACTTCTAGCTCACACACGCCACAAACCCTTTTTAAGGGGCAAACTTCATTCATGCATTTCATTCATTCCTCCGCAGATCGCAATTTAGATCTGGAAGAGAGAACGATCACCTTAGACCTGGTACCATCGGTAGTATTACTCCCGAAATAGAGGAATTTTTGACCAACCTTTTTATTTAACGTTAACACACACCATCTTCAGATGGAAGGTTCGAACTCACAACCTAACGAACGCGAACCCTAAACCCTATCAACAAGCCTATCAGGGACAAATAACTATTTTTCCAATAAATGAATAAGATTTATGGCGAGAAAGCAAGTTTTTAATAACTAATAAAAAATTAATGAATTAATATTTGAAAAAAACTGCATCAATATCAAATGCCAGCCACTCCAAGTTTTAAAAAATATACTTTCACTTGATTGGGTGAATAAATATTTAAACAAGATATATATATTATATATTAAACGCACTATTTTATGTAAATGTATAAAAGAGTCCAGAATAAAAGGTATTTGTGGTTTTATTTGTATTCTTTTCTTTCTATAAATGGCATTCTTTACAAATAAAACTACAAAAAAAATTTAGTAATATTGTCAGTAAAGAATTTTATCTATTTTTTTAAATTTAGAGCTAGTTTTTTTCAATGGATATATAGTACATTAATACAAATACTAAATGCTTTTTGAATAGAAAATAATTATAAGATACTGCTTTCTTATCTTGAGAATAAAATATTTTGACAGAGTTTTAAACCATAATTAGATTGATTAATAAACTACCAATTTAGCAAATTTAGGCTTGACAGGAAATTAATTAAGCAAATATTTGCTAAATTGCCCCTATAAATCAAAAAGTTTAGGCTTGAAAGAACGTGATCATATCCATTAAAATGACAAAACAATGAATGCATATTTTTATAATTTGTTTACTTTATCGGTATTGCTCTATAGACGTGTGAAGCTGAAATTTGAAAAGCTTTTATGTGTAAAGAAATTCATACTTTATTTTTTGTAAATAAAGAATCTGATTTTGAAGTCATGTCAAAGTGTGATTCATGTATTTCCGTTTCAAGAAATAATAAAGCAGTTCTTTGTTTGGAATGTTCTTGATTTTGTCATATTTCTCTATATCTGAGTAAATTTGAGAAAATGCTGAGAAATATCAAATTTCTAAATGAAATTCATGCATGTTAAATATTATAAATTTTAACCTTAATGCAATTTAAAGATAAATTATTATTACACAACGAATTCAAAGATTAAAATATTAAAATTTAAGAAATTAAGAAATGTTACAGTTAAACTTTGCAAAGTTAATCATAGCGCCTCGTTGGCCTGAAAGTAAAGACTCGACTTCATAACGTGAAAGTTTCAAATCTGAGGCTCAATTTCACCGGAGAATTGTCGTGTTAGAGGAACTGATACGCGTTAAATTTATCAGGATAAACGTCCGTGTGATATTTTGCTTACAGACAGATAGATAGTCAGGAATATTTCTAAAAATAAATTTTTGGTATTCAAGATTACCATTATATAAAGTTTTATGAATACCTTGGTATTTGATTTATGACAGTTATGATATATCAACCGGCTTTCTGGCACAGAGGTAGCGCGTCTTCCTCGTGTTCTGGACGTCCCGGGTTCGAGTTTCGGTTCGAGCATGGTTGTTCTTCTGTGTGCTATCTGTGAGATGTGCGAATGTGCCCCCCTGTAAAAAGGGCTTGTGCAGGCAAATGCAGTGAGCGTGTAGCTAAGTCGTACTCATGGCCCTAGTTAGCGCTACTTCAAAAACAAGAGACGCTCCTTTCAGCCTAAATCTACTGCTGTATCAGCAGGGGGCTTGTCCATGGCTAGTGCCATAAGTAACAACAATAACATATATCATCTTTGTACATAACAAACGTTATCAATTATGAAAGTCTCTTTTGTAATCATGCTTGAACAAAATACAAAAAAAAAATCTTAATGGAAGTTCCCTTTGAAAAAGACAGACCGCAGTTGTCTGGTGCTACGTTTTTTGACTTCGATACTGGAAGGGTTCGAGACTCTCTCCGTGGGTGTGGTGCAGAAGCTAGGAAATAGAGGTGATAGGTCAAGCATTGTGCTTTTCATCTGACCATAGTTCAAAGTTATGAGGTACCTCCCAAAATAGTTCTAGTGTTGACTTAAAACAGAACGTTAATATATAACTAAGCTTAACTTAAGATTATCCTAACGTTTCATCTTGGAAAAGTGCTTAAACGTATTTGAAATAAAATATTCAACACTAGATTTGTAAATTACATGAGCAATTAATTGTTAACAATTTTAAATTAACTTTACTTGTTTACGCTTATCTCAGCTGACTTACCTGACTCATGTTCACTTTTCAGCTGAATTGTTAAACATTAAAAGCGTGTTATTTTAAATGTCTTATTTAAGTTCTGCTTATTGAATACATTAACATTTCTAAATTAGGTTAAATCCTTAGCATTTAAATGCTATTAGAGTCATAAATGCCCGATTCATTTATCTTCTAATATTCTTATATTGTACCTTCATTGTGTTATTCGTCTTATAATTTTTTTTCTATCTTGTATTCTACACATGTAAGATTCTCGTTTTATTGTAATTTTATTACTCCTCTATTTATTGATGCAGAGTGGCAAGAGCAGTTTTGTTATGATGGAGTTCGTTACTTGTACTCGATAACGCACCAGAAATTTTCTCATCTTTAATGTTAATTAAACGTTTATTTTCTAATGCGCCTTATCCTACTTCAAATAATCTATATACAAAAACTCACCTCTTATACACGTATGTTAAATTGAATTTTCATTTTTTAGCTTTCAATTCTTTCAATTCTTTTTCAATTACGTCAATTGAGTTTGACGTTTCAAAAATCGTCAGACTCAATTGACGTAAGCAAGCATAAAAACAAAAATCGTCAGACTCACTTGACGATCAAGCAGCAACTCGCCATAACACTTGACCAATACAAAAACCGTTTGTTTCTTCACTGACTCACTGGTGGGGAAGTACATGTAGCAGATATCATCGACAATATTAAAGTCGACTTTCGGTATAGTGCCTATATTACTCGACTGCATGCCCAAGCGTCGCAGGTTCGTACCGCGACCTTCAATCGCTACATATCTATTTAATCCCCAATCCACCTTCGTCCTTTACAAAAAATGTAATAAAGGGAACCATATTTTAAATTTGCATATGAGCAATACGACATCAATCTATTTCTCTATGTATGAAAAGACTCCAGTTATTCCTCAAGTGTTCAAAGCACGTTATTTAGAAAATATGCTGTATATATTACATGGTAATAAGTGAGCGAAGTTATGTGATTAATAATGATCTTCTAAGGATACATTTAAGAAATAATTATTTTCGAAATACATAACAGAAAAAAATTGAAGGCTGCATGTTTCAAAAATTTAATAATCTTTACTTATAATAAATCACGATGTGTGTGTGTGTGTGTGTTGGCGCTGTACAGGCCAGACCGTTCGACCTACAGCTACCAAATTTGGTATATGTATACATTGAGGGGCGGGAATGTGCACCTTGGAGCCCTTTTTTTGAATTTTTAATTAAAATTTTAATTAATTAAAAAATAAGCCAAATTTTAACGTTTTTTCGCTATAGCTTCTGAAAATATTATAGCACAAAATTAATTTTTGCATCACGTTAAAGCTCAAAAAATTAGCTTTTCAATGATACTAATGTTTTGAACTACGGTTTAAAACTCTATTTTTAATGAATTTTTAAACATTTAATTTAATCGGGTTTTTTTTCAACAATTCATTTCGCAAAAAAAAAAAATCTTCTCGAGGATCTCAAAAAAATTCAGCTTTTAATAAAATGGTGCCATCACATTTTCAGAAGTTCTGATTTTTTTAAAAAAGTTAATTACTACCAAAAATAAAACAGAAAAATACAATTTTCATTACGTGATTATATGAAATGAAACAAATGGGAAATGTGATATTTTTTAAACCGTAAATGCAAGATAAAATTTTTCTTGATCGTTTGCAATATCAAAATTAACAATTCCATTAAAGAATTAAAGTAAATAAAAATACAAAGTAAAAATATATTACAAAAGTGCGACAGTTAAAACTGAAAAAGAATTTTTAGAAAAGCACCAAACGATGATCTTCTGAGAGCGAGATTAATTATTTAAAAGTAAGAAATCTTAATCGAGCTTGAAGATGACGTCATTTCAAAGAAACGACGAACAAAAAGCAATTGATATTAAGTAGAAGTAAAATATTTTTGCATTCGCGTTTTTTTTTTTTTTTAATTTTTAAAACACTAAGACATGTTTTGAATTGTCACTTTTACTCATGTGAAGAAGATATATTGCGCAAATCAGAGCTTCGCCTTCGTGATTGTAATTTATCTCCGCATTTTAATGAATCATGCGAAATAAAAAAGCATCTTCTTTCAACGAAGTAACGTAATATTAAAGCTATACTGGTAAAAGTAGGTCAGCTATTTGAACTTAAAATATTTAAAGGTAACTTAAATTTATTTAAAACTTAAAAATATTTTGCTGTAAAACTTATTATGAGACCAAGTTATATCAAAAATGATTTAACCCTTTAGTCGGCATTAATATTGGCGGACCGACTGGTCGTCAAAGGCGGCTAGTATATAATAAATGTGACTGATAGGAATTATTTCTATTGTTTTTATTGAAAATTTACATCAGATTTTTCCAATAGATGACCGTCGTTCATTAAAAAAATGCATTTCCCTAAGGCCACGGCTTTAATCCTATTTAGTTCAAGATACTTATTCAAGGTTGTTGACCCAGAAGAAGGTAAAAAGTACCTTTTGTTAACCTAAGTGCCCTGGAATTCCTACAAGGTTTCTCTAATTACAAATAAAAAATTGTTACTTTTGCAAGTATAAAATTGAAATTGATTAATACATGAAAGTGATTAGTATCATAAATAAATTTCATCCTTAAAAAATTTATTCTAACCACCATCATCAATGACTGCCAAGTATAGTTTTACTTTCTAAACATTATTCCTTCATTTTTTTTAATTTGACATATCCATTTACTTTTTATATATCTGTCTTTAAAAGAAATTCTAATTTTTTATTATCATTTATTTATCTTCAGAACTAATACAGAATTTTCAGACACAGAAAACGACAAATAAATCACTTTTCTAAATTATCAAAATTAATTATCATTTTCAAACTTGCTAAAATAATTAGTATTGCCTACGAAGTTAATATATGACGGAGAAATCTGGCATTGTCCCAATATTTAAAATTGAATTACTCTATCATAACACACATAACTTCACTGAAGTGCCTGAGGATTTATCAAGTTTTGAAGGATGTTGGTTAAGAGTACAAACATATATCAAACATGTTCTTTTTCCTTTGACTCATGATCTTTAATATCTGATTAAATAAACAAAATTGACTTAATATGCTTAGTTATCATTAATATCTTAGTTGTAAAAGAAATTATTTTTATATTATAAATTAATCACAGTCTTTATTCTTTTTTAAAAAGCCTCTCGACGGTTGTAAAGATGTACCATTATGATTATTTTTGATTATTTTCTTCTAAAATTGAGAAAAAAGATTTTAGAAATGATTCGAAATTTTAAATAGACTATGTTGTTGTTTTCGTGTCCCTCTTTACAAGGAAGGGTAATACAGCTTCTCAGTGTAAGTCATAGAACAGACTCTCCGACCCGCCACGAAGGCACACGGATTAACCATAGGAGCTGAATGATCGAACCGCAGTTACAGCAATTAGCGGGAACTACGGTTGAGTCCTAAAGGACATCACCGGCCTCGGTACAACCCTACTCGAAGGAAGTACGTTCAGTCATCGATGGGAGGAGTCTAACTCTCACCAATTATTGTACCCACTGGATTGGCGAGATCCAACCACCATACCGGAAGCATCTCATCCCCAATTATGAGGTTCACCTTTGGGGTTGAGCTTCTGAGGGTATGGGCCCCTAAACACAAGAGGGCAGAAACCTGACTTATAGCTCACACACGTAATTAAACCCTTTTACTAGACGGGCTTCATTCATGCCTTTTTCCAGAGATCGTAATTTAGATCTGGAACAAAGAACGATCACCTCTGACCCAGTAGCCCCAATATTATTACTCCGACATAGAGAACTGAGTGACCACGGCAGACTTAACGTGAACCAGCCACCACACACACAAAAAGAGAGCCTTCGGTTGGCGGGTTCGAACTCGCAGCCAAAGGGATGTTAAACCAACTCCCGGCCCAGTAGACTATGTTAATCTTCAAATTTTTCCCATAATAACTTGTTCTTAAAAAAATGTTTTACATTACAGGCTAACCGAGATTATTTGAGGCACTATCTTCCCATCCGATATCCTGACGGTCAAGAATCGACGCTCCTTGGCTTGAGATTCACTGTCCAGCCAAGGCATTTCCAGAGAAGCGAGATGCGACTCAAGTGCGTCTCCACCCTCTTCAACGTCACCAACATGCGCAGTGAAGACATGGTCATCAGCAGCCGGCAAGAAAGCTCCGGACTTGTTGTGGTCATTAATAGCAGTGGTAAGCATCTCCGTAAAGAAACAAACCATTACAACAAATTAGCATTCTAAACTGTAGACCACAACAATTTCTTTTATTATAATACGAATAAACTCTTTGTTAATAAAAATATGCCTAGTTTAATTTTGTGCTATTCATCCATGATGATGAAGGTCATTTAAATTAATTGGAAAAAATAGTCTCACAAAACCCTTTTGTCAAGATCAGCAGTTAATGTATGATAAATTAATCTCTTAACTGGTTAATTAACTTATATACAATTCGTTTTGATTTGAAATATTTCGTCATACCCAGTTAACAGTTTGAACTTGTTAATTTTAAACTTATACAGGAAAAGACTAGAAAAAGGACACACACATACATACGTGTGTGTATGCCAACGTACACACACACACAACGGTATCCCCATTGTGGGTGTGTGGGTGTGTGGGTGGGTGTGTGGGTGTGGGTGTGGGTGTGTAAATATGAATACATATCTTCACGTAAACAAACAAGAAATTATAAACATGCAAAAGCATATAATTAACTGTATCTTGTGGTATCAAATGAATTTGCGAGAAAAAAACGAATAGTTTGATTTAAATGAAGTAAGTAAATCTGAAATTATAATAAATGTTATGAAATTAAATTTACTTTCAAACGGTATCCCCATTATAAAAAATAAAAATACCTCCATAAACATTTTTGATATCTTTTCCCTGAGTAAGTAAATCTAAAACTGGATCTGCGTATGCAAGACAATTTACAAGGTTGTAAAAGAATTAGGCTTTCAGGTTTCCAGCCTGATATAAAAGATATTTGTTGAACAGTTCCTTCACAATCTGCTTTTCAAATCGTAAACATTGAATGGCTTTGTTCGACTTTCTTTCGAATCAGTCTCCTCCCACCCCCCTCCTTATTTTTTGGCGAACGAATGCGAACAGCTGCAGATTGACGTCAAAG
Organism: Argiope argentata; assembly: GCA_026289955.1. Taxonomy (NCBI): domain Eukaryota; kingdom Metazoa; phylum Arthropoda; class Arachnida; order Araneae; family Araneidae; genus Argiope; species Argiope argentata. The sequence goes on along the minus strand of JAOUZG010038069.1, from coordinate 11,292,279 downwards.
AAGTTGTAAGAAAACTGTCAAGAGCAGCATGTTTTTGATATTTATTAGGTATTCAAATATTTGTGTGAATGCATCTTTCTATGTGTATGTCTTCCAAGATGTTATTTTATTTTAATGTATTTATCAATGTTTCTTTTAAAAAGCCGAAGAGAATTTTATTTAAGACATGGAAAATAACCAGAATCTTTTTCTTACCAAAAGTTGTGGGGAAAAAAATTCGGAACAGTGGTGAATAAAAATTCACATTGTGTATCGATATTAATAATGTAATTGTTGATAATAATAATTAATAATATAATAATTGGTAAATTATTATTAATATAATAATTGATAATAATAATTATTAATATAAGTATTGATAAATAATTAATAATATAAGTATTGATAATAATTAATAATATAAGTATTGATAAATAATTATAATATAAGTATTGATAATAATTAATAATATAAGTATTGATAATAAGGAATAATATAATTATTGATAAATAATTATGAATATAATAATTGCTTATAATAATTAATTAATATTGATAAATAGTTATTAATATAATAATTGGTAATAATAATGAATAATATATGTATTGATTACAATAATGAATAATATAAGTGTTGATTATTATAATTAATAATAAATTAGTTGATAATAATAAAAATATAATCATTTGTAGTTAATAATAATGATATTTATTATATTACTACTATATAATATGTAAACCTTGCTATATTATCACATAAACATTTTAACAAAATAAATTTATAAAAATGTAATAATTATATAATATATAGAATCATTCACATTAAGCAAGACGATTTTGTTACCCTAATTGCGAATATTACTTATAGAATTCTATCTCAATTTACTTCACGTCAGTGAAAATGTCAATACTTTCGCTTAAAGAAGGATAATAACATTTCGCTATTAATAATCTGAATAAGATTAAAAGCATTTTAAAATGCTCCTTTCTATATAGTTAGCACACGTTGGAATACTTTATTAATTATGATTTTAGAAAGTATGCGACTAATTTCATCTGATCAGGCTCTAAAGGTCCAATACTTGGGGGTTAGAAATTATTCGGCTTATATTATGTTCTTGAATTAATTTTAATGAGTATGATACAAACCTTATCAGAGTAAGCCTAATTCCTCAAATTCTTGAGTAGTTGAATTTATTTTGCCTAAATAATGAGTGTGGAAAGCAATTTTCTTTTCATTAAGCTTCCACTTTATAAACTTTGACATTAATTCTGCTTAACAAATAATTTCATTAATTTAGGTTATCTTTATATAATTATTTATATATGCTTACTATTTATTTTCTAACTTTTTATTATTTAAATAAAACAAAGATATCATTACTATTTATATTTAATACCAATACAAATATTACTTATCCTCTGAATATTATTAAATAAACGTTTCATGAATTAAATCATAAAACTTCACAAAAGTTATTCCAAGTCTCACATTTTCAACCAGCAATGTGCAAAAGTGTGGATATTAGCTAAATGTCAGATATTTTAGCCTGTATTGTTTTAAGTTTAAGCAAAATAGCTTAATTTTATTCTTGGAAAAAACAATTTGCGGTGTATCTTTTTTTAAAAAAATATTGGCTAGATATTTTTATATATTTATATTACTTGTGTTTAATTTAAATACTTATAAAGGTTAAACATTATTATTAAATATCATAACTGCACCCATAATCTGAAAAAAATAAACATAATGAAATGAATTTTCATGTTATAGTTTAGATATTTTCTCTCCATTTCTGTGATATTTCAAATCATCCATTGGGTTGTTAAAAAAAGGATATTTTTGGTACCCTCTGGTTATCCTAATTATTTTCAGTACTTAATAATTATATAAATTTTTGATTTTAGCTTAATTTTTTTCATAAATATATCAAAACATGGTTTTAAAAAATTCAGAAAAAATATATTCCAATATTCCATAAAATTTTGACAACAAAGAAAAATAAAGCTCTTGATTAGCGTATTATAAATGCAAAAAAAAACAATCATATCCAAATAATTTTTTCGGGTATAAATCAATTAAAATGATACTCTAAAGCAAATATCCTATGAATGGATATGAAAATATATTAATATTAGTCTTGTATGATCCTTGTTCATGTTTCTAACTTATTTTTGACAACAAAGTCCTTTTCCTTCCTCTTCTTTATAAATAGAATATTTCCTTTTCTAAGTTACACATCGTGTCGTAACCAAGGAGATGGTAGTCAGTGGTATAAGACATCCCGAGAGGGTGAGTGGATATATCCAAGTCTAAATATTAGCACGTTCACTTTGTAAAGTCAAATATAAAGAAAAATAACAGAAAAGTACTATTTATCTTGATCTCCATTACCTCTCTATTACGCTACAGGTTTCAGGGTTATTTGAAAAAGTTTTATTCGCAGTTTAAAAGCTGATTTTATTGAGCAATAAATAATGTCTGAAACTTTCATAAGACTTAGGGAATCAAATTCAGTCTTTACTGGCAACTTTTTTTAAACAATCATTTCATTTTGGAGAAATTTTGAATTCTTGTCTGTTAACCTACATTATAAGCAGTGGCGAAGCATGAAATCCGTGAATAATTATGGATATCTATTTTTAGTTATTCCAAATTAAAAGGTATTAGTAAGCATTTTAACAGATATTAGAGCAGCAGGGCTTGACTAAGGCAGGGGTATACGGGGCAGTTGCACTGGACCCCCACATAAGTGAGGACCCCTGAATGAAATATAAATTTTATTTTAAGTCTCCCTCTTTAATGAATGTTCTTAATTACTAAAGTAGTGAAGCAGAGAGGGCCCCAAAGACGTTTGTGCCCCGGGCCCAGCTAAGTCGGGCCCTGTAGAGCAGAAGAAAAAACTATTTGAAATTAAAAAAATAAGAATTTAAATGTGAGCCAATATATAGACTAGTAAAATACTTTTTCATAAATAACCATCAATAGTTTATATTACCATAATTGTTGGTATTAAGTATATTAAAAATAGTTTAATTAATACCATCAAACTTTGGAAGATGAATATCTTCCAAATTTATCTACTCTAGCATGCATTGCTTTTATCCTTCTCTTCAAGCTCATGCTTCAAAATAGCTTTTCTAAATCGATCCTGTACTTTCCACCATTGCTCTGATGATGAAACATGCTTTCTCTAAAGGGATTTCTTTAAACTCTTGGGAATGAAAAAATAAGTTATATTGGGGCTCTAAAGAGAATAAGAAACTTAGATGATATTGATTTAAAAAAAAAACTTTCAACAAGAAAGGCCTTTTCGGCAAAATACAGCCCTCCGCATTCGTGATATAACATCCATCATATTGCTCTCAAATGGGGCCTATTGCGATGGATGGGGCCTTGGAGAGTTTTCAGTACATCTATATTATATGTTCCTCTAATATTTATATGTATAGCATTTTATCACGCTTCGAAAAATCATATAAATTTTAGTTCCCATTAAAAAAAGATTCTAATATAAGCTATGTTCTTTTTCCTGCATGACAAATCACAGAGAGCTCAGTTGTTTTACCTCAAGATCATAATTATGAAGTCAATTTTCATCATCAATGAGAATAGTTGACTTCTTTGTAGACATGAATTTGCAAAAGAAGCATGACATAGTTTCCTAGTATAGATTTGAATTGTAAGCAAACATACACCTCAGCGATCAAGCTGTCGCTTGCAAACATTTATCATGCTCAGTTATTCAGAGAAATACGTGTGAACGGTGGCAACTATGAAATGATGGTACTTTGCCGTTAGCCGGGTGCAAGTGAAAAATCGCCAAATATTGTAGAATTCCGCTGACTGTTTTTCCATTCCCTTTCTCTAGGCGACTTGGTTTACAATTTTCGACATTTGCAGAAAAGTAATGAAATGATTAGTCTCTCTAATACTACTCTCCTTTTCTCTTCCATTCATCTATAGGGACAGTGATGTCGAAGTTTACTTCCGTTCGAGCAGTCACTAGAGAGCTTAGCCCAACTTCCTTTTAATATCTTTCCTCTTTAAACATTTTTAATCATTTCGCCGGTGTGCTATAGGGAAATAAAATTATCCATTAACCTCTTAAGGCATCACAGAAACTTCAAATGGAATTTTTTTAAGAGGAAAATAAATTTTCAATATTGTGTATTATTTGTCACCTGGCACATCAATTTTTCATATAATCGAAAGTGAATCAATACATAGTTGATTGACAGGATTACATAAGAAAAAGCCGGCTTGCTGGCACAGAGGTAGCGCGTCTTCCTCGTGTTCTGGAAGTCCTGAGTTCGAGTCTCGGTTCGGGCATGGCTGTTGTTCTGTGTGCTATCTGTAAGATGTGTGAATGTGCCCCCCTGTAAAAAGGGGTTGTGCAAGCGAATGTGGTGAGTGTGTAGCAAAGTCGTACTCTTGGCCCTAGTTGGAGCTACTCAAATAGAAGAGACGCTTCATTCGGCTGAAATCTGCTGCTGGGCTCAGCAGCGGGCGTGTCCATGACAAGTGCCATTTGACACAACAACATAAGAAAAAGGAGCCGGGATAGCCTGGTTGGTACTCGTACTCCATTGGTTACGAGCTCGAAACTCACCGGCCAAAGGATTCCCCGAGTATGTGGCGACTGCCGCTCGATAAATCTGTTCGTAGTCGCAAAGTCCTCCATATCGAGAGTATACCACTGCGGGTACTGGGTCAGAGGGGATCTTTCTTTATTCCAGATCTAAATTACGATCTGAGATAAATAAATGAATTTGCATGAATGTAGTCCACCTCCTAAAAAGGGTTGTGATGTGTGAGTATCCAAGTCGTATTGGCCTTACAATGTGCTACTTGTAAAACAAAGAGACGTAGATCTCCGGCTTAAAATCTGCTAATGTATCAGCGGGGCTTGTCCATGGCAAGTGCCACAAGTAACAACAAAATATAAGAAAGATCATGAGGAGAAATCTGTAACATTTATTCTTCATTTATTTCGCTGCACATACAATAAAATTTTATTATTCTCGATATTTTAATCACTTTTAAAAACCAGAAGAGCCCATCCCCTTCCAAAAAACTTTCACACATAATCTCTAATGAACTTGTCATATCAGATAACATCCGTTAAGTCTAAAATCTTCATAAGTTAATAATTAATAAGTGACCATAAGCAAATTATTACGAAATATTAATTTTTTATTGAATAAAGCATTTTTGCTGGTTCGATTGTGCCCTCCTTTGCTAGTAATTTTGGAACTATTCTTTATCATACAGTTAATAGTTTCCATCAATCAAATTTTTGTTTTATATACGTTTTTTTCAGCAGTTTGAAACCAAAATTTGGTGCAAAATTGCACTTGCGATCACAAAAGTCCATAGAGAATTAATTATATTTAAATCACTGTGTTTTTGACTTATTGCATTTACATGTTGCAAACTGACAGATAATTAACCCTTTGTTAAATTTTCTCAAAATTTGACAAATTTCTACGCCATAGAATTTAAATCTGTTTACCAATTTTTATCTATCAAATTTAATTCGTAATTTTACTGTCCTCATCCTGCTAATTCATATTCATTTGGACAAATGGACTTCTTTTGAACATAATTTACTGAGCATTTGATAATAATCAACAAATTCGGATACAGACAGTGTATCTAATTCCATTCTCCCTTTAGTTATCTTTGTCATATGGTATTTTCACAAAATATTTTTTTCTAATTGAAAAAGTTTCAAAACGTAGAGATTCTTCAAAACCTTGAGTTCAAATTTTTGACGATTGCTATACTTTATTTATGAGAGAAAACAATTATGAATGACTTTAAGGAATATCTCTCGTATTACCAAATTTCATCGCTTTTTTTTCTCAAAATATCAAATAAAAATAGAATTTTGTTATTACAGTGTTCAAAACTATTGCCTGGAAATTTTAGACTCGTATTATGACACTTCTTTGTTTAAAAGTTTGTTCGAATTGGATTTTAGCAGGAATAATTGATAGGGTATATTAAATTTGGAATTCATATTGCATGGAATTTTACTGTGAGATTGTAGCATTAATTTCCTTCCTGATTGAAAGTAAGAAATTTCATTCATAAATTAAACCTAAGGATTCTTCAAAACGAAATTTTGTTGTTGTTGTGACTAATGGCACTTGCCGTGGGCAAGAACCCGCTGATACGATCTGCAGATTTTAAGCCTAGAAATGCGTATCTTTGTTTCACAAGTAGCGCCATCTTGGGCCAAGAGTACGACTTAGCTACTCACACGTCACAACCCTTTTTTAGGGGGCGGATTTCATTCTTGCAAATTCATCTCAGACCGTAATTTAGTCCTGGAACAAAGAACGATCACCTCTGATTTAATACCCTCAGTGGTATTACTTTCGACATGGAGGACTTTTCGACCACGAACAGATTTAACGAGCGTCAGCCGCCGTTACAATCGGGGATTATTTTGGGTGGTGAGCTTCGAGCCCGTAACCCAAGGAGTACGAGACCAAAGCTCAACCAATCAGGTCATCGCAGCCTAAACAAAATTTTAACATACCGAAACTAATCTAAACTTCACCCATGTATTGCCAACTTTAATCTTCACTCAATATAAAAAATTGATTTCAAAAGTTTCCAATTCGAATTTCAATTTGTAATAACTGATTTTATTCTTATTTTTCTAGGTATCTCTGGATATAAAATAAACGAGACACTTCTGTGGATAGCCTATTTTCTAGTGATTCTCTTATGCTGTCGGTAGCAGAACAGTATTCACGAGAATTGATATTTTCACACCTCACTGCTGTGCAGTGGAAGTTACATGGCTCTGTGATTGAAAGTAAAAATTCGTGCTCTCCTCTCCAATACTAAGCAGAACTGATAACACAAGAGACAAGATAATATTGCCTGCCGAACAAGTTTAATACATCCTGTTGTAGATATGTATCATAGATCTGTATGGAGGCACAAAGGAATTTTGTTCGAAAAAAAATTGAAATCCGGTGAGTACATAGCAGTGTTTCCACGCCAGTGGACAATATCATCAATCCCCAAATCCTGATTTTTGGCTTAAAGAGGAATAGAATCACATGTACTTTGAGATAACAAACCCTTGCACTTTGTACGCGAAGATGACTGCCTCAAATTTGGTGGTATAATGTCTCTTTTTCTTGTGTTCGATTCTGGTTAGTGCTATGTTCTGACGATTAATCGCCACAGTGTTACCAAGCCCAAACCTGCCTTCCGATCACATGCTCACATTTTGAAAAACTGCTGAAGACTTTGATTTATTTCATATGTTTCGAGTTCGAACTAACACCTACTAATTTGCCTCAATATAATATGCAACTTATATGTGTTTAAGTTATTTCATAAGAAAATACAGTTTTATTGAAACTGAGATCAATATCTCTGCTGTTAAGAGAATCATCTTTAATTGAAAATTAGTTGAAACAAGAAAGAGGGGTGCAGAATAACTAATTAATTACCTTTTTTGCATAATATCTATCATTTTAAGGCATTTCTTATAACTTGAAATAAGTCTAATTTTATTTCTTTATAGTGATGACATCAAAGAATTTCTAAGGGGAAAAATGAGTGGTAATCACTTTGCTGTAAGGTATTATTGTTTAGCGAGAAATACAAAGATACCTAACCTTCTCAAAGAATCTTTAAGGTAAAAAATGAGTGGTAATTACTCTGCTGCTAGGTATTATTGCATAACGAGAAGTTCAAAGATACCCAATCTACCCAAAGAATATTTCAGGTGAAAGATGAGTGGTAATTACTCTGCTGCAAGGTATTATTGTATGGCGAGAAATGCAAAGATAACCAACGTTCTCAAAGAATCTTTAAGGTGATAAATGAGTGTTAATCACTCTGCTGCAAGGTATTATTGTATAACGAGAAGTTCAAAGA